>OZ022581.1:165156-330156 GCA_963669155.1 Arbacia lixula | reverse complement strand
AGCCACATTGGGATTATGTTCGCAGTCATGTCCACTTCCGGTTTTAATGTGACGTAGTGTATGAGACCGGATGTGGCGATGACTGCAAATGAAATCCGGGTGTCGCTGCATGGTGCAGTATGGCGTGACTTTTTCTTATATTCGGTATGGAGATTTTGACGACTGTCTTTCACCTCTATCTCCATGGATACAGCAAAGAGTTCAACCTTTTGGAGGCAGTGAAGGATCCCAAGGCTTTCTGCCAGGTCAATGACACCGTCATCAACGAAATCATGCGATCACGGTCCACAGCCCCAGGCATGATGAAAGCACGGGAGATCATCGACCGCATCCACCGCCGGCAACTCTACCAGTGCTTGATCGAGATCCAACATGCCAACGAGACGGTTAGTTAACCGTCATCGTAAAGAACACGCCTTAAAGCCAGCGCAGGCGACACGATATTGCCACGATTCTGTAATCATAAAGTGCCTTCTTGCATTAGTCCAACGACCGGGTCCGACTCAGCCAGTCGCAGAGTCGTGCGACTGATCGGATCGTGTCGTCTGCGATGGCCTTTATATGGGCGTTTCGATAAGTTATTATTGTGTGATGAGTGTTATTCAACCATCTGACCATGAGCCACATCGGCGTTCATTCACGATGTTGCAATATAGTGACCGAGTACCATCAGGATTATAAAGAAAAGACTAAAGTCTATGCAGTGACTACGCCTAAGTGCTACTAGGGAGCTTAATGTGTACTCCATGGGTTGTCAGTTGGATTCCACTGTCTTTACAATCAGGTTTATATTGTTTTAGTCAATTACACCGACGTTAACGAGATCGTACGATCACGGTCTACGCCCCCAGGCAAGGTGGAGGCAAAACATCAATCATGTAATCTACTGTCTCTCCACAAAATGTTCAATTCTTTGAATGTAATAATTATGTTAATAACTGTTTTGAATTGAAAGATGGAGACGGTTGACCCGGTTAAGATCAAGCAGTGCGTGGTGTCAGATGACGACATCTCCATCTCTTCTCGAGATATGCAAGACGAAATCTGGCTCCCGGAAAACATTGAAGTAGAGGTATCAATACTAGTCTCTCAAATCCTCTTTGTACTGTGGAATGTGTTTCGTTCTGTTATTTTCCATTATCTGTTTCAATTTGGTATTACGCTATTCAGGCAATTTTGCATCTCATTAATATACACAAATCGCATAGGGCGGGACCTTATATGAATAATAATGTGACAATGAATAACAAAGCCCAGAATCACAAGTTGGTGGAGAAGATGTGAGAAAAAGGGAGGAGAAGATGAAGACGAAAAAGAAGAAGAAGAAAAGGAAGAAGACAAAGAAGAAGAAGAAGAAGAAGGAGAAGGAAGAAGGAGGAGGAGGAGAAGAAGAAAATAAAAAAGAAGAATGAAACGACAGAATAAACAAATAAAGGAAAACTCGAGAAGAAGATGTAAAAGGAAACTCAAGAAGTAGGTATTAAGAAAAAGAGAAAGGAGAAGGAAGAGAACTTACTGTTTGAAATATTTGACCGGATCAATAGAATGTGTCTTAATTTTTTTTTATTTTTTTTTAAAGATTTCCTGCTTTGACTACGGGAAGGGAGACGAGAATCCGCTGCTTGACGTCCCATTCTTCAAGAAATCCACTGTGAGCGGCGAAACCAGAGCCAGCTTCTTACCGCAGGACAAAGTGAGTTAAAGTCACACTTTTACATCATGAATACACACATACACCCAAACATGACAATAGATGGTTGTTGATTGTAAACTCTTTGTGTGCCATGTCCGTTATCTTGCATCCTTAATACAGAAATCCTAAAGAGTGTCAGTTTGACTGATACACAAAGAGTTAATGGTCGATTGCTGGTCGAAATATTGTCGACCAAAATTGAAGACCGGAGACCAATCTGAGAATGGTTGCCGACCTTCGGATAACCTACCAAAAAGGCCAATGAGAAAATGTATTACGTCCGCATATTGCTCGGCAAAGTGTTGTTGAAGCTCCAACGAAATCGTCTAGCAGATCCTGGACACTCTAAGAACTATTTGCTGAAACTGGATGACTGGCAAACGTTTGCCGGCTGCCGACAACTTTTTAACGACCACTGACGACCATCCTTTAATGAGCGATGATCGTTTGTCGGTGACCAGTTGTTATCTCTGTGTTGAGCCTTCAATACAGCTGTTGCTCTTGTCGTTTTTGGTAACAGTAAATAAATCAAACACAATGCAATCTCTGTATGCCACATGAAGAGGGAAAGCCGTCTTATAATGCTCCGCGCAGTGCCATCGGGATGGGTTTGCAGTCGTGTTCGCCTCCGGTCTCACACACTAGTAAACTAGACAGGAAACAGACATCACTGCATGAAAATCCGAATGTGGCTGTGCGGTGTATCATGGGACGAGTTAACCTTACACCAGGTATGGAGAATTAAACAATGCTTTTGGCTGCACAGCTTCCGGCAGACCTACCGCAGCGGCTGAAAGACGTGACAGTTCGGATCTACACCAGGGTACCGGGTCTCGAGCGATCCAGCATCAAGGCGGCCCGGAAGTACTTCGACATGAAGGCCCAAGGGACACTCTTCCGGAGAGGCCCACACGACCCACCGAGCACCCCGACCAAGTCTACTCCGATACAAACCTCAGGTAAGATGGATCTACGTTGTGGGCATAAACATTTGTCAGTCGGATAACGTGTCTGAGTAGGAAGAGCCAATATGATTTTGCCAGGATTATGTAGGTGTAATACACTGGAAAGGTGACGTCACATACTTGCACACAATCACATGACCGGCTGCTAGCTGCGATTCAGCCAGTCTCACGACTGATCGGATCGTGTCGCCGGCGTTGGCCTTTAGTTCTGAGCTTATAAAGGGCCCCTATCACCCTTACAAAAATGTCCTGTGGTACTTTCTGTGGTACTACATAATACCACAGAAAATACCACAGGATGAAAAGTTACCACACACATTTCTGTGGTACTACGGATGGGTAGCCTGTGGTACTCCTGTGGTACGGAAAATACCACAGAAAATACCACAGGATGAAAAGTTACCACACACATTTCTGTGGTACTACGGATGGGTAGCCTGTGGTACTCCTGTGGTACGGAAAATACCACAGAAAATACCACAGGATGAAAAGTTACCACACACATTTCTGTGGTACTACGGATGGGTAGCCTGTGGTACTCCTGTGGTACGGAAAATACCACAGAAAATACCACAGAGAAACATTATACAACAACAATACCACACAACAGACCTGTGGTTTTTAATATGGTAAAGTGTACGTAATACCACATAAAATACCACAGGGATGAATATGCCTATACACAAATGTATGTGGTAATGCAAAGGTGTCGCCTGTGGAACTCATGTGGTACATAAAATACCACAGGAAATACCACACAGAAACATTATATCACAGCAATTACAAAGCAGTGCTGTGATTTTTTCACGGTACAGTGTAATACCACAGAAAATAGAACAGTTATGAAAATTAATTCCTACACAATTGTATACCGAGATGTCGCCTGTACGTGTGGAAAATACCACAGGAAATATACAACAGAGAAACATGATACCACAGCAATATCACACATATAGCAGTGCTGTTGTTTCTTATGGTGCAGTGCAATACCACAGAAAATACCATAGGGATGAAAATTATGCCAACACATATGTATGTGGTAATGCAGAGGCTCGCCTGTGGTATCCATGTGGTACAAAAAATACCATTAAATACCACAGAGAAAAATTATACCACAGCAATATGCAGCAGTGCTGTGTTTTTTTTTTCTATACTATTGCCCTATTGTGTCTTCTAGGCCTTCTGCTAAAACACATAGTTCTTGAAACTTGCGTAATGTTGTACAATCATCTTTAAATAAAAGAAAAACAAATATGATAAATTCCTTTAGTCTGAATAAAAGACTACTGAGCTAATAAAAGAAAAACAAATATGAAAAATTCCTTTAGTCTGAATAAAAGACTACTGAGCTAACTGGCTGGAGTTTTTTTTTCTATACTATTGCCCTATTGTGTCTTCTAGGCCTTCTGCTAAAACACATAGTTCTTGAAACTTGCGTAATGTTGTACAATCATCTTTAGATAAAAGAAAAACAAATATGATAAATTCCTTTAGTCTGAATAAAAGACTACTGAGCTAATAAAAGAAAAACAAATATGAAAAATTCCTTTAGTCTGAATAAAAGACTACTGAGCTAACTGGCTGGATCTTGGAGAGCACTGGGGCGGTATTCAATTCAATACTTAAGTATAAAAAAAAAAGACAAATACTTAGTATTTGGCTTAAATAAAATACTTAGCCAAAATTGGTATTCAAAGGACGATTTTTGTCTTAAGTATTTGGCTAAGTATAAGTAAAAATATTGCTCCAATTAAGTAAATACTTAAGTATTTTTTGTACTTAAGTACGTTTGCTATTCAAATGAGTATTTTTGACTAAGTATTTTGCCTCCTCCTGATAGGACACTTAAGATAGGCCTGTCCATTCATAGTTGAAAGTTCATTGCTACGTGTTTTGAGAAATGGCTGCATTCATCTTCACAATCACCATCAAGAAATTCGCCAACATATTGCTTATCATCAGCGTGTACATCCTCTTAAAAAAATACATTGACACTGAATAAATCAAACGGTATTGATAAATCGTAACGGGATTCGTCGCATAACTGAACTCGTAGCACAAGACATCACCATTGAAGAGCAACACAAATCATTAACTTAGGCCATAAAGCATACACAGATTGCAGACTTTACCTGGGCGGCTACGCTACGGCACGGTACCTTTACCTATGCCATGTATGCATACACTGCCATTCGTCGGCTCAGAGTGGACGAACGAAGGACCAAAGCAGGGGTCATTATATTGAAGTTCTGAACGGAATAAAATACGCACCCTTTGGTAAAATCTTGTGTCACTTCATTTCGAATGCTGGTAATTGATGCCCAACACGTATTCTGGCTCCACGGAAAGACTGAGAGTCCGGTAATGCTATTTTAGTACTAAACAGTAAACTAGGCCATCTAAAGTGCTGCGCGTACAATAAATGTATTGCGAAGCAGCGCTGCGCTGCATATGCTGCGCGCTTCGCAGCGCTCTTCGTCTTTGGTTAAACTACCATAAGTTGCGGTACACCGTATACACAAAACCTATGGAAATTTCACCGCACAAAATGATTGTGCGATTGTTCTTTTAACACGCAAAGAGCCATTGAGAATTTTCGCACAAAACTGTTCGCCAGCTGTGATGAATCAGCTGATGTGCGTGACGTCACTATTTTGCTAAGTATTTTACTTAGCTGTCGTCTACATAAGTAAAGATCTAAGAACTGTCTTGAATATGGATTAAGCCAAATACTTAGCTGAGCCAAATACTAAGTATTTTTTGTACTTTTCTTAAGTATCGAATTGAATACCGGCCCTGGGGCGGTATTCAATTCAATACTTAAGTATAAAAAAAAAAGACAAATACTTAGTATTTGGCTTAAATAAAATACTTAGCCAAAATTGGTATTCAAAGGACGATTTTTGTCTTAAGTATTTGGCTAAGTATAAGTAAAAATATTGCTCCAATTAAGTAAATACTTAAGTATTTTTTGTACTTAAGTACGTTTGCTATTCAAATGAGTATTTTTGACTAAGTATTTTGCCTCCTCCTGATAGGACACTTAAGATAGGCCTGTCCATTCATAGTTGAAAGTTCATTGCTACGTGTTTTGAGAAATGGCTGCATTCATCTTCACAATCACCATCAAGAAATTCGCCAACATATTGCTTATCATCAGCGTGTACATCCTCTTCAAAAAATACATTGACACTGAATAAATCAAACGGTATTGATAAATCGTAACGGGATTCGTCGCATAACTGAACTCGTAGCACAAGACATCACCATTGAAGAGCAACACAAATCATTAACTTAGGCCATAAAGCATACACAGATTGCAGACTTTACCTGGGCGGCTACGCTACGGCACGGTACCTTTACCTATGCCATGTATGCATACACTGCCATTCGTCGGCTCAGAGTGGACGAACGAAGGACCAAAGCAGGGGTCATTATATTGAAGTTCTGAACGGAATAAAATACGCACCCTTTGGTAAAATCTTGTGTCACTTCATTTCGAATGCTGGTAATTGATGCCCAACACGTATTCTGGCTCCACGGAAAGACTGAGAGTCCGGTAATGCTATTTTAGTACTAAACAGTAAACTAGGCCATCTAAAGTGCTGCGCGTACAATAAATGTATTGCGAAGCAGCGCTGCGCTGCATATGCTGCGCGCTTCGCAGCGCTCTTCGTCTTTGGTTAAACTACCATAAGTTGCGGTACACCGTATACACAAAACCTATGGAAATTTCACCGCACAAAATGATTGTGCGATTGTTCTTTTAACACGCAAAGAGCCATTGAGAATTTTCGCACAAAACTGTTCGCCAGCTGTGATGAATCAGCTGATGTGCGTGACGTCACTATTTTGCTAAGTATTTTACTTAGCTGTCGTCTACATAAGTAAAGATCTAAGAACTGTCTTGAATATGGATTAAGCCAAATACTTAGCTGAGCCAAATACTAAGTATTTTTTGTACTTTTCTTAAGTATCGAATTGAATACCGGCCCTGATCTCCCCACTAGTGTAGAGATCAGTGCTGGAGAGCAACGCAGCACACACACACTGAACTAGAAAGGTTCTTTCTAGTTCAGTGCACACACACAACATGTACACTACAGCTATATGCGCGCACACACAGTCTGGTCTGCATATACTGGCGCTGGCCCACTAGCTAGCTGCATCAGCATGTATCATTAGAGCGGGAAACCGGAAAATACGGTTGGCTTTGTTCGCTAGCTTGGCAAACAAACTTATGCTTGGGATTCAAGACAGACCTTTTTGCTTTGGACATCATGTCATACATCAAATCATTCCAAGGTAAGACCTAGATTTAATGGTATTTACTAGCATTTCTATTATAACTATGAAGATATTGTGGCGATTTTGTACTATAGCCGGGTTATGACTATAATAAAAATGTGGTGTTAAATATGATGAAGTTAAGGTTTATAAACATCGGTTCATGCAGTAATCCTAAAATCACTATCAATCGCACGTGAAACACCTCAAATCATCATTGCGTGCTCTCATCACATTTGCCAACATAAAAATAAAAACAATTACGATTGGTCAGACACTATACAAAACTTCGTTGTACACAAATGTACGGTTGAATGTGCGTTTAATTATATGTATTCAAATCTCTCGTGAAGTAATTCTCCTTCCGTGAACACAATACAGTATATATGCATGTAATTTACTTATGGAAAATACCGATATATCTTTATCTTTGGTTGCTGTTTATTTATCAACAATATAAGTAGGAAATAAATGGGTATTCGTATAGTTATAGTTCATACTAATGGGTACGATGGTTTGTGTTGGTTTATCACGATAGTGTATCCATATGACAATAGCGATGCAAGTCAATAACTGTCGTGAATATCTAACGGTTAATATTCATCCGTTTACTGAGCTCTAGTAGATTTTGTAATCCACAAGCGTTTGTTTTTATAAACAATATGTTAAGCCTACTTGGGCTATAGAATTTATCTGTATTGCCTTATTATAAAGGCTGTGGTTTATTAACCTGCAATGAAATGTGCATCCATAAAAAGTGCAACTCGGTAACATGCACGTCACGAGTGAGGTGCTAAAGTTGACACTAGATGGCGCTAATTTAAAATGATCCTTTATTTAGGAGGCTACCAATGTTTGGTGCGCGTAATTAGAACATCAAATTATGCTCTTCATCGACCGGCGCAACTTGTTGCGGGTCGGGTATATATATACTGGAATTATTACATCAGCTGAATATTACCGAGGAAATACCCTCAAGGTAATTAATAAAATGATCCCCCTCTTATTTGGTTAATTTATACGCTGGCAATGTTGAACCAACAACAGCCATTAACTAACCAAAAAAAAAAAGGGTTGGAATGAAATATTATATTTTTATCATAACATCAACCTTTAAGGGATGTTAATCGCTTTTGGTATTATAACGCAATGTAGCGTGTATGCGTCCTGGCTTTATTTATTTGTAATTTAGCCGGACGTGCCGTGGCAATAATGGCTCACGATTTAATGATGTATTTAGATCTATTGGAGCAGCGGTTTATAAAGCTGGGCGACTGTGGACGTTATTTGCATCAACACATTATATGTACTTGTACATGTATGTCTAAATACCCTGGCTACAATTAGTCATGATATTGCTCCAAGAAAACATAACTGAGGGTGGTTGAATTAATTCTTTACACGGTAATCATATAGATTTCTAAATAACTCAACATGAAATAACCAGAATTAATACACTACAGTCTTAATATTCTTACAGGTAAATGTTACCTTAATTGGTATGAATAGGGAGATTGAACTTTAGATAAGCTTATATATCTGCTTTGATGTGGGTTTATCCACAATAAGTATATAACCTCTACCTTTAACTTTCAAACATGAAACTTTATAAGTTAAGTAATATTATCATCAACTCCTTCTTTACAGCAGTAAATTTGAGTTTAGTTTAGCTTTTACTTAGCGGATGATTTATACCATTTATATCAATGACTTTGGGCCATTAAATGTTATACAGAACGGGCTCACCGGGAGTTCGATGCAGTAATATGCAAATCCGGAATACCGCTGAAATGTCCTCTAGGAATTCATATCCGAGGTAGATTGCGAAATCGCTCGTAGTTGGTTCTCTAGCTCGGCTGATTCGCGGCGAGAATTTAGCGTGCACGCTGTTCGGGGAAGTGTCCCTTGTAGTCCGCGATAGGTGACGCGATCGAACGGTGACGCGAGATGTAATCTAAAGAGTTTGCGACAAGTTGAACGGGCTTAATTGCTGAAGAAGATCAGGAAAACCTTACTTGTCCTTGGCTTGCGATGCATTACAATAATGCAATAATTGTTTGATGCATGGGACTCTTGTCATTAGCTGACGTCCGCTGGGATGTGTATCGACCTTTGTACGGCGTCTTGCAATATAATTGTGTCCCTGCAGTGGTTAGACCAGATCTAGGACCAGGTCTAGTTGATGACGCTCTTAGCGTAGTGCTGTGATTTTAGCGAGAAGTTGAGGCGACAACCCTGGCTGTAATAGTGTCCAAATATCACTTTGTACGAGTTGTACGTTAGGCTGGATGTCACGCTGATAATGTAAATTGTTCGCTGTAAATTCACAGTTTAGATGCAGTAGCTGCATATATAATCTGGCAGTCCAATTAGTTGAGTTTCTGCCGTAAAATATCGCTCAGTTTGGCTTTGCAAATTTCACTGTCTCGTATATAAAATACATTGACATTTGCTCGGTCGCGGAGCGATGTTGAAACGTGTGTTGACTCGACGCTATCTTCGTGCGGAGCTTGTTGTTAACCAAAAATGGCTGACAATCGCGAATCCGTATGGAACTTGCGAAATATAGACGCGATCGGCTCTCGTGCTGATTCGCTAACGAAACGCGTACTAATACATATTCATTACTAAATTAACATATTTACACTTGATTGGTTAGAAGTACTACGCTTACGCTAACACGTCAGAATATATACATACATGAATATATTAGCATACGTTATAAACTGAAAACGTAAACACCTGTCTAGACATGCTAATGGACGGGTTTACTGATATTTACAAACTGATATGCCAGTGATACAATATGGAACATACAAGGCAATCTTGTGTGAAGTGTGCGTTGCCTAATAATGATTTACAATGAATGAGTAATTTACAGGCAACATTTCGTTCATGTTCATGACATTTTAAAGAAAGAATCTAATTAAATGACATAATATAACCAACATGCTACAATATCATGTTTTTACAAAGATACCAACAGTCAGTGCAGTGACAGTGTGTAATCGCTGTGAATGTATCCCTGTATGTTAACATTGGTGTTGGATGGTGCTCGACAGCATTGCACTGCACTGTGAACTCTTCCTAACCCTCACTGTATAAGGGGAGCTCAGGCCTTACTTGTGTCGTGAGTTTAAATTATACAAAAAGGGTGATATCAATACATAAATTGTGATGATGCAATCCACAGTTATTGAGAAGGATTCTAAATTCAGGCCAAGTCAGGGCAGCTAGCACTAGCAGCACATTGTATCTGCAGTGTAGAGCGAAAAATCAGTCTTTGGATTGTAGGACGTTGGATCCGCTGAGATTGCATCTGCCTCGATCCTCTGAATGCCCTATCTATGTCCAAAAATGTAATTTTGATTAAAGAATGATCTGAATGAGACAGTTATTCCTGCCTAATTAAGGCACTTTGGTGATTGAGGAAAAAATTACAGTTTGCTGGTCAGACTCAATCAAAATATTTGAAGTGGAAGTGGTTGAATTGTATTTCCTTTGAGGCTATAGGTCTACGAATCGAAGACAAGTACGTAGAAGCTGCTTGATCATTAAAACCAGTTCGTTCTCTTGATGCGTGACCTGCAAAACTCACAAAAGAGAGTAGGAATTAAGTAAGCAAATTAAAATTGTGAAAATATGAAGATAATTGTGTATAACAGGACTATCAAACAAAAGATTTTGTGTTTTCTAGTCAATTTGGTCATTTTGGCGATGCATCGAATTCATCACAACGAAATCGGAGTTCGACGTCTTCGATCGAACACTGGCTTCATAATCAATTCAACTCAGGCCTAATTGTGACCAAACTGACATCTTTACTTTAGTGATTAGTCGGTGACTGAAGCAATCACTGAGCGGGTGAAAAATTTTTAGGAGAAAACAGACTTTCTAGTTGGCATATATGCCAAAATATATGTTAAAATTATGAACACATAATTTTTTTGTCTTTTGACATTCATTCAATAACAAGACTTTTACACCCTAACATTTCAAAAGACCATATTTGTTGAAACTTTTTTTTTTACAAACATTGAGTAGCTTGACCAAAACTGTTGTGCTACCAGTGATTCTATCCCATGCATATGTACATCCTCTTACAATTGCGTTCTATGCATTTTTGCCAGTGCGTGGACTAGGAGACCACGGTGAGAATGGGCCACCACCTTTACAGCTAGTCTGATCGATGGCGATAGCATCTTGCTGTAATATTATGGCAAATAGGCTCATCGTAATTGAGCCCAGAGGCAAGATGCCATCGGTCTAGTCTAGATGAAAGACAAGATTGTAACTTGTTTCAAAAGACAAGGTATTCACCCTGTGCATGATAATACGTTCTAACTTGTGACTTGGGAAGTACTGAAGCGTTAATATCATTATTTTTATTAAATCACAAATTGATTTCCGTCTTTCTCTTCAGATTTGTATGTGGAGCTAAAAGAAAAGGAGGGAGGATAGCCATCACCACGATGAAAGACGCATTCTATCTATAGATGTGAAGGAGACCTTATCGTCTGTCCATGTCCTGGGAGAAGGCAGGTTTGTTCAAATAATTTTCAATTCATGTTTCCATAGTCAATGCATTGGTGCATTGGTTTGAGTTATGGCAAATTTTCAAATTAATTAAAACTACATGATGTTGAAAATCATCAGGCATGCATGGGCACATGACGTGATACTAATTGATTTTAGTCGTGTTCACGGTCAATTCAAATTTTGCCAATGACCGTATACATGCTTATTGTATTGCTAATTACAATCATTTACATCTAAAGATCATTTTATAGATTTTATATAGATTTTATTTACACTTTATAGATCATGTTATAGATACATGCATATCAGTTTCAGTTTCAGTCATTATTGCGAGATTCAGTTGGAATATATTTTAGTGCTCAATATGTATAATTGATTATACGAATGTGGGTTTATATTTTTATTACATGTACTGTAAAAGGGTGAAATAGCGAAATAAAACTTAATAAAAAAAAATAAAGCATGACTACTGTACATTGCAGGAAGAATGGAATACATACATTTATAGAATCGCATTACATAACAAATCAATAGTAATTGCTCTTGAGTACAGGATTACCAGGCATGTAATTCTTCATTTGTTTTCCCTTCCATCGAACAGCACTGTCTCCTCCACCATCGCCAATCACTCAACCATATCTTCACAACCAGACACCTCCAGCTCTTCACCTACCCAGCAAGCCTCTTCACCCACCAAGCCAGCCTCGCCGACATGGACACCACCACGCTCCAACCTTCGCCGACGACCACACCGAGCCTCCCACCCCTGCCCACCAAGACAATCCCGTCTCTTCCGCCAGTCTTCACGCACAGAGGGATGCCATTGGTCATCCTCCTCCACCACCGACACATGCAAACCAGAGACTCCTGCCCCCGCTCCTTCGCCTACGCAGGCCTCCCACGTCCGCATACCAACTGACCACCGATTCCCGCCAACCCACACACAGAGCGTCATCACCCGCCGAGACCAACAGCCCGCGGTTTCCTCCCACGTCCGCACACACGCCATAAGTACCGTCACTCAACTAGCAAACACTCACTCCTGAAGACGGACAGTCAATCTGAATGAAACGTCAATCCCACCTCTACTCATCATTCTCGCCTTTTCAATTCACCTTTAATTTCTATCTTCTTTTCTCCTCTCAGTCCTTCCAGGAGTTTACATATGGTGTACCGTAAACCTCTGTTGTGATAAACAGTGTGCTTTTTTATTGTCTCGCTTGAACAAAGTTCGGCAGAGACCTAATAATCACTTTTCCTTTTAGTCAGTTGGTCTGTACAAAAATGTTCAAGTTTTTGTAACGAAAATGTTAAAGTTTTTGTTTAACTTGCTCTCACTTCTTTATTTCTGCATCAATTGTGATCAAACTTGGTACAAATGATTCATGGGTAATACCGCTAGTATCGTCATGAGGATGATGGGGTCAAAGGTCATCTAGGAGTCAAAAGGTCAAATAATATCAGGCCATGTCATTACAAAAAAGTTTAAAGTTTTTGTTTCACTTGCTCTCATTTCTTCATTTGTGCATCAATTGTGATTAAGCTTGATACATATGATCCTAGGTAAATACCACATGTGTGTTGATGAAGATGAGGTCAAAGGTCTTCGAGGCACCATTTTCAATATTTGAAAAAAAACCTAGCTCTGTATATCAATTGTGAAATCAGACTCATGGTTCACGAACCACCTTGTTATTATAGTTTCAGTCATGTGATGTTCCACTTTTATCAAGTGGTTTATTTTTGATGAGTGAGCAAAAATGTACATGTGCTGCAATGTGCACATAACGGTACTTGAAATTGGAACCGTCCCAACCAACCGAGGAAATTGGTCTTGTTCTCACAAAATCTGTGCTCTTTTTAACAGGAGGAGACTGTAATTCAGACATACAGTTTAGTTTGTCAACATATACAGTGTGCAGTTCCAGTATTAAATGTAATGTTCCACTTTTATGAAGCGGTTTATTTTTGGTCGCAATACAGTATTCTATTGATGTAAAGGGAGCACATAACTCTGTTGCATCTTCAGAATGGTATTGAAATGAAATGTGCAAATACTGATAAAAAACAAACTATACATAAACTTGGACATAGTGTTTCCTTTGACTTTGGTGAATAAATCATGAAATTGCATGTATCATCAATTGAAAAGTTACATGTAAACCTGGAAAAATGGACAATTTGTCAGTGTATTTGGATGATATATACATGTACACACAAAAAGTTATCTTTTTTTATTCTTATTAAGCTCATGTAGGTACATGCATATAGTTTTCTTATGTAAATTGATAGAATTATTACTGCAATGTATTTTTTCTTATGTATATTGTCACATATTGACTACCAGATTTTCGAAGTCCAGTCTTGCTGTTCGGGTGTATTAACTTTAATGATCGTACCTACCTAGTTTCTTAAGTGTGTGTCCCAACGAAGTTTAAACCTAAGTATTCAGTGAATGATCACATGCTTTTATAGTATCACAGCTTTCTGATATATGAATTAAGACATTTGATCATATTTGTTTTTCTTTTATTAAAAGATGACAGAACAAGTTTATTAACCAATGTAATACACGTATTGATATGTGGTATTATGATGTGCTTTGGTAAAGCAGTGCGATACCACACAGGAGTGCCACAACAATACCACACAGGAGTGCCACAACAATACTGCACAGGAGTACCACAGCAATGCCGCACAGGAGTACCACAGCAATACTGCTCAGGAGTATCACAGGAGTATCACATCAATACCACACAGGAGTATCACACAGCAATACCACACAGAGTACCACAGCAATACCACACAGAAATGACCGCACATTGTGGTGTTGCTCTGGTATGTGATGTGTAGTATTCCTGTGTAGTATTCCTGTGGTACATGTATTCCTGTGGTACTGCTGTGTGGTAATCCTGTGGTATTCCTGCGGTATTCCTGTGTGGTATTCCTGCGGTATTCCTGTGTGGTATTCCTCCGGTATTCCTGTGTGGTATTCCTGTGGTAATCCTGTGGTATTCCTGTGTGGTATTCCTGTGGTAATCCTGTGGTATTCCTGTGTGGTATTCCTGCGGTATTTCTGTGTGGTATTCCTGCGGTATTCCTGTGTGGTATTCCTGCAGTATTCCTGTGTGGTATTCCTGTGGTAATCCTGTGGTATTTCTGTGTGGTACTCCTGAGTGGATTTCCTGTGGTAGTGATGTGTGGTACTGCTGTGCTGTATTCCTGTGTGGTACTCTCGTGAAGTTCTGCTGTGTGGTACTCCTGTGTGGTACTTCTGTGTGGTACTCCTGTGTGGTATTTCCTGTGGTACTGCTGTAAGGTCCTGTGGTATTTGTCCCAAAATACCACACAAAACCACATGACTGTCCTGTGGTACTTTCTTGTGGTATTTCCTGTGGTACTGATGTGTGGTATTACCACAGAAGTACCACAGGAATTTTTTGTAAGGGCATCAAAATATATGTTGACTTCTGTTGATGCAACTCAATGTGTATATAACAAAATCACTAACTGTTCGATGGACATGGGTGTCCTATATTTTAAAATAATTTTCTATGTTTTTTCTCAGCACTGATAAGCCCCGCCTCCAAAACATCCTCCAACTCAAGATTCCCCCTGTGACATCAACAAAGGTAGAAATTAGCAGAATAATAGCACAAACTAAACATTGCAATGACTACCCGCAAGTGCTTATGGTAGCATCACATAGCTAGCACATTTCTGACATAAGGAAACGATTATTCCCACATGAAAGGTTGTTAGATAGTTTTGCGTGAAGACATGTGATAAGCTTTAAACACATACCATGCCTCGAGACACGACAATTAAGTGGCGAGTCAGAAAACAGTATTACAGTCTGATGCTACCAGACATAATTCTGCTTTCTGACTGTCTATACCTTACAATAGTTTTAACACTGCCATTGCATATAAATTTGACAGGTGATTGTTGCATTGTATGTTATTCTTCCCAGATACCAGCGATATATTCAATGAAATGATCAGTCCTGACGCTTCATCGCCCCAGTTCATGAGAGGAGCACGGGGCCTGCTCTCGAGTCCACCGGCTAGTTCTGGTGAACCCACTCCGACTGTGCCGACAATGGGGATAGCGACGGGGACTTTGGAGGACGCTCCTTCATGTCCTAGGACCCTGATCTCTCGCGATGAGCCCGAGGCCAAAGTTACGATGGGAGTGAAGAAGAAATTGTTCGACGATTAACATGCAAAGATCAAAGAGATATGGCCGTTTGAGGTGCAGGTTTCCCCACATATCATCTCAATATCTTATTAATTGATATTCTTTTGATTTGATTTTGATTTGATTTATTTTTCCATAATAATGTTCAACAAAGATATACAACTGAATACAAGGAATTAACAAGGTATAAACAAATATATATCAGAACAGTTCATCTTGAACTGGCGAACCAAATGAATTGTACAAATTATTATGGAGGGAAACCTAAAAAAGCATAGCTTGTAAGGTAAAGGTTACCCTTAGGTAACGTAAAGGCCAATGGTACGGAAACTTAACGTGTGATAATTCAAGTAAAAAAAACATTTCCTTCTTAAAAGCAACTACATGACTGTGATTATATACTAAAAAGTAAACTATATTGAGGTCTGTGATTTCTACAGCTGTCTACAAGAGGATTTCATAAAATAGAACATAGCATGAGTGCAATATAAGTTACAATAAGTAAACACCGATATTCTTTTAATAATGCTTTTATTATCTAGTTAGAGTCTTATCATTGTCTAACAAATCATTGGAATGTGAGTGTAGATAGGCATTAATCGGTCATATATTGTACAGTGTTTCTTTTTTTGTTGTTGTTAAAACTGTTTGTTGTGACACTTATACAAGATTCATGTTGAAAGATGATTCTAAAGCCTTATAATTTTTTGTTATCTCTGTCTGAAATATCAAACATTTTCAAAAAGTGTCGCGGCGTTATTGTGGAGTTGCCCTTTAGTGTAATATAGGAATATAGTTTGAGTACTCGCTCTGGATTGATATTCCCTTACATTGAAATAGAATTAAGCAGCTTATTTATCTGATCATATAGACTATGTGTATATTCATTTATAAACATTTTTATAAAAAAAACTGTTAAGTGTACTAGCAATTCAGCTCGCGTCTCTCTGTACGCACGTAAGATATGAATTCTTGCATAATGTAGGCCTATTTATTCATATATCAGCCACTTGGCGCTAGAGTCTTAGTAGTCTTCATACGGAACACAAGACTACTTTATAAAGATGGGATTTTTGTTGTATTATGTTAATTGAAATAAATAATTCAATTTGCTGATAATATCTATAATTTCAGGTTTGAATGTAATAGCCCATTATGCTTGCCAAATGGCACCTGGGGATATTTTGTTATGTTTCCATATATATATCAATGCTCACTATGCTTGCCAATTGTCCCTTGATTATGCGTCGTTATGTTTTCATACATATAAGTGCTATATAGTATTGAACTGTAACGTCATTTGAGCATTATTGTCAAGAAAACTGGTTCTAAACTAGAACAAGCAGTGGTGATCACCACGGGGACTGGAATTGGGAATGCCGAACACTAGCCCGATAGACAATATCGGACCGCTAACCCTTACAGAAATCGCCAATGGTATTTCATTGGTGACCAATGGTATTTCATTGGTAACCAATGGTATGTCCATTGGTCATTGGTATTTCAATGGTGTCTGAATGGTGTTTGCTCAGTGGTCAATGGTTATTCAATGGTGTTCATTTATAACCAATGGTATTTCATTGGTAACCAATAGTATGTCCATTGGTCATTGGTATTTCAATGGTGTCTGAGTGGTGTTTTCTCTGTGGTCAGTGGTTATTCAATGGTGTTAATTTATAACCAATGGCATTTCATTGGTAACCAATGGTATGTCCATTGATCATTAGTATTTCAATGGTGTCTAAGTGGTGTTTGCTCAGTGGTCAGTGGTTATTCAATGGTGTTCATTTATAACCAATGGTATTTCATTGGTAACCAATGGTATGCCCATTGATGTTTTTCAATGGGGTCTGAATGGTGTTCAGTGGTCAGTGGTTATTCATTGGTGTTCATTTGAGTTGTACAGTGGGTGAATGGTAGTGCAATTGTCAGTGATGTGTTGTCAATAGTAGGTGGTATTTCAATGATATTCTCATGGTGCTTCTGCAATGGTAGATTGTAATTCAATGGTGTTCATTTAAAGCTGCTTGATGAGTGAATGGTAGTCCAGCAGTGAATGGGTGTGCAATGGTAGATGGTATTTCAATGGTGTTCTACTGGTACTTCTTCAATGGTAGATTATAATTCAGTAGTGTTGTATGGTGAATGAATGGTCGCGCTGTGGTCTTTGCTGAACTCAATGGTAGATATGTTATTTCAATGGTGTTGTACTGGAGCTTCTTCAGTGGTGTTGTATGGTGACTGAATGCAACTCAATGACGTTGAGTGTTATCTGCCACGGTTAATGGTAGTGTGCTAGTATCCAATGCATTGTTTTTTAGTGGTAGGTAATCATAATGGCGTTTGCTCATCTTGTATTTGATGTATAAAGGCAAATAATTGCTTTTAAATAGAATGCATTCTAGTTAATCAATGATATTGTGTTATACTTTTACAATTGTAATTGTCTAATTTATCATTTAGTAACGAAAGAAATGAATATGGAATTGGGTTAAATTCAATATGCAAAGGAAAATTCACGTAGATGGGAATAAAAGCAAGGGCTATTTTCAGTTATGGAAAGAAGTTTCATTTGTGACCCACATCCGGTGCTTCACAAACATTAAGGCGTGAGTAAAATTTGCTCTTTAATTTCCAGTTGCATCACTGCATCAGTCAATTCAAACCATGCTAGGGGAGGGGAACACAATACTGCACATTCATTATGATATTGCCTGTTACATTATATTAACCACATTAATCACACTTAACTCTTTCCCAAACACCACGTGCTATTAGTGGCTCACTATGAGCCTGGAACTCCTTCTCATAATTGTTTTAATAAAAATCACACCATCTTAATACCAGTATTGAATTGGAATGATGTACGGTCCACTCTTATTTAGAATTAGTATGGATAAGATATCTCACTGAAATGAACACAAGATTTGATTAAAATCGACTAGATAATCACCAAGTAGTTCCAAGAGGGGTGGCTTTTAGATAAGAGACAACAAAATAGAAAGAAACAGTAACAAATTTTGTGGTTTTTTTGCGCATTCTTGGGGGTTATTTTACTCACAATTGTTCAAAATTGAATTCATAATTGGTAGACCAAATAGAAGAATGTTGAACAAATCATTCCATAAACCAATCCATCAAATCAAATTCATTCTCTCTCAAGCTGAAGCTGTACACCGGCACTCACTGACATGGCACGTGTCAATTCAACATTTCGAATGTAGACTTAAAAACAGAGTAACACACATCAAATACATGTAACTATAACAAAATTATCTTGCTGTTAAACATGCAGTTAAAGTTGAACCCTAAATAGTCCCTGTGATATATTCATTCTCATGAATTCTCGTCCGTCGCAGGGAGGGGGAAGATCGCACGAACGATTTTGATCACTAACAAGATAATGCAACAGTTAGGAATTTGGGCTAGAAATATGATTTTCATTCGATGTGTAGGCCGGCCTACTTGATTTTTTTTTAAATCATTTTTTGGTCAGACATGCATGCACTTATGTTGGAACCACATACATGGGCATTGCAAGTTTAGTCTCAAAAGCTGGTATAGAGACTTTGAAGAAAATATGTCATGAAACGTTGTGGCGCGAGCTTATCACATTCAAGATCTATCGCAAAATAAGTTGACGGGGCCATAATGTCACCCCCCCCCCCTTCCCGCGACTGACAGGGTAATTAACCCATTTGGGAAAAAAAAAAAGAAGAGAAAAACGGTATACCGTGAGTAGTACTGTAAGTACTGAATTCTTATTGGGCCAATTGGTCTTCAATTGATCCCCATTGAATTCCAATTTCGTCCCGAATTGAATTCTTATCGGGCCAATTGGTCCATAATATTGATTCAATGGGGCTTCAATCCCTTACAAAAATATTATGTGTTATAATTGTGGTATTTATGGTATTATAGATATATGTAGTATTTACATCTTTTTTTTTCTTTTTTTTAAAACAAAATTAAGAGCTTTAAAAGAGAGTCACATTTGATAATTGTGATAAAAATGATTTTGAACTTTGGGAAATAGGTCTGCTATGCAAGCTGCTGAACAATATGTGTATAAATGATTTAGACAAAATAGCGCAATTCAATAATTATCCTATTGTAAATGGATCGTTAAAATCTAGTCTGAGTGAAAGAGACTACTGAGGCCAGACTCTCTCTCTCTCTCTCTCTCTCACACACACACACACACACACAAACACACACCACGCACAACACACACACACAACACACACACACACACAATACAAACACACATACACCGCACACACACATTCACATAAAAGCTGTACTACGCATGCTCACTGTCTGCAGAGGGCTGCTGCTGCATGCTGCAGAGAGCGAGAGAGAGAGGGGGAAATTGGCGCGCGATTTGTATGCTTACGTCGGCATTCTTCTCCAGCCAACGTTGCCAGAACTGGCATAATTATGCTTTCTGGCATAATTTCGACCCTTTCAGCATAATTCATTATGCCGGCATAATTTCGGCATAATTCAGCTTTTTTAAGTAAATAATCTGGAATAATATGAGCTTTTTTAGCATAAATTTGATAGAAAAATATATATTTTTTTAACATTTTGTTCTACATTTTTCACATTTCTACTAATAAATAAACGGCGCCAGCACCGACAGAAGTGCGGGAAATCGTTCAACAACATGCACTCGGCGGTTATGTTTTGTCCGTGCAACTCACAGCCGAGTACATGGTACCTAGCTAGGGTCGATGTATAAGTACTGTGCGGCCACCGTGTGCGGTGCGTGGGTGGCTGTACTGCATAGAGTTATGGTCCAAAGTTCCAAACTTTGAGGCTGGATTGATCTACATGTGGTAAATAATGAACACAAATCACGAACAATCTTCTTAAGTGCTCTTCACAAAATGTATAACATTAATGCCTAAGGGAGAAGTTGTATATAACAACCAAAGAAAAGCTTTATTATCATATGGGCCTTGTTTTTAAATGTGTGACATATTTTATGCAATTCCTATTCGGAAGAAAAGGAATATTATGACCAAAGAAAACTCAGGATGTGTTCTCAGATGGGCCTTATTTTGTAATTAATGTTTTGTAATAAAATACATTCCTTACTTGACTTTTATACCAAAATCATTATGTTTGTTATCTTAAATGTTGTTAAATTGGTTAAGAAATATTATATGCAATGCCTTTTCACTGCCTTAGGAAGAAGTTGTAGAAAAGACAACTCAGGATTGTGTTCTCAGTTGGGCCTTGTTTTATGTAAGATGTTTTTGAAAACAAATTCACTATGCTACTGAATGGTGTACCTGTAATTTATAGAAATACATCATTGATCTTATTTACTTTCTTCAACGCTCTTTACTGAAAAGACACATATATGCGATAACTTCTTTATTTAATTTCCTTACATCGAACACTATGCAATGCTTTAGGAAGAAGCTGTATAATAACTCGAAACAACTCTGGTTGCGTTCAGATGGGCCTTGTTTTATATCAGCTGTTTGTAATAAAACAAATGCCTTGATTTGGGCCAGAATCGTTGCCTTTTATGCCAAATTCATTATGTCACTGATTGATCTATGCATGTGCTATATAATGAACATAAATCGTGAACCAGGATGTTTTGTGAAAATAAAAAAAAGACAAAACAAAACTTGCCTTTTATTAGTGGTGTGGGTAAGGTGAAAACTTGTGCACTTCTGTCTACAATCACCAAATTTGGCACAAATGCATAAAATCATATTTGAAACAATATTAGATATAGAAGCATCTCAAAATATTTTCAGGGTTGCGTGGGGGAAGCCCCCAAAGTGTGTTATTTTTACTTCTTTTCGAAAACGCACGGCCGGACTTGAAAACAAATTATTAGTAATCGACCTCAGGTAATAGGGACCATGCCTCTTTAAAGTGTGGGTTCACAAGTGGCAAGGGGCCGGGGGATAGCTTCCCAATTTAACGACCCCTTATCGTGGGCAATTTTCTCTTATTTTTTAAAGACTTGTTCTCAATAATAGATAAGTTGATGGGAATCATCCTTAGGTAACAGGGAACTTAAGTTGTTAAACTTGGGGTACACAAGTGGCAAGGGGTCGTGGGGGGGGGGGAGGGGTAGCCCCCAAAACGCCCCAGGGGGGGGGGCATTTAATCAATATTTTTCGTCTGAAAAGTTGTCTTTCTCCGACAATTACCATAGTAACAGTCAGAGGCTAGTGCCTCTTAGCCAATCAAAGCCGAGGATTTCACTGAAATTGTCTAGTCAGTGCTGACAACTTTCTGGAAATGCCCTCCAGGAGGAAATTTTCTCTTATTTTCTGAAAAAAAAGTTTTACTCAAGAATTTAACTGTACTCTCCTTGATAGGAATCATCCTTATGTAATAGGGACCTTAGCTTGTTAAAATAGGGGTACACAAATTGCAAGGGGCTGGGAGGGGATACCCCCCCCCCCCCCCCCCATATGCCTCCAGGGGGCAACTTTTTTCTGAAGAATAAATACTGGTTGAGTGTGTGCGTGTGTGTGTATTGTGTGTGTGTGCGTGTGTGTGTGCATGTGTGTGTATATGTGTTTGCATAAAAAAAAGTACATATGTGTGTGTGTGTGTGTGTGTGTGCGTGTGTGTGCGTGTGTGTATATATGTGTGTGTGTGTGTGTGTGTGTGCGTGTGCGTGTGTATGTGTGTGTGTGTGTGTGTGTGTGTGCGTGTGTGCGTGTGCGTTTGCGTGCGTGCGTGCGCGCGCGCGTGTTACGTAACGCACGTGAGGGTTCGGCATAATTTTTGGCCATTTAGCATAATTTCGCTGCTCCCCTGGCATAATTTGATTTTTTTCACTGGTCACACTGTCTCCAGCTCCATTGATTGAAGTACAGTCCATGCAGCCCATGCACCTAGCCACCTTGGCTTTGCTGTCCAACTGCGGTTCAAGATACACCTTTGTCATGTCCTACATGGCCCATCAATCCAAGGTAAGATTTCATCGTGTTTACTAGCATTTCTATTAAAGAACTTTCAAGACCTCACGTTTTTACAAAGATACCGAACAGATGGACAGGCTTTTGTGCTTGTGCATGTGTGCCCATGTAGTGATATTGGTGTTATGTTATAAGCTGTGCTCTGAAGAAATGCCTTTGAGGCCTACAGGCTACACAAAAACTGCAATTGATGCACCTTCGTTTTTATGAAATACAACTCTTAAACGAAGCCTTACTCTAACAGGCTAGTGTAGGCCTAATTTGTGAGTTGAATTCATACAAAAAGGTGATTTCTAGGTCACTTTCTGTCATCGAAAAAATCGGCATGAAAGTACCTTCCATAATAAATGGCATTTATTTTACACTTGTCGCTGCCTGCAATTAAGCTAGTCTCATTAAGAAAGAATCATGTAAATTCATGCAAGGGGAGCACTGTCACTGGTACTTAATGTATGGTGACTTGGTGATGGGGGAAAAACATTAAAAAATGTCTTGTTTGCTTGTCATTGTACATATATGTACAGCAGAATTCTATTTTCTTATGGCTTCCCTAAATGTTTCATGGAACTAGGTCAGAGAAAAGGGGGATTGCTCTCAGCGCACAGATTATAATGTAATAGTGCTGTAGGCATGCGCGCGCATTGATGTGACCATGCAAACCAACATCTTCAATTGGCGACCGAAGCTATCACCAAGCAGGTACTCAGCAAGAATTTCGGAGAAAACAAAATTTCTGGTTGGCATAACTTATAAGTATTTGACATTCATTACACAACATAATTTTTTTGTACCATAACATTTGAAAAGAAGGTAAGTTAATGAAACTTTTTTTTACTAGCATATTGCATAGCTTAATTGAAACTGTTGTGCCACCGGTGATTCTGTACTCCGATGCATATACGTACGCTTACCATTGCATTCTATATGCATTTTTGCCAGTGCACGAAATAAGAAGACCATGGCGAGAATGGGCCACAGCTAACCGTACAGTACAGATGTGGCGATGGCACCTTGCCGTAATATTACAGCACGGCACGGCACATATAACCAGACTTATCATAATAGAGCCAAGATGCCATCGGTCACTCAATGATGAAAGATAAGTTTGTAATTGTAACTGGCTTCATAAGACAATGTATTCACCCAGTGTATTGCATGATAAACAACTTTTTAGTTGTGGCGCCGCCATATGATTAATGTTTGGAAGAACTGAGAGATTATTTCATTTTATTTTCTTCAGATTTGTATGTGGAGCTAGATGTACATCCCCGAATAAGGGCAAGGAGGCTGGCCACCACCAAGATGAAGGATGCATACTATTAATAGCTGTGATGGGGACATTTTTGTCTGTCCATGTCCTGGAAGAAGACAGGTTTGTAATTTGAATAATTTTCAATTCACTTTTCCATAGTCCATGCTTTGTAGAAGTTTATAGCTTTTAAATTGGAGTACTCACAGTAAGCAATTATTATGAGAGAATGTGTCTAAACAATAAACTTGGGTGAATGGGGAGTTGTGGCAATTCAAATCATATAGGGATTTTAGTCCAGTTCACAATCAATTTGAAGTCTTGCCAAATGACAGAATACATGCTAATGTAAGAGTTTGCCTGGGTTATTCGGTTGCGTGGCCTTTCCAGGGCAGTTCT
This sequence comes from Arbacia lixula, assembly GCA_963669155.1. NCBI lineage: Eukaryota > Metazoa > Echinodermata > Echinoidea > Arbacioida > Arbaciidae > Arbacia > Arbacia lixula. The sequence continues at coordinate 305,862 of OZ022581.1, read as the reverse complement.
CGACTGTAGCTATGTACACTGGCAATGATAACAAAGATCACTGAAGCATACCAATCATTACTGTCCAGTATTCTTTATTAATATGTAGAATACATATAGAACATTTGTTTCTTACTTGCAGCACTTTTGTGGAAATCTGTTTACTATGATACAAAGGAATATGAAGCAAACTGGTTTTTCATCACATTCGACGAGGCTGTCCCACTATTAAATGATTTTATTTGTAAGTTTGTCTTTCTTAAGAATAAAAAGCATTCTCGCATTTGCACCAAAACAAAATGTTTTTCTGCTTTCATAGTGTACACCACTTTTTATTATTACAATGATTGACACTTTAATTGATTAATAGGAATTGCTCATGAGTTCATGACTACCAACCATATTTGATCATTTGTTTTCTCTTCATATTTTCAGAGCTACGCATTTTTCTATCGCTTCTCTACCCTGGAATTGGCAACAACCAACAAGTATTCATCAAGAGGGAAAAGTAAGTGATGTTGTTTACTAAATATTACTATTATATAGATGTTGGCTGCCGGTGGAGGAAATGTTCATACTGAGGGGATTTGCACTGCGCTGAGGGAGCGTAAATGAAAAATGGGATTTTTCATGATGCACATATGGTCATACACATGCGAAGATTGCTGTGCTTCCAAAATTTAAATCTTCTGTTTACAGGATTAAAACATGTCAGACATCTCTGTATATCAACATGCAACAGATGACAATGGAGTATACAATCACACAAGTTATGTTTTGTTTCTTATTGTTTCTACCCTTATGCCGAGGATTTGTTAAAACAAGGAAAAGGTCTTGGTCCCGACAACCTCGACATGATGCAGGTTGCCTGTATAACTGAACCGTCCAGACTCCTGAATGTCTTCACTTTTGTAATAGGGACACATCATCTTTCATAGTATGTAGGCGCGATGGAACACTTGACGGGGGCCCATTTATGTGGCAGAGTGAGAACCTTGACGAGGGCACAAAGCGATCAATTGGGGGGGGGGGGGATACTTGTTTTGCCCCCCAAAATTAACATTTGGCGGGGCAAGTGCCCTCTCTGCCCACGCCCCACCCTCTGCTTACGGCTCCCTTGACAGCATGCAGTATTACAAATCTCACCTGATTACCGGTATACATGTAGTTGTTATTTTTTCTAGATTGGATTCTTTCAAATTTTTCATTTACCAGGTTAAAAGTAATCAAAAGAAATCAATGGCTTGTAGATTAATCATGGTACATTTCTTCTATTTTACAAGCAGTTCATTGTCTTCTATTTTTTTAATTTTCTCTTTCACACAGATCCTGAATATGGGGAATGGGCCATTCTAACTGACTGTCAACAATAGCAACCAAGCGCTACCATTATGATCTGGCGCGAGTGTACATGTAAGTGGAGCCCAGGATTGGCAACATCTGCGAACATGGGAAGAAAAGGAAATATGTGTACTGTACTCGAAAATCTATGATGTAAGCTATTTGGCACTGTTGGAGCAGCCCGCAAGAAAAAAAAACATTGGAATACATCTACTTCTCAAAATTGACCATATTCGGCATTTCAGGGCCAAATTACCGTCTCATTTCCTCAAATCCAATTTGGAGCCCACGTATCTTTATTATTAGCAATCATTATGCGTTGTTTTACCAATCAGAATTGATTATTGAAATACAGTTGTTTAAACATGGAATACCCCCAGAAGCTACAGATAATGTTAATTTTTTTTGTGACTGTTAACCAAAGATGGGATGCCAATCCTGTTAAAATAATGTCCTCTTTGAATTTGGTAGTCTTACAAATAGTTAGACATTACTTGATTAATATAGTTTTTGTCTATAAGAACATCTGTATATATGCAACAAAATTGACTTTGCCCGCATCCACTTATTTTTTATATTTTTTTAGACAGTTCACGTTCCAATGTGGTCCAATCCATTTCTGTTCATAGGTGTCCTCTCTAGAAGATTAAGTATTTGACAGAACATGTAATTAAACGTTAGAACCCATATAAAAATATGAGTGGGTTATCTCATGCCTAACAATTGCAAAGAAGTATAATTTCATTTTAATACAAGAAGCACACAAATATGGAGGAAGAACAACAATTCTTTTTTTAGTCAAGTCAGACAGCTGCCAGGTATACCCTCATTGTAAATGAACCATTTATTCCTTAGGAGACTTGCACAATTTACTCAGAGTTTTTTTTTCATGCAATACTTGTGCCATCTTATGCTGTTGACAGATGAAATTTCTTGAGTGTAATATGAACCTACTAATTCTACTAACATGTCTAATTTCATAACTCAGGGAATATTCTCGATAAGTTAGATTTCATTCCGTTCAGTTAATCCATTAAATTTTTCCGATGATGGTTTGTTATTGCCATGAACTTGAACCAAGATGAATTTTTGTTTGATGCAGCTGTACTAAAAAGGCAATAATTTACATTTTGATTGCTACATGTATAGATGTAACCTGCTATGAAATTTATCATTTGTAAATGCATTTATGGTTAGTGTTTTAGTATAATGGAGTGAATGTGTAGTACGGTTTAGTAGACTTAAGTCAGTATTATTATTGTAACTGCTCTTTCATAGCTGTTTCTTATACTGCTAGGCCCCAAGTTTCTATCATTATTAAGCTCTGTCAAACTGTTAATACATGTAATTATAAAATGGTGATATGGATCTTAATCAAATGATTGTCTGAAACCGATCATGTAACCAGTCATTATTCTGAGCTAACAGTAAGACTGCTATGAAACCATGACTGGTACTAATGACTACTAATGACTAGTCATGGTTTGATATGAGCATGTTTTATAAAATAACAAGGATTCACATCACTGTCTTTAAATAACACACATCAGTTTGCTAGGGTATTAGAATAGTTACACACACTTGGTGCATTTGAAATACATGTAGTCCAAATTCCCATGGCTCTGCTTGGGCTTGTAAGAACTGTTTCAAAGGTGTAATTCGTGTAATTCTTACTAATGCCCTCAATGATGTGTATTACATGTATTTGTATACTAACAGTGTGTATTTATTCATGTTGTCTCAGATTACAAAAATGTAATCTTCTATCATTAGGAATTATACTTATTACCCTGATCATTGATAGTTTGATTTTGGGAAGCACTCGTTATTCCGAAGGGTCTTTATTCTGAACGTTACGCAACATACAGTATGATCAGATTAACAAACCCTTTTTCTTTTTTCGGAATAACGAGCATCGAGGTAAAGGCAATTTACGTGTTTCGGAATAAACGAGCCTTCGGAATATCGAACTGTAACCCTGATTTTGACATCTGAATTACTTGCCAGTTCATTTATATACTCATAAATCATTTTCTGTTTTTGTATGTATTTAATTATTACATGAACTAAATGTTACATCTCAAATATTATTATATTAAAGTGTTCTGTACTTATTTACATCACTTGTGTTCATATATATTTTTTGCAGCACTAAGTGGAGACCATAAAGCGCTGTTGTATAATAATTTCCGCAATGTTAAACAGACTTGCAACCTATCTATCGATGTACTGATTTTACTCTACCACTGGCCTACCATTCACTATCGTCCATCTACTATCGATTATTGACCTGCCATTCACAATTAACCATTGCTCTACCATTCACTATCAACCACTGACATACCATTCACTGTCAACCATTGAACTACCATTCAATATCCACCATTGATGAACCATACACCATTGACCTGGTACATCAATGGTGGATTGTGAATGGTATGTCAATGGTGGATGTAGCGAATGGTATTTGAATGGTGGATAGCGAATGGTATTTCAATGGTGGAAAGTGTGTGGTATTTCAATGGTGGATAGCGAATGGTATTTCAATGGTGGATAGCGAATGGTATTTCAATGGTGGATAGCGAATGGTATTTCAATGGTGGATAGCGAATGGTATTTCAATGGTGGATAGCGAATGGTATTTCAATGGTGGATTGCGAATGGTATTTCAATGGTGGAGAGCGAATGGTATTTCAATGGTGGAGAGCGAATGGTATTTCAATGGTGGATAGCGAATGGTATTTCAGTGGTGAATGGTAGGCCAATGGTGTTTCAGTGGTGGATTCTGAATGGTATGTCAGTGGTGGGTGTATGGTATTTCAATGGTGAATGGTAGGCCAATGGTATGTCAATGGTGGATAGTGAATGGTAGGCCAGTGGTATCAATGGTGGGCCAATGGTACACCAATGGTAGGTACCATTGAGTTTCCAATTATGCAAATTAGGTGGTCCAATGGTGTCCACCATTGGCGAATTGGAGTGGTAAATAAAAATTTAATAATCAGTGTGAAGATCTGCTGCATTTCAGAATCTTATTCCGTACGCAGGCCAACAATAGTTTGGATCTAATTCGATTGGGACATCTAGTTTTCAGAGAATTAAAGACTGAAGAACATGACAGGGAGGAGGGTGAGAAAGACAGATACAGAAAGCGAGAGAGAGAAGGGGGAGGGAGAGAGAGAGGGCGGAGAGGGGAGAGGGAGAAAGAGAGAGAGAGAGAGAGAGAGAGAGAGAGAGAGAGAGAGAGGTAGAGGGAGATAGAGAGGGGGAGGGAGATTAGATATCAGCTTAGTACATGTATTGCCTGTTTTGTTAAACGATCATTAGCATAATGGATAAACTGCTGGCTCTGTAGGGCATTTCACCAAGCTGTTTGTAAGTTACGAAGGACTGGTTATCCCTTCTTATGCTAAATGCGATACATGTACCACACTTTGTTCATTGAGAATCTGATTTAGCACGATAAGGGATCACCAGTCGTTCGTAAAGTCGTTTGTAACTTACGAACAGCTTGGTGAAACACCCCCCTGGATATTCATTTACAGATAACACCAACAAACATTGTTTCCTCTTGTTGACTGTTGTTTCAGTAAATAAAGTGCCTGAAAGATAAATATCCTGAGAGCTTGAAGTTGATACCTTGTAAACAAAGAAAAGAACAAAAAGAGTCTCCTGAACATTAAATTTACATACATATGTCAAGTTTATTATTATGATTTCAAAATTGAGTAACATTTGAATGACCGTTAAAATTAGATCATAAACATGTACCCTGTTATGAAAGGACTTCACAGAAATACAATGAATTAACTTAACAAATACGTTAACGATCGCTGCATGTAATTTAGAAACAAATTGTTTGTTGAGAGTGAATGAAAACCTTATAAAAAGTTGATTTGAATAAAGGTTATAAATATCTGAGAAACATACAGGTAAAAGTTTGAGATCAATCACACATATCATATGGAAGTTGAGTTTTATTTACAAATCATAATTGCACATATAATTTTCATCATTAGCTTTGTGATTTTCTTTAAATCCCAAAATTATGCATGACACAAATTCAAGAACATTAACAATTTGTATATCACTGCTGATCATTCCACTTATTATCAGTTTCCTTCTCCTAAAAGGTTCTTTCGTCATTAAATGAACGCACGAGCATGCACGGGAATACACGTTAAAATACCCTCTGATACACATGTACACACATGTACGCTCTCCTGAAGTCTCTGAATACTATTTATCATCCATTCTGTTCCTGATGGTAGGAGGGTTTCTGTTGAATCATTTGATCACACCAAATACACTAAAAACACTGAATATGAATCAAATTAAATAAACTGTCAACATGGAACCACACATAATTTCATATAACTTCTAATATTGCATCATCATTGCTTGAATAATTGACAATTTTCTGAACTCATGAGTCATCCTGAATGATAGCAATGATACATCAAATGATATAACACAACAAATGAAAACATACACATGGAAACATACTTGCATCTTTGAGCACAATATACGTCTGTCTGAGCCACATTTTACACTGTAGCTTACCAGCGTTAAAAAGGGAATGACAAGATCACTGCCAAAAAAGCTATAGAGCTAAATGCCACATACACATGTAATTATCAAATACCAGAACCATACCATTGTCAAATGTAATTGTTGTCCATATTGCTTGCAACATCTACAATTTAATTTTTTTTAATTTTTTTTTACAAATTGTGGCAAAAAATGGCAATAGGAATCTACACGATTGTCAACCTACAGCACTACCGGTACGTATTTACAACACATATCTCTCCCATCTCATGTTGCACCATTCAGCTATTTCATAAGTTCCATTGTTTACAATTGAAAATAAAAGATACGGGAGCACAAATTCATCCCTCCTAAGGTCTTATCAGTACTGCTGACAGAATCAACATGAATGTATCTGGGGGGTGTTTCACCAAGCTGTTTGTATGTCTCAATGATTTTGATTCCCATCAGCTGAAGTTGAAATCTGATCTTTGTAGATTAGATTTGTTGTTGTTAACATGGGTCTGAATGCAAAGTTGATAATTTGTAAATTTTGATTGTAGGAAATTCACCCATATTTTGTAAAAACAAATTGGAGTATCTCATTTAGCACAATAACAGGTCACTAGTTGTGTGTAACTTACAAACAACTTGGTGAGACAACCCCTGAAGTTCCAGTGGTAGACCTTCATTGATTGATTTGGCTGGAAGAAAGGTAAGGATATAATTGCTTATTGAGTTAACTAAAGCGATTGTGCTCACGTGATGCAAACAGGCTATGCAATATACAGCAAAGTTTCAAGTCGGCCACAATTCCACCCCCCCCCCTCGCTTCAAATTCTTTAGGCCAAAAGGGAATATCATGATACAATAGGGAACTTTTCTAACGATGGTAGCATTAGAGTATTTCATGCATTAACTTTCCATGTCAGTGTCACATTTCTGCTCTTGTTATACACATAGCTCCAAGAGTGCAGTACTTTCGATGGCACAGAAGTAGGTAGGCAAATCGACGTCTGGTTGAACATTTTGCTTATCAAATAGAAGCAGACCAATCATGTGATCATTGACGAAAAATTCTGAAGGATGCCAACAAATATTAAGCAATGGTGAACTTTTGAAAACCATGGTCAATATTCGTGAGATATTCAAATTGGCAACTCCATTTTATTCACTGCGATATGCCCAGACACGTCATCATTCTTGCTGATCAACACTTTCATGAGTATCCTACGAGGAATGGTGCGGAAGATGGCCTCCACTGGATAACATGAGTCTCGGTGTGTGACCATCGCCAGTCACTCTCTCTGTATTGCTGCCAGTGGCCAGAGGGCAATGTCATCCTCATGTTTGGGCGACACGGCAGTGCGGAGAGAGAATGTCTCCCCTCTGGGCAACGTCGCAGTAAGCACTCATGTTTGGGTGACACGGCAGTGCGGAGAGAGAATGTCTCCCGTCTGGGCAATATCGCAGTAAGCACTCATGTTTGGGCGACACGGCAGTGCGGAGAGAGAATGTCTCCCCTATGGGCAATGTCGCAGTAAGCACTCATGTTTGGGTGACACGGCAGTGCGGAGAGAGAATGTCTCCCGTCTGGGCAATATCGCAGTAAGCACTCATGTTTGGGCGACACGGCAGTGCGGAGAGAGAATGTCTCCCCTATGGGCCTTGTAGTACTCAAGCATGTCCTTGACAGGTCTGCTGGCATCAATGACCTGGAAAACCATGTGCAAAATCAAAATACACTTTGACAACACCATACATGTTTATGAACACAGCCAAGAAAATAATCTTGAAATGGGAGTCAATGTCATTCAACAAATCTTTTAAAGACAGGGCCTTCTCTAGAGAGAGAAATCATGATCATTTTGACTTTACAATGGGCAAGACTTAAAAAACAGCAATGGATTTCTATTTTGAAGTAGCACAAACATTCCATTGTGGAGCAACAAAATATGTACCAACAAACACAGTTTATATCAGAAATTGTGCCAATTAAAGAGCAACAATTAATGTTTTTTTTTCTTCTAAAAAGGACTTCCAGAGTGTTGATAATTTGTGGATTTAGTGATAATTTCAAATTCATTTCAAATTTCACAATCATTACAAGGGTCGAGCCTCAACTAGTACAGAAATACAAACATATACATGCTCTTTCATTTGATGCATTTCTCATTATTTGTAAGATTTCAAATGAAAAGCTATAGCCTTAACCCAGTCTTTACTGACCCGCATATTTGCACGCTGGCTTTTTTCCCACTCATATACTGAGCAGCACGGTTGCTGTTTAATCTGCTCTACAGACAATAAGACAACAGGCTTTAACCCTATATAGCCCGGGCTATTTTGAAATCGCATAGCCCGGGGGGGGGCAAAAACAGCCCCCCCCCTAAGATCTCGACCGTTGATCGCGCGATCGCGACGAAAATTGGCACGTACGTCACCGATGACGTAATCTCCACAATTCAATTGTCAATTGCACCGAAATTATTCAAATTTATTTTTAATTAATTAATTATGCTAATTAAATGCATAAAAATCATAATTTGGTTGTAAATCTTTAAATATAGCCCCAAAACTGCTAGATTTCAGTCCAGATACTCTTCTTAGGATTATTATCAAAAAAGGATTTAAAAAAATTGCAATATCAAAGTTTTTCTTATGTATTTTATTGTTTTTTGAATTTCTTATGTATTTCTTTGTTTTTTCGACTTTATGTTTTTCATTGTTTTTTTCGATGGAAATCATTGGCAACACTATTTCAGTCATAAAAAACATGAAATTTATTGTTTTTCATCAGTTAAACAAAAAATAATAATACATTTATGAATTTTGGCTAGATACAGAATTTGCATTGGATTTGTACATGAAATCACGTTTTTGAGCAATTTTTGGTCTGACATGCACGTACAAAATGTTACGTAACTTCGGAACCGTGTACCCCCGCGACGCAAATTTGGTCTTAAAAGTTGCGTGAGATTTGAAGGGAAAAAGCCATGAAACGTCGCGGCGCGATCTTTTCGCGTTACAAATTTATTGCGAAAAATGTCGAGGGGGGGGCTGTTTTTGCCCCCCCCCGGGCTAGATAGGGTTAAATAACTTTGAATTCCTCATAGGATCCAATAAAGCCACACCCTTTTGGATACTGCAGGTCCGTGACAAATGTTGACATCCTCACTGGACCAGGGTTCACAAAGCTGGAGAATCTAACCGTGAACAACAGGTTAAAACACATTTTTGTGAGGTCTGGACCTGAATGGGTTTATTAACAGATCACCTACAAAATTATCTAGCAAGTCTTCCACTTTGCACAGGGTATAACCATTGCTCACCGTGACAGGGGCAGGCTTGGCGAACTTGCTGCCATGGATGAGCCAGCTCTCGTGTAGCTCGTCTAGCTGCTTGAGGTAGTCCAGTGTGATCCCACACTCCTCCTGCCTGTGCCTCGCTAAGATATTCCTGTAGCAGTACTCTGGGGGTGACCTCAAGTAAACTGAACAAAATCAGCAACAAGTAAAAATATAAATAAAATCAATCAATTCAATGCAAAAAAATAAAAAATATCAACAACAACAGTAAAACAAATTTGGAAACAAACTAGTTAAAAGGTGACCCTGGGCATGATACATGCAAAGCTTAGTTGTTTTGGTACTATAATTCAATATCGTTTATAATTTCACAAGGTCTGGTATGTTTCTGCAATTTACTACGACCTATGGAACCACAAACATTGGCTGATTCCACACGCAACTTCTCAATACTCGCTACTTTTCAGCTCAATCAATACTCGTATGTTATATGGAAGTGCATTTTATTGCACAGCCCTGCAATAGTTGGCATCCTTCCGGACATGCATGCAATACACCACTAAGCTTGGAATATTCTGGCAATCACCACAGTGGTTACCAAAGATTTTAAACAAAAGAACATTTTGAGTGGAATGCTTACTGATTTGGTCCACTTTAGCATGTGATGTGCTGATGATCCAGTTAAACCACTCGGTTATGACTGTGTACTCGGCATCCGACATAACACCGCTGAGGACAGAATGAAAAGAGAGAGCATACAATGATTCCATCTAGTTTCTAAGAGCAATTTTATGGCAATAAGTAATTTTTCAGCACATGTGTGTTTGCAAAGTATTTACAGTGTATTAAGAACAAGATTTTTAACAAACACGGGGAAATGGATAGCCTTTATCCACCCTCAGACAGATATTTAAATGTTCATACGTTCACAATATTATGCAAATAACTTGAACTGTTAATAAACATAACAAAATTTGGAGCCCTATCACATGAATCTAAATATTAAAATATCAACATAAAAATATTTATGGATTATAAGATTATTCATGTCTATGCTCAACTATGCTTCAACTTTATGTCAAAACTCAACTTTCAGACACCTTAGATCACAAAATGTAACATTCTGAAGAAAAAGTGTTCAGGGGCCATATTCATGAAACGTAAGTAGCCAAGTTAGCTACCAGTACATAAATGCTGTAGCTGACTGCTCTTTAGCGACTAGCCAGGCTTAGTAAGATATCATGCATGTAACCACTGTTCTCTCAACTATGACTGAGGACTGAGGATGACGGACCTTCTGTGGAGATTCTCAACGAAGCAGTACTTGGCACTGAAAATGGACCGTTCCATCATCTTGAGGGGGTGAGTGTGAGGGGCTTGGTGGGTGTTAAGCATAGACAGCTGAACGTAGGACTGGAAGGCAAAGCTCCATCGGGCCGGATCCTCATACAGCAGACCCTGCGAAGTAAAATCACGTATTTTCATCAACCTAAAGGTAGAGTTTCCCTTTAACAAAAGGCATGAAACTTGGCATGGGTCAGAAGTATCCCCCAATGATATCATGTTTTTCAGGAAAAGCGAAGAATAATCCTTCTTATTACAAAAAAGGCAGAATTTTGACCAAAAAAGAGTGGAAATATATGAATTTTCATGCCTGCTGTATAGAAAGACCACCTGTTTATAAAGACATTTGTTTCATCTCTTGAACTATATTTTTCATTGAATCCTATATAAAAGCAATCTGTACATAAAGACTACCTGCTCATAACAACCACATTCATTATCAACCTTGAGCCATCTTTAAGTACAATGTTTCACTGTATCATATTTGAAAGGTTTCTATACTAACCAGAAGATTATGGCCGTTGACATTCCGCCACGTATCCACCGGCTCCGGCAGAACTTGCACTTCATCAGACAACGAGGAGAAATAGTCCAGCAGCATGGTCTTTCCACTGCCAATATTACCCTCCACACAGATCTGTAAGAGAGCACAGTCACAGATGCAGTGAGCGACCAATGCGAACAGTGCATATACTGTATAAGCCAATAAATTAAAATATTACCCTCCACACAGATCTGTAAGAGAGCACAGTCACAGACCCAGTGAGTGACCAATGTGAACAGCTCATTTATTGTATAAGCCAATAAATTAAAATATTACCCTCCATACAGATCTGTAAGAGAGCACAGTCACAGATGCAGTGAGCGACCAATGTGAACAGCACAAGTCAATAATTTCAAATATTACCCTCCATACAGATCTGTAAGAGAGCACAGTCACAGATGCAGTGAGCGACCAATGTGAACAGCACAAGTCAATAATTTCAAATATTACCCTCCACACAGATCTGTAAGAGAGCACAGTCTCAGGTGCAGTGAGCGACCAATGTGAACAGCACAAGTCAATAATTTCAAATATTACCCTTAGATCTGTAAGAGAGCACAGTCACAGATGCAGTGAGCGACCAATGTAAACAGCACATTTACTGTATAAGTCAATAATTTCATGGGTGACGGTGTCACAGAGTTTTTTTGGGGGGGTTGTTCTTTTTATGATCGACAGCCTGGTGACTTTCCTACTGCCCATTAAGACCTCACGTCCACTACATGTACTTACTGCACTAGTTTACACATGCGATAAGACTAGGAGAAAACGTACTGTTCATCCACTGCTGCGTGTTACTATAAAAGCTAGGTTACAAAGCTATCTTGACTGCCAAATGTGCGCAATGAAAGAAGTGCAAATATTTTTGTTCCGCAAATGCTTCCAATATTATGTGGCAATTAAACATTAAAGATTAGGAACTAGTAAAATAAATGACACATGGGTACACTTACCGTCATTTTCTTCCCCTCCAGGGCCTGCTCTAAATGTCCGCCTGATGAAGAAGAGAAAGCGGATGACATCGTCTTCAAGTGGCTTGGGACCTTGGGCGCAGCAAGCAAATTTCTTCTGCAGCTCAGACAACTTGCTTGAGACTGGTTGAAGGAGCTCAGAGGATACGACTTTCGTCTCAAGACCGAAAGGGTAAGAATGGATCGAAATAATGATGTTGAGCAGCTCATTGCAAGGATGATTGCGAGATGAACCACTGCTTAATCCAGAGATCTGCAGTCAGGAAGAAATGGGAAGAAATGTACGCTCATTTTAATACTTAAATCATATGAAGTTATGCACTGCTAACTCAAACGCACCATCCACATCCACTCCTTCCGCATATCGTTCCATACAAATGCGGCTGCTCTCAGGGTTACAGTTATACATTATATTGTTGTATCATCATAATAAAGGGAAGTTGCTGTCAGTCTAATGCCAAGAGGTTCTGGATCTGAGCGCATGCCTTGTTTAAAAGCACAACAAGGCCACACAAATGATGTGATTATCTTCACTAATGAGTTTGATTACTTCCTTTACGATTATCAATTATATGTTTGATTGAGATGTTTTTTCTGTTGTGATATGCAACACAATTTACTAACATATTTTTACAATATTCAGACATCAACTTTAAGAATGGCATGTGTACCCAGACTAGTAACACTAACAGTATTAACATATCTTCCAACACAAATAGGACCTAATGGAAGGCAAGCAAGAAAATCAATTCATTTAAAAGAAGAAAATTGGGAATCGATATCACTAGAATCTTCATTGAAATGATTTTTTAGGTGGTCTGTCGTGCACCGACAGATCACCTTCTAATTTCGTCAGAATCTTCTATCTTATTTTTATTTTTTGCCCCCCACTTTTTTGTGGCATGGATATCTCAACAATGCACGTGTCATATCTTATGATATTTTTACCATGTATAGGTATACATGTGAACTTGTGAAAATAACATTTTCAAGGTCATGACGTCATCGTGACGTCATCTACGAGCAGTTTAATGAAAACCTATTACCTCATATAGCTCATGAACCAATCATTTATATCTAATGAAAATTAATATGCATAAATGTAATAATAATACAATTAATTTTAATAAATAAAAACGCGCGCGTACGTGTACGTTAGTGCTAAAACGCGCGCGCAAAATTTTAAAATGCTCCAAATCAACTCAAAATTGTTTTGCATATGTTTCAGGCAATTTCTAGCATTTCAAAAATTTCCGCGCGTGCGCGCGTTTTTCCGTGCGTAACGCGAACAAAACGTCAAAATTCTGTTTTTTTACTAGATTCATGTTACTGTAACTACATACAACACATCCTGTCATTTTGAGCCATTTCCATGCAATAACAAGGTCGTGCGAGTGCGTCAAAGTTGAAAGTCTGCGCGTGCGTCAATACGTTTTTGTGTGCAAATATTGCCAAAAACATGACTGTCTTTAATCGGCCATAGCTCTTCAGAATGGCCGGTGACCCCCAATTTTCTTTTTAAATTTGGAAAGAATATGAAATTTAGATGTGATTTCATGTGTCAGTTTTTTGGTAAGTACATGGTGACGTAATCATATCGCCATATAAATCGAAAAGATGAATTTTCAATTATGACGTCATGAACTGTTTTACCCGCTTTTGCATATCTCAGTAATCCTTGGTCAATTTTCTCCCAAATTTCACTCTGTTGTAGCTGAGACCTTCTTCTATAAAATATTGTCGTTTATTTGTCATTTTGATAACGTCTTCATGGTGTAAATTACATTTTACGCATTGGTGTCATAATCGGACGCATGTACGTGTTATGTCAATGGAAGGGGTATTTATGAAATGACATGACGACCTACTAGGGGCTGTATCTCGCTGATTTTTGAACCTGTTACTCTGAAATTTCAGTATGTTGTAGCTCAGTCTTCTAGCTTTCGGAATCGTCGGCTCCACTTTTTTATCAGATGTCGGGATCATGGTGAAATTAGCTTGAATATCGATTTCTTAATCATTCTAGCCACTGCTGGCGGGCATTACGTGAAAAGTGAATGCGAAGATTTGTGGCTCAATGGGTAAGGCGATGTTTTAAGAACGTGCATTTACCAGCCCATGCCAGTGCGTGAATTTGCCAATGCAGACCACCTTATACTTGTCCACAAGTATGTCTCGTTTAAATATTAAGCTACATCATAAAATAAACGTTTCAATTTAACAAAACCGTCAATATTTCAACCTGATATTTGATCAATAATATTGCAGTTTTTGTGAGAAAGGCTATCAATTCATAAATTCTGATCCGGTGTCGACACACTAGATGTCACAGAAACCTGACTTCGCATTCTCTTCGAGAAACGGTCTCACATACTATTACTAGCGTGAGTTTTGGATGTGATGTCACTGGCATTCTAATGGAGAAATGGGCCTTTGTCAAATATTTGTTACGACCAGCGCAGGCTCTGGATCTGAGCGCATGCCTTGTTTAAAAGCACAAGGCCACACAAATGATGTGATTATCTTCACTAATGAGTTTGATTACTTCCTTTACGATTATCAATTATATGTTTGATTGAGATGTTTTTTCTGTTGTGATATGCAACACAATTTACTAACACATTTTTACAATATTCAGACATCAACTTTAAGAATGGCATGTGTACCCAGACTAGTAACACTAACAGTATTAACATATCTTCCAACACAAATAGGACCTAATGGAAGGCAAGCAAGAAAATCAATTCATTTGTACCTTGTACCTTGTAGAAATAATCCCAAAAGCAGCTCACTGGGGAAGCTAAACTGGGATGTCGAAGTTTGGCGGTGTCGATGGTTGGTGGTGCATCAAGATAATATGCATGTGTAGTCCTCTATATACATGAACATTTAAAACTGACTACACATGATGTGCGAGTAAAAGGTGGATAAAGCTTAGATCAGCCTGGAACCAACAGGGGGGCGTAACCCTCTGATGGTTGGCAGGGCAGCCACCTGGAAGGCAGCTGGCGAGGTGGCCACGACTGCAAGTTGGGGTAGTTGGTTCCAAATCCGGATAGTTCGTGGAAAGAAAGAAAACTTGAAAGAGTCGATGGTGGCTTTTGGAATGCTGTACTTGAGAGTATGATCATTTCGTCCGATGTATGTGGCAGGCAAGATGATGGGTGGAAAGGAGATGTCTACCAGTTTATGCTGAATTTTGAAGAAGAGGATGCACTGCGCGAGAAGTCGTCTTCTGTGCAAGGTATCCCACCCAAGGTTTGTGACAAGTGCTGAGCTTGAAGTGGTTCGTCGAAAATCCCTTTGCACAAAACGGGCTGCAGTTTTTTGGATCTGCTCTAACCTGTCTGTTGCTGTTTTTGTATAAGGGTTCCAGGCTTCGGCTCCATACTCCAGCTTTGGTCGCACCAGAGACTTGTAGGCCAGTGCCTTCACATCCTTTGAACAAGGCGATAAGGTTCTACGTATCAGCCCAAGTGTACGGCCGGCCTTTTGGATGATATGTTGACAGTGCTTGTTCCAGCTGAGATCGCTGGAGACAATGACACCAAGATATTTGTACTGTTCCACTCTTGATACTGGCTCATCTGAGATTTCGTATTGGTGAAGGCTTGGGTTGTGCTTTCGAGTGATGGTTAGAGTAGCACACTTCCCGATGTTGAAGCCCATCAACCACTTTGCAGACCATTGAGCTAGCGTGTGTAGGTCTTGTTGAAGGATACGATGGTCGTCCTTGGAGTGAATCTCACGATAGATTACGCTGTCATCTGCAAATAATCTTATCTTAGACTCGATGTTTTGATGTATATCATTTATGTAGATGAGGAACAACGTTGGGCCAAGTACTGAGCCTTGCGGCACACCAGATGTTACAGCTTTCCAAGTTGAGTGAGTACCATTGACAGAAACAGCTTGGGACCGGGTGGCTAGGAAGGAGCTTATCCAATGAAGGGCAGGGCCGTTGATGCCATAGTGGTCTAGCTTCATTGCCAGTCGCTGGTGAGGCACACGGTCAAAAGCCTTACTGAAGTCCAAGAAGATAACATCAGACTGACCCCTCTGTTGTAATGTGAAGGACCAGTCATGAGTTGCCTCAGTTAGTTGGGTAGCTGTAGAGAGTTTCTGTCTGAAGCCATGCTGTGCATCTATGAGGATTTTATTAGATGCCAGATGTTTGGATATGTGGCTCAGCATGATGTGCTCCATGATCTTACAGCAAATGCAAGTTAAGGATATGGGCCTGTAGTTAGCTGGATCAGACTTGGAGCCAGACTTGTGGATCGATGTTACAAGGGCCTGTTTCCATTGATCAGGAACAATTCCTTCGTCGTAACTCTGCTGGTACAGGAAAGCGAGTGCTGGAGCTATCTCGTGGGCTACCATCTTCAATAACTTTGCTGGGATTTCGTCTGGACCACAGGCTTTGGAGGAATTTAGCTGTTGCAGTTGCTTCTCTACTCCATTGGTCTGGATGTTCAGATGGTTTATTGCACTGTGAGGGGAGTGGCCCATGTTGAAGGTAGGGTGACTTTCATCTTGGATGAATACAGACTGGAAGTGTTGATTTAGGGCTTCAGCCTTTTCCTTGTCTGTGGCACAGAGTTTGGATTGAGTTTTGAGTGTCGGTATTCCAAGGCTTTCAGATCTACATAGCTTTACATACGACCAAAAAGACTTTGGATTTTCTGCAAGGCTACCACCGATAACAGTGTTGACATAGTTACATCTGGATCGATGGACTTCCTTGGCGACTTTATTTCTGTGCAGCCGAAACGTTTGCCATGCTGTTTCATCATTCAGTTTGGTAGCTTTGGAGTACAGGCGATCACGCTTCCTCATTTGTCGTTTTAAGCCAATAGATATCCAAGGAAGCTTTCTTTTTACCCTGCTCATCTTGGATGGAACGTGATCGTTGAGGGTTTTAGTGAGAAAATCCGCTATAGTTAACCAGTTTGAGTTGACAGACTTCATGTGTGGATTTGAATGTAGGAACTCATAGGTGAAGGCATTGACCGCGTCCTTCAGCTGCTCTACATTTGCCTTATCAAACAGATACATCTTCCTTGGTGGCTTGGGTCGCGGTTGAGGGTGGCCACGGCAGTGGAATATCACAATATTGTGATCAGATATACCAGGGTGTACGGATATCTGGTCAACAAGGTTTGGGTTTGATGTGACAATCAGGTCGAGGATGTTGGCAGACGCTGGTCTTGTCACGTCGTTCACCAGTTGAATAAGGGTGTTTTGCAGGAGAAAATCAAGAAGTCGACTATGCCAAGCTGCAGTAGCTGGATTTGTTGTGGTATAGGAATGCCAGTCGATATCTGGTGAGTTTAAATCACCAGCAATAATGATGTTTGGGTGACTACGTCTATGCTTGGTGAGAAGTTTAGACAGAGATTGAGATAATCCATTGAGGCTTTTCTGCTTGTTGTTTGGAGGACAGTAGAAACTTGCAAGGTATAGGGGCTTTGAATTTGAGAACTGTAGATTACACCATATAACTTCACAGTCTGCATCAAATTCTGGGCAGTCGGTAACCAAAAGGGTGTCCTTTATAGCAAGGAAAACACCACCCCCGTGTGTGTTTCTATCCTTGCGGTAGACATTGAAGTTGCTTGGGAAAACTGAATATGTAGATATGCTGCTGTCTAACTTTGACTCACATCCTAGAATGATATCAGGATTATGATGGTTGATCAAGGCTAGGAAGGTGCTCTGTTTCGTGGCACCTTTCAGGCTGTTACAGTTGATGACCATCGACTTTAAGCTTCTGCTCCTGTTTTTTGTGTGTTTGGGAGATCTGAACTTGTTTTGCCCATTAGAATTTGAAGTAGGAGTGGAAGTATGAGGAAGGGAGTTAGTAGAGCTTTCACTACCGGTACTGGAGTCGGTTGAAGTTTCACTACTCGAGTCATCAAAAGTTCCACTCTGAGTATCGTTATCAGATAGTATGGAGAAAGAGTTTGATTGATGAGAAGAAGAAACTGAGAGAGCGGACATGCTGGAGCTGGTGTTGTTGCTGTCGCATTGACAGCATACCCACATGAAACTTTGAGAAGAGGAGGCAAGGATATCATAGCTTTGCTGTGGCATGCCTACGCAGGTAATATGACACCAAAAATCACATTCATCACATAAGAGTGCTGCATCGTCATCACTTACTTCTTTCTTGCAAATGCCACATGGAAAGCTGGGATCAGCAGCTGCAGTTGCGCTGTTAGGGCCTGGGTTAAGCTCAATTTGACCACTGAGCAGGAGTAAGGTGACAAGATGAGCGAGTGAACTAGACTGATAATCAAGTGCTTGAGATGACTTCTTCAGCTTCTGGTATGATGACAAAGCTGCGAAGACAGAACACTTTTCTATGCTGACAGAGATGCCAGAGATAAAAGAAGAAAATTGGGAATCGATATCACTAGAATCTTCATTGAAATGATTTTTTTAAATATTAAGCTACATCATAAAATAAACGTTTCAATTTAACAAAACCGTCAATATTTCAACCTGATATTTGATCAATAATATTGCAGTTTTTGTGAGAAAGGCTATCAATTCGTAAATTCTGATCCGGTGTCGACACACTAGATGTCACAGAAACCTGACTTCGCATTCTCTTCGAGAAACGGTCTCACATACTATTAGTGAGTTTTGGATGTGATGTCACTGGCATTCTAATGGAGAAATGGGCCTTTGTCAAATATTTGTTACGACCAGCGCAGGCTCGGCTCAGCTCAACATGCTCAAGTTGACGCGGTCAGCACGACAGGTTGACCGGAACTGCACACACCGGCAGGCGAGACTTGTGAGTTGTGGGATACGACCGCCCTAGGTACGGTTCAGCTCAGCATGTTGAGCCCGACCGGCCCGGCCTGGCCTGCAGTGCCAGGCCGACTCAGTCTCAGCGAGTGGCAAGTGCCGGGGCCCGTGCCCATGCATGCTAAATTCTGCTATGCCATTTATCTTTTGTTACCAATGAAAGCTCACCATATATTCGCTGTAAAATATCACACGAAATTTGCAGGTTCTTGAGGAACGTCGTAGCCCGTTCCTCTTGCGGCAGCCAGGGAGTGATAATGATAGACAAATGGTGCCAATGTACAAAAGCAATGCCAATGTGGTATTACACAACACTCCTACGTTACGCGGCGCGGCCACTGAACTAGTTCAGTGGGCGCGGCGTGTGAGGTTCTTTCTAGTTCAGTGGGCGCGGCGTGTGAAAACATGTTTTGTAAGTAGTCTCTTGTCAGACGTCTAGTATGCCTGGCTTGTAGCATGGTTTGCATTGTCTGCTACCAAATACTTATATAATGTCCATTAATGGCGTATGGAAGGTAGACTACAGGTGAAAATGATAAAACTACACCAAAGTAATGGTAATTTTAACAAAATGAAAAACATTACGAAAATTAAACAAAGAATTAGACAATAGGTAAGACTACCACACTGAGGAGAAGATGGGAAAGACCCATAGAGCTATATTTATAGCTCTATGGAAAGACCACGGGTCCATCTGTGCACATTATTAAAAAACGGAGATTTTTACAACTAACGACTGAACTTTGAACAAGCAAGGCCTACTATCACGATCAATTTAAAGCCAATACAATTTAGCGTGTTGATATAATCACTTAATACATTTATTTCAAATGTAAGTTTTAAGTTGTACCTTAACAAAAAGCCCAAATGAATCACACAAACGCATACACATTATATACTCATACACGCACGCATATACACACAGTCCCGTTGGAACATATATTTTTATATATATATTTTTTTAAATTGTGAATTCATTCATATGAATTGTTTACAAAGGTGCACTTTTTCTAACAAAATATGATTATATTAAAATGCAAACGAAAATTCTAATAAACCTTCATACATAGGCCTACGCAATTATAAAACAACCAAAAAGTTAACCTTAACACATAATTATGCAGTGAATGCATTCAAATTAAACCCGATAAAAACCCACCGCACGTTCTTCGCCCCTCAGAACACACACTACAAACACACACACACACGCACACACACACGCACACACACACACAGACACACAATCACAAGCGTTATGAAAAACCCACACATACACATGATATAATGAAAACGTTCAACCAGGAGAAGATAAACGGTATCTTTATTTTCATAGACCTAATTCTTATTTTTTATTTTAAGAAACCTGACAGACTACAACTTAAAAGAATAAACATCAATATGAATTTAAGCTATAGTTAATTGCTATTGAGAGTTTCGGCAAAAAGGTATAAGCAGAGAGAGAGACAGAGAGTGTATGTGTGTGTGTGTGTGTGTGTGTGTGTGTGTGTGTGTGTGTGTGTGTGTGTGTGTGTGTGAGGGAGGGGGCGGGGAAACTAATCGCACGTAATTTGTGCCCCTCTTGCGGAAGTGAATGTGCCCGTTCTTGTTATAACACGCTCCTTCTGATTCCAGATGCCCCTCTTTAAATTATAAAACTTGTTCCCATCGGAAGAACACAATCTACTACAGAGCATGAAAAAGGCTTTATAGTGTGTTGGAGAGCACCTCGCAAGTGACGTCACAAAAATCGAAACTTAAAAATCTCATAACCTCCTTATCGTTTGACGGATTTTCGTAAGACCTTCACTAATTTGCTTCTTTCATTTTTGTTGCTATAATAAGGTGCATTTTAAAAGTGGGAAAATGGTCAGAAGGCCAACTAACATCTACATGTACATGTACTATCGTTTACAACATTATATACATCTGAGTTACTAATATATTCAAATATTGAAGGTACAAATATAGGAAGGATAGGAATGGTCCTCTATAGTAGGCTACAAAGGATGTCATTTTTAAAAGTAAGCTTCGTTACATTCCATCAATTGGTATTCTTGTAACAATCTTTGAAATTAATGAGATTTTCACTTTTGGACAAAGTTAAAATGTAAATGTGTGTGTATCAGATAATCAATGTCGAACACAATAATGACAAATTATCGATACCACACCTGTTAACCCACTAGCAACTACATGTACCATCATAGTGTTGATGCTTCTGCTGGAAAAGACGTTGCAGGTTGGCATATGTGATCCACAATGGCAAATTGTTGTGTTCTGAATTGATTATCTGAAACACACACATTTTTAGATCTAAATTTGTCCAAAAGTGAAAATCTCATTAAATATTCACAGGATTACATAATATACTATACAAAAATAGTAATTGATGAAATGTCAAAAAACCCTGCTTCTAAAATAGTTGACATTCCTTGACTTAAGGATGTGTCAATTTGCTTGGTTCGAGTTGAAACTTATTTCTTTAAGTGTTAAAGAAAATCAGAATTAATGGATATTGCAGGTATGAGAGCGGCCAAGAAGAGCGATTGTTGATATAGATAACAATCAATTAGCTAAAGTAAACCTGCACGTGATCAAAGAAAGACACTATATAACGAAGCATGCACAGCCAAGAAACTTATTTTTTTCCCCTCCTCTATAAGATTCTAGATACTCATACAAGACATCCCCAGGAATATAAATCAGAAGAAAATTAATGAGCGCATACGAGTTGATCTAAAAACTAGCGAGAAACGCGAAGTGACGAGAATGATTCCAGGATCGTCGATCGTCGGTCGAGGTGCACGTAGCCGTTCGAGTAATTTCTAGATCGACTTCGCCTTCGACTCAAGCACCTCGGGTACGTAGTAGGATTTGCAATGACGGATTGGCATCACGAACTTGATCATTCTGTCGTCATAGATCTCAATCGCTGGGCGTGCGAGTACCCCTTCCTCCTAAGAAGTTATGAAAAAAAAAAACCCACGATATTATTTTAACATTATTATGTGTCACTGCAGTATTTGTATTGTTTTGTTCATGTTTTGTTTCTCATAAGTAATACTCATAAATCTTGTAAAAGCTATTTGATTTATCTGGTTGATCAAGTAGCATTTACAGCTCTACAATAATCGTTATGATTACACTAATTTCTTAGTGTAGCTATTGATGCGATACTTTCCATGTACAGTAGTCAAATAAATTATCAATAACGATCATAATTCGCGCGTTTTGCGCCGTTATTAATGTTGATCGCTGGAGTATCCATCGAATCATGAAAGAATAACATATGAAAAAAGTCACGAAAGAACAAACGAAGCAATAATGGTAACATGAAAAGACGGACGGATTGATTACGGATCTGTGGATTAGCCAAGTACACTACATTGTGATAAACGAATGACAATAATAATATTGAAAAAGATAGAAAGAACGACTTTAGTCTAGTACACATCAGTTGTGAATTTCCACGCATGATTTGTTTGTATCCACTTCCTGTGTTTGCAAAACAATGTTTATTTGAACCTTGATCAATATCGCATATTTGTAGTACAGTATTCAAATGTCAAATGTCACATCATATTTTGTGGCATCCTCATTGCTCGTGCAATTTGTTACAGGATTTGATAATGATTGCAAATGGGATAAAATAGAGTAATTTTCATTGCAGAAAACGGTACTGTGGATGGTGGGAAAGATGAGGGCAAGGTCAGGGGGAAGTAAAGGAATGGGAGGTAGAAGGCACCCTGATCTTCACTCTGGTCAAGAATCAGCCCATCACCATGGACATAATGGGAAATGGTACTGGAAGCGGGGTGTGACCACACGTAGTGCCCCCGTCATACTCACTTTCATCTTCCGATCCATAGCTGGGTACACCTTATTCACAGCGAATAGAATGGAGATCATCCAGCGGAACGGGAAGTTCGTGCAGAAGGCCTCGACGACGGGCGGGAAGTCGACCACGCCCATCCCGGCTCCCTTCATTCGCTTCTCGAGGGCAACGTCGACTTCATCGCCCTCGTTCAGAATGGCCCCCACGATATAGCGCAGCTCTTTTGCAGGAGTCTGGGAAAATGATGATAACAATTCTTACAAACGACGATACTGATAAAACTGATAATCAATTTAGTGATATGCCTAATAACAATTTGAAGACGATAATGATGTTTTATTATTCTTTGATAATAGTTAATTATCATTATCATTCATATAATCAAACCCAAATAAAATCATCTTACATTATATTGCAAACTGGCATACGCCGTGAGTATACTAAGTATCATTAGAAATGTACCATATTGGCAACAAATATGAAAATCATCATCATGATCATTTCAGGAAAGATGTTTAAGACTATTGTTCGTAAGGAATGAAATTAAATTAATTGAAAATAATTAAGGTTACAGATTTGCATTTTTTAAATAGAAAATAATAGTTTATACTATTAAACCTCGATAATTAACCTCCACAATATCGTACGGATTTTTCATTTCATTAGTCTTTGTATCGCACCTGAGCATGAAAGCAATACTAAGAACATCAAGTTGCTCTAATCATGTATTAATCACAGAACACGAGGAAGCTGCATTGATTAAAAGGATAGTTGACCCTCAAGTTATTTTGGTTTCAATCAAAGGAGACGCGTGAAAGAAACATATAAGTGAAGGTTTGACGAAAATCCGTCAAAGGAAAAGTAAGTTATTTTGATTTTCACGTTTTTATTTTGTGACGTCACGAACGAGGTGCTCTCGCATATGTTGTGCACAATTTTGTTGGAAATGTAAATTTCGGGATATTTACTACAGTATTATGTTTGGTATTAGACACATGTTTTTACACATGTATCGCTATGAAAAGAATGTATTCCTTCATCAAAGAACATAAAAAGGGCAATCTATGGGGAAAAAAAGTAGTGCATAACATAATGGTAGACCACCTCGCACGTGACGTCACAAAATAAAATAACTTTCTTTCCCTCTGACCGATTTTCGTCAAACCCTCACTGATATATTTCTTCCATGTGTCTCCTTTGATTGAAACCAAAATAATTTCAGGGTGAACTATTCCTTCAAATGGTTGATGGTTCATGTACTTCACGCAACTTAAACATCCTCGGACCAGGGATATGTTATGGAAGGATATGAAACAACATTCTTTCTTTGAGCCCATGCGTGGCACCGCCGAAAAATTGCGTGGTCTCAGCATGTGCTTTTCACGTGTTTTAACAATAACGAACACGATTGCATAGCAACGGTTTCTCAGAGAGAACAAAAGAAATGTAGAGTCTTATTTCGCTTGTCCACTTCTGTTGAATTGGATCAATACTTTTGTGAGGAAAAGAGATATCAGCGAACAAAAATAAACATTTTTAAAGTAAAATATCTCATTTGCACGCAAATTCACGCAAACTCTGTTAATGAAAATAAGCAGCTTAATATATATATGATTTTGATAATGATTGAATCCGACATTTCCGGAAATCTCCGGAAAGTGAAGAAATTTGTTAATTAGGTAAGTAAGAATATTATCTTATATCTCCGTTTGTGCATCATTCAACAATTATTTAGAAGAAAAACGAATACAGGATCTTTAGAGGTGTTGCCCCTTAACTCTTGAAAATTACAAAAAAATGTGATAAGAAACACAGCTTCGAGAAACAAAACAGGCAATTAAAGATACTGCTTTCCAAGTTGACGATAGCAAAATGACGGTGCCGCTCGGGACTTCAAAGCATTGCAGTGATTGTGGAATGCTTTTGACATTCATTAGCATGCTTTAGTATCCATACAGATGTTTGAATATATTATGGTTGAGTTGTCCCTCCTTCCTAACACATCCCTGCTCGGACCAGGGATGTGTTATGGAAGGATATGAAGCAATTTTCTTCCTTTGAACCCATGTGCCAAGCCGCTGAAAAGTTATGTGTTCTCAACAGGTGCTGTTCAGGTGTTTGAACAATTATGAACATGATTGTGTGGCAACGGCGAGAACAAAAGAAATGTACAGTCTCATTTCGCTTGTCCCGTTCTGTTAATGGCATTAATACTTCCATGAGCATAACAGGTATCAGCAAACGCAAATAAACAAGTTTTTCAAGTGAAATATCTCTGTTTCACGCAAACACACACAAACGCCGTTAATGATAATACACAGCTTAATATATAATTTTGAGAGTGGTTGAATTCCCCAAATGCACAAGTTGTCGGAAAGTGAAGAAATTGGTCAATTTTGTAAGTAATACAAATAGCTTTTATGTCCGATTTTTAATGATTCCTCAATACTTTTCGAAACAAAAGCAGAGTAAAGGATCTGTCATTATCTGCCGTTAACTTCCTTAAAGTTTGCAAACAAATTTGTCAAAAACAAAACGTCTACAGATAAATGGGAAATTAAAGAAATTTCAGAAATTTTAAAATCAGCTAAATGTCGGCTCGGCACATGGAACTTCAAAGCATTGTCATGATTATGGAATTCTTTTGACATTCATGAGCACGATTTAGAACCCATGCAGATGTTTGCATATATTATGCTCGAGTTTCTACTCCTTCGTAACACCTCCCTGCTCGGACTTACCATTAGTAACGTAATGTTTGACAGCTGTGCGCAACATTTGCATAACAACGAAACAGGTTGATTATGTTATTTTTTCAAAGCATGCCAATTTTTTTAAAAGTCAAATCATGTGTCTTTTCGGCCACTCATCATGAATAATGCAATTGCGATATCAAAATTATTACAATAATGAAAACACAAATGCCACGAAACATACAACAAGCTAACATGTTTTGACTTAAATGAATGATGTGTCAATTTTTAAAATCCATGATGCTTCTGATAGAATAGACCTTGTGGATTGACTAGTGCCATGCAAAATGGGCATTGTTGTGTTCTGAATTATTTATCCTGTACACACAAAATCTTTAGGTACAAATTTGTCCAAACATGAAAATTGCATTAAACATTCCAAGGATCATTACAAGAATAAGAATTGATAAAATGTCACAAAACCTGCTTTAAAAATGTCATCCTTTGACTTGATGATGGGTAAATTTTAGCCTGATTCAAGTTGTAACATTTTTCTATTATTTTTCAACAGTTTCAAAAGTTGTTAACACATTGTGTGCGCATTATGTGTGGGTACGCGTATACATGATTGCATGTGTGTGAATGGAGATGAAGGGCGGGGGTTGGGGTTGGGGTTTGGGGGGGGGGGGGGGGGGGGGCGGGGCGGGAAGAGTGAGAGTTATGCACCATATAAAACAAGAATAATGTCACTCACTGTATTTGGGTCATCGTAGTAGATGCCGAGACATGGATTGTTCGGTGCGAGCTCTTTCACGACTTCGAAGAGCGGACCGCAGTTCTTGTACGGTCCCGTGTTGAACAGGTAGGCGACCCGTAGTTTGCCCACGGGGTGATTCACACGCTCGATGACCACCCTGTGGAAGAGACCGTTGTACGCCAGAACGGAGACGATGATGAAGAGGATAACGGACGTGGCGGCAATGGCGACGCTGAGCGTCGTAATGAAGTCAACAGCGCAGTCCCACATGATGTCCGATTGATACGACGACAACGACGACGATGAAGATTCAACGACTAGGCAGGCCAAGCCAACCTGGAATTATTTGAATACGCGCGCTCGCGTATAATGCGATGCATGTACCTGAACTTGTCTCGACTTGCATTTCTCATCGTACTGTATTTGTACTGTATACAGCATGCGGTAGCATAATTGTGCTTTCAAGAAACGCGCTCAGTTTTGAACGTGTTCAGGAATCGCTGAACTTTGCATCGGAACAAACAACGATTATTTACCTTTTTATTCATGTGCCTCAGATACAATTGTGAGCTGAGGAAATGGCTGGTTAGTCAACTACAAAAAATGTAACCTTTGATCTCGCGCCGACTAATTTGGAGAAGAACTTGGCGGGCCTTCACTGTGTACATAGAATTTTTTATTACCATTTTATAAATCATCCTCATATTATCTCTCTCTAATCCTCTTCGGAGTTGCCATGTTTTCTGTATGTGTGTGTGTGTGTGTGTGTGTGTGTGTGTGCATGTATGTGTGTATGTGTGCGTGTGTGTGTGTGTGTGTGTGTGTGTGTGTGTGTGTCCTATTAAGCTACTGTATTTTCCAAGTATGCCTCATCTTTTTTTCTCAATATTCATTGCTCATTGATGGTTGACATTAATTGCGATATAAAAGGTTAATCCATTTTTTAAAACGTTTACTTCGGCGAAACCCTTCCTCCCCAAATGTTTTTGCTTCTTTTTCCCGCTATTCATAAGCAGACGTGGAAAGGAGCTAGATGGAAAAAAAAAGAAAACCTTGACACTTTTGAGAAAGAAAATATTAAAAAAGTTAATCTCAAATCATCTCGAATCAATGCAGGCACAACCCCTTGTCCAATCAGTGTGTCTAAATCAAAGAGGCCAGAAATGCACAAATCATACTCTAGTATTACGTTTGTGCATACCTCCCGACAAGTCAGACTCAGCATACATGTATATAATATAGCGGGTAATAAGGCTGCATGACCTTTCGTTCAAACACATTATTTTGAGACGGTGTATAACCGAGTCTGTTTCTGGAGACTAAAGAGTAGAGAGTGGTTTTGGCAGGGGGAGGGGCGTGTGCATATGCGCGGGAGTTTCATGAATGAACCATCGTCATAATCGTACACTGGTCAATACACGTCGGTAAGTGTTAGAGTTCAGATACAGTACCATAATTCAGATTGTACTGCATTATTATGCTTTTCGTTGTGGAGGATCAGTTTAACATTGCCTTCCATATGTGGGTTTTCCAACAAACAAGTACATTTAATTGATTAGTACATGTACTGTATGTTAATAGAGGAGAAGAGAGAACGTCACTTAGGATTTTCTCCAGGACAAAAGCGTTTTGAGCAAAACCTATAGGCCGTAAATTTGGAAACACAATTTTTCTTGATTTTTTTTATAAAGAAAACGGAATGTAATTTACATCATAACTTAACAAAAACATACCAATAATTCAAGTTCGAGCAAGAAATCATGGCAATTTGAGGAGCATAAGCCGGATTTCAGCCTTTTCAGCCAATGTGAAGATTTAGTGATATTTGACCCTTACTGTCCTTTGAAAAATCATTACGAAGATAATATCAATAATTAAATGCCCAAAGTAGATTCATGTTGTGCAGAAATGTAATATGCGCTTTCATGTAATGCACTATTATTTATTATCTATTATTTTTAATACGAGTAGTTGACATTAAAAATTACAGCACCAAACCACATACTTGTGGTAAAATTGTTCCTGAATGGAGTAATTGCAGTAATTACTGCAGTAGGCCTACCTAGCAATTGGCCATGAGGAGCAAAAATCTTTCCCCACTATAGGCCTACATAAAACATTGTTTCATTTGATCAAAAATTTCACAGAACAGTTTGTGAGGGTATTATGCATAACTTGCACACTACTGTTTGATTTGATCATTTTCCCCGCACATTAATGCTTTTATCTACTAGTAGTTTGTATCTTACCCATTTCAGATATCAGGATTGTCAAATACATACATACAACATACGCACGCACACTTACACATGCGCGCACACACAGACAGACAGACATACACACACACACACAAACACACACACTCAACATAGCAGATATTTGGGCTGTGAAAGTTCTTAAAGTCTGTGATCACGAATGAGCAATTGTAAGCAAAACTTTGTATGACATCAGTACGCCTACGTAAGATTGACTTCTTGAATCTGGCAATCTGAATGAACATGATAACTGTTAAACATTGTATAAACAGAGCACAAACAAGAAAGTTTACTGCATTCATGCTGTGAATATATATTACAACCCGACTATCATCCCTGCTTGTAAACGTGCAACATGCCTTCAAACTACGACCTTACAATTACATACATAGTGCTATGGCTAGCAATGTACCACACAGGGCTACAACAAACACAATTTAGGTTAGAGACCTCCGTCTGAAATAATATTTTATGTATTCTTCATTATACATTGTAAGTATGCACTGAGGTTATTCAATTTGAAATATATTCTAACAGGATATCTCATCAATAAGGCATTACAACATTCAGCCAATTACCAGCGCCCTATTTTGGCTTTGAGCAATAAAACTTGTTTGGCAACATATTCAGTCAAATCTTCTTTGAATTTGTCCATGGCAAGAGTGTACTAATTAATACTATTTATGAAATAGTAAAACTGTTGGTTACACCAAGCGGTTGTATTCTTTTAGGACGTTTGACCCACTTAAGGATTAAAGAAAGGAAAAGAAAGAGTGGAAAGAGAGATGTTTTAAAAATCTTCTTATGATACTTTTTTAGGACACTAGACTGTTTTAGTTTTAGTTTTTGGTGTTTAAACCGCACAATAAATGGGATGAAATGGAAGCAGAAGAAGTGAGTAATGATGAGAGATGTGAACTAGAGTAGTTATACAGAAAAAAAAGAAAGGAGAGAGGTAAGGTGTGGTGGAAATATCGTCAGTTTTGCAACAATATCAGAAACAATGAGCATTTAGTCTCGTGTTAGTGTGCAGGTGTTCTCTATCCATCATCTGGAGAATAACTCTCCAAAGGTTTAATACTTTCTAAATAGCATTCATTAGTATAATTCAAATGGTCGAATTTGAGGACAACTTGAAGGTAGGAGAGGCAGGGGATGACCAACAATGAATTGGCTGATCAACATAAAGCAGCAACATCAAGCAATATGGGGCACTCACGAGAAGCCTGGAGGACTACAGCCGTCAACCTTCACTCCGAAGACGGCACCTAATGATGATGATTTCTTTTAAAAAGAACTTACATAAGAGAACAATCACGAATTGAGGAAGAACTGATATGCATCTAAATGATAAAATCTAAATTCTCGATACAAAATATAGTCTCCTCAATCCTCAAATAGTACTGTGTAACATGCTTTGCAAAGACAACATACTCTATATCATTACATGAACAGGCATTTGTGAATGTACTCTGGCTTTTCATCAAACCCATATACATACAAATCTTTTATGAATGCTCAAATATCACTAGTCATGTACTAGTCATGACATGCACAAGTTTCAATTATAGAAATGAACTTCCTATGGTGGTTCTCAAAATAATTTCTGATCTAAATGGCAAAAGTTTGATCATTCTCACATAAGAATGCCTGCAAGGATTACCGGTACCTGATCATCAAGTTGAGAGTTTCTGTGAAAGTATACCCTTTATGAAATGGATTTCCTTGACTTACTGTGAGTTATCAATCATATTCTGATGTGACACGTAATCATGCAAACACAGCTGTTGATCACTGCATTTTAAAGTTTTAGATTTTGGTGTCAACCTATAATCAAACGTAGCTACTGTGGAAACAGCTCATCATAGGGTCTTCGCATTACAATTACATGTACTGATATAGTAGGTACAATCAATTATAAGTTACAGTTATCGAAGGTTAAAGTATGCTACATTGTCCAGGTTTGTACTTATTACCTAGACTGAATACTAGTATATGAACTGTAGCTAGATGCTGGATTGCTGGGTTTGAGGAATTAAACCACCAATGGACGTGCCTGTGTTGTATGCAACCTTAGTCTCTGTTACAACCATGGAAATATGTTAGTACTAAGTAATGGTTGAAACTGCAAATCACTGCCTAGTGTAACTATTGTGTCTGTGAATATGTATTTATATAATGTATGACTATGTATGTATATATGAACATTATTGATGAATTGTACATCATCCCACACGACCCATTTCAGTATCACCCTTCATGCCATGCCTATTCCTTTCCCACGATCCATGACATTCCATTCCCCTTATCACGTCCGGTCATCTCCTACAAACACCACCCCTCCAGCTTCATCTCTGTTATTCTCATCATCGCTCATCCATGCTCTCATCGGCATCCGGCCAGTATTATGTAACCGCCACATGTTGTACAGTGTATATGCGTTGTAGTATATAGTGGAGAATGAAGAATAAAGCTCACTTCCATTCTGACTCCGAAGCAGTGAAGTCATGCCTCAATCATTTGTCTAGAGTATTACCAACCACATACAGATATACACAAAAATGGCGACGAGGAGTATGGCACTAACCCCGCCTGCTCCATTCGATGTCTCGGCCAGAGCATCGCATGCTTGGTCGAGGTGGAAAACGGCTTTCGAGTATTATGTTGTCGCTACCGGAGTCACAGACGACGCCGTTAAGAGGGCCATACTGCTCCACTGTGTCGGCCCTGATGTCCAACAGCTCTTCGCCACCCTGGATGGCGGGACATCATACACCTCGGCGATGTCCGCCTTGACGGCGCACTTCGAACCGAAGAAGAATGTAGCATTCGAACGACACACTTTCAGGCAGTGTGATCAACGCAGCGGTGAAGCTGTAGACGACTACTACATGAGGCTCAAAACACTTGCTTCGACGTGCGAGTTTGGAACCGATGAGGACGACCATATCCGTGATCAGTTTATTGACAGATGTACCTCGAAGTCACTCCGTCGTCGACTGCTTAGAGAGACAGATCTTAAGCTCACTGGCCTCCTTTCTATCGCTCGAGCAGCGGAAGCGGCCGATCGCCAGGCCTCA
Source organism: Arbacia lixula (assembly GCA_963669155.1). Taxonomy (NCBI): domain Eukaryota; kingdom Metazoa; phylum Echinodermata; class Echinoidea; order Arbacioida; family Arbaciidae; genus Arbacia; species Arbacia lixula. The sequence continues at coordinate 274,406 of OZ022581.1, read as the reverse complement.
GCTATGGAGTCAAGAAATACGATCTCGGCGAGCGTGAACGAGATGACGGCCAGACAGCGATATCAGCCGCCCACTGATGGTCGAGTACGGCAGTACTCGACTCGCGATCGCTATCCTCCTCGAAGGGGGACTGATCGTGGCGAAGGAGGAAACTCACGCCAATATTCACGCCTGCAGTCTCACAATTCTCGTGGTCATCAGACTCTGACCTCATGTTCGAACTGTGGAAATGCCGGACATCGAGCTCGAGACCCACAATGCCCCGCTCGAAGACGAGAGTGCAGAGGGTGTAGCAAAATCGGACACTTTGCTCGGGTCTGCCGTCATGGCCGTAGTAAGGCTAGTGTTCATGCCTTGACGAACGAGCTCCATACTTTCCAGCCATTTGAAGAGGTGGCTGATATTCATCACGACGGGGTCGCGGAAAACCTCACCACGAGCGCTGCACATGATCAGGGCGATGATCATCTCTTCACCATTGGGCAATCGCGGACCAAAACCCGTGTAAGAATATCAGACGTCGAGATAGACATGCTGATCGACACCGGGGCGTCGGTGAACGTGATAGACGCCCATACGTATGAAAGGATGAAGTGCCGCACATCGAAGACCGACCTCCGATTGAACCCCACTCACATCCGCCTATTTCCATACGGCGCCACAGCCCCCTTGCCGGTGATGGGTGAGTTCTATGCCAAGACGTCGTGTTCGACACAGCTTTCGGCAACCGCGCGATTCGTCGTCGTGCACGGGAACGGTGGCTGCCTTCTCGGGCGCGACACAGCAACAGCACTTCAATTAATAAGGATAGAGGACGATCGAGCACGGGAGCACGACCAAAATGCGAGCGCCGTTCACGTCGACGCCCAGCCAGTCGACCACGGCGTCGATGTCTTGAAGTCTCAATATCCCGAAGTATTCACGGGCTTCGGAAAGCTGACAAATCACAAGGTACGTGTGCACGTAAATCCAGATGTGACCCCCATGCCCCATGCTCCGTGGAGCAGACTACACATCGACCTCTGTGGGCCTCTGCCGACTGGTGAAACGCTTCTGGTCGTGATCGATGCGGCTTCACGATGGCCAGAAGTGGAAATCTTACGGTCAACGACAGCGCAGGTCATTATATCGCGACTAGACCGGATCTTTGCTCAGCACGGATTTCCCGAAGAAATCGTGACCGATAACGGACCGCAGTTCGTCTCGCAGGAGTTCGCGGATTATCTTCAATCCATCGCCATCGAACATCGCCGAGTCACGCCCTACCACCCCCAAGCGAACGCGGAAGTTGAGCGCTTCAATGCCACGCTCATGAAAGCGATCAGGACAGCGAGGAATAGCGGCCGCGACTGGCATTGCGCAATGCTCGCGTTTCTTCTCACTTACCGATCGACACCCCATCCAGCCACGAAGGCGACACCGGCGAAGCTTCTCTACAACCGAGAACTACGCACGAAATTACCATCAGCACGCGCAGCACCTCGAAAATCATACGCCACCGCTAAACAGCACGACCGTAAATACAAAGCTGACATGAAAGCGTATCATGACAAAAGAAAGCGTTCTCGACCACGCACGGTCAACCCTGGCGACCACGTGCTTATCACACAGCGAAAGCGCGACAAGTTCTCATCTCGCTTCGATCCCAAGCCGTGGATCGTGATCTCGAGAAAGGGTGGCAGCGTGAAACTTCGCAGGGGGAGTGAAACGGCGATGCGATACATGTCACAAATACGCCAAATCCCCGCTCCGCAAACCCCCACTCCGCAATGCGACCGCGAACAAGACAATGAACGCGAAGATCACGACGACTACGACCTTCACGACGACGCGCAGTATGACCGTCAGGCCGCTCAACCGAGCGGAAACGAACCGCCGCCGCGCAGATCGCAAAGACACTCACGACCTCCAAACAGGCTCTCGTACTACAGATCGGGAGTACTGATGCCGATCCATGACATTCCATTCCCCTTATCACGTCCGGTCATCTCCTACAAACACCACCCCTCCAGCTTCATCTCTGTTATTCTCATCATCGCTCATCCATGCTCTCATCGGCATCCGGCCAGTATTATGTAACCGCCACATGTTGTACAGTGTATATGCGTTGTAGTATATAGTGGAGAATGAAGAATAAAGCTCACTTCCATTCTGACTCCGAAGCAGTGAAGTCATGCCTCAATCATTTGTCTAGAGTATTACCAACCACATACAGATATACACAAAAGTAACTATGTTGGTAGTCCTGGATGGATGGCTGAACTTGGATGATCAAAGTACGGCCAGAGATATGACACTGGCAACGAGCATTGGGTCGTCCAGGATAACGTACCGGCATGGAGCATGAGATATTTCAAGGAGAAACACAACAATGCAGTGTTAATTTCCGCGAGAACTGACACGTAGTCCTTCATACTTGACTCTCTATTGTAAGCATAGAGCTATAGCTCTATGATTGTAACTGATCCTTTGGACACGTTCAGAGGTATGTGTGCTGCATTGCATCTAGAATAGTGAGCACATACCAATTTGGTTAGAATAAAAGCTCGATTTACAAGCTCACTTGCCAAAATTTGTAGATGCAAGCTATAAATATACCAGATCAATCGTGAGCTTAATTACGGATATTATGAGCTCAGAGTATGAGCTTAATTCATGGATTGCAGTTATAAAAAGGAGCTCAATTAGCAAGTTCAATTATAGTGAGCTCAATGTGCTCAATAAGCTCAGTTCACCTGCTCATTTTGTGAGCTCAATGACTCGTTTCGTAGCTCACTTTGTGAGCTCAGCTTTAAAGCTCATTTTGTCAGCTCACTTTACATGTTCGTTTTGTGAGCTCAAATTGTCAGCTCAATTTGTGAGCTCATTTTTGCCAGCTCAATTTGCAAATTCAAGTTGATCTATCATTTTGAAAGCTCAGTGTCTTGGCTCAGTTCGTGATTTCTTGTCATTCAGCTCATCTTGCCAATAATTGTGTTGGGAATGATGTTCTAAGCACAGCAACACGATTGCTAATAGATTCTTAGTGTAATGTGCAGTCTAACTTTAATACAGGTCTATGTTCAAACATGTTTTTAGAATGTATGTGCTAGTTTGAGTAGAGCATGCATGGAGATACATATTCATGATTTAGAAAAGGTAAATGCCTTGATATTGTCACGAAATGATGTACAAGTGTGTGCATTCGCCGTACTGGGCGAAGGAGTTACAAATTACACACAGGTATTGGATTACGCACGGGTATAGTAACACGTACGCTTGGGTTTGGTGCGTAGGCCGGGAGTAGAGAGAAGGGAGTTAGAATGTAGACACAAGCAGGTTAGGACGTGTCCGGGCGGCGCCTGTAGAGCTAGAGAGAGACTCGGGGGGTATCACAAGTCAGCTAGGCGACGGCAGAGAGGGATTTGAATAAGAATTGTTCTGCATTATAACTGAAACTGTCTCTCGGATATACAAGGCAAGTAAAACCAATGACTTTGTATTCAACATAATTCACTGGCGTGACCGTGTCTTTATTTGTTGTTAGAGAGCGTGATGCAGGTGACTGTCAGGAATACATGTATTTGATGGAATGTATGCTGGTGTTGGTCTACAAAAATAATCCACAAAAGATCCCTCATAGACGGAAATAGGAAAACCCAGTTCCGTTACATTGGTGGCAGCGGTGGGATGAGATTCGACTGGGACGGAGAGTAAGATGGAACCAAAGGTGGACGTAGAGCCGGAGAATTCGGCGGAAATAAAGGTTGTCACAGTGGAACCAGCAGTCGACACTACCACCTTAAGCCAACTGCAAGCCGATGATCCCTCCATCGGATGGATCATCGAAAGAAAGAAACAAGGAATGGGCAGACCGGATTGGTCTGTTATGTCTTCTAGAGCAAGTGCGGACAAGTCTTACTGGAGAATGTGGGATCAGCTAGAAGTAAAACAAGAAGTCCTGTACCGGAAATGGGAATCGGACGAAGGAGACCAGACCAAGTGGCATGTCGTCCTACCGGAGGAAATGAGAAAAGAGGTAGTACAGGAGCTACATGGCGGAAAGTCTAGCGGCCACTTGGGAATGAAGAAGACGACGGGCAAGGTCCGCATGAGAGTCTACTGGGTCGGGATGGATGCAGATATTCGTTCCGTAGTCCGCAAGTGTGATGTGTGCGCCCGGAGAAAAACCCCACTCAAGAAGAGAAAGGCTCCCTTGCAGCAAGAGTCCGTAGGTGCCACGATGGAGCGAGTGGCCCTGGACGTTGTTGGCCCCTTACCCGAGACAGAGAGAGGGAATAAGTACATCCTGGTAGTGGGGGATTATTTCAGCAAATGGATGGAAGCCTACCCCATACCAGACCAGACAGCACAGACCGTTGCAGAGAAGTTTGTCAACGAGTTTACCTGTCGCTTCGGCGTGCCGACTGTGCTACACTCAGATCAAGGGCGCAACTTTGAGTCCCAAGTTTTTAAGGAAATGTGTGACATCCTGGGCATCGACAAGACCAGGACGACCCCATACAATCCTGAATCGGATGGCTTGATAGAGAAGTTCAACCATACCCTTATCACTACCGTGTCTATGATGATAGAACCGCACAACCGGCAACGAGATTGGGACTTGAAGGTCCCACTGGCCCTCTTCGCGTACCGGTCGCCCCCCAGGAGTCTACAGGAGAAACCCCCAACATGTTAATGTTGGGCAGGGAGCTGTCATTGCCCATTGACCTCACCATGGAGGCCGGCAACCTCGGGGAAGTGGTCGATTCCTACCCCGAAACAGACTTTGCCTACAATTTGAGGAAGGGGATGCAAAGGGCCCACCAAAGAGCCAGAGACAACATGGCGGAGAGTGCACGGTGGCAGAAAAAGACATATGACCGGAAAGCAGAGGGGAGCAGTTTCAGAATCGGTGATTTCGTCTGGCTCCATAACACTGCCAAGACAAAAGGGGTATCCCCAAAGCTGCAACAAAGATGGCATGGACCATATCTGATTATCGACAAATTATCAGATGTGACCTGCAGAATCCAAGAGCGGAAAAACGCAAAAAAGAGAGTGGTACACGTCGACCGATTGAAGCCGTATTCTGGTGAAACTCTACACTCGTGGGTAGAAGAGGCTGGCGGAGGCAGTGACGCCCTTTCACAGGGGCAGGATCGTCACGAGCTTCCAACTCAACCGGAAGAAGGGCCTGACATAGGAACAGAGGATCAACCGGAGCCTAACGAGCTCGAAAGCGAAGGCCAGGGCGAAGACCCCAATTCCTCAATGTCGGCACGATCCCCTTTAACGAGACGAAACCCTCATAAAATTCGAAGACCACCTCGTAGATATGCAGATGAGCCCTGATGTGACGTACATGAAGGTACTGTCTCCTAACGATGTAAATAATGTAAATAGTCACTGCATGTTGAGAAGCACGTCAGATCTCACCTATTAACCCAACATGTCCCGGTTTTTGTATTTTCATACAGATCATTAAATAGAATGCCCCGACACGAGCAAAACACCGTCAAGTGCTACACCTGTCAGCGCTATTTCAACCACCAACGCAGCCTGGACCGGCATATAGAGGTCGAACATGAGCGGAGAGGAGGTCATTGCTGCAAACACTGCGGACGACGTTTTACTAGGAGGGATAACCTCCTGGTCCACTACCGGCGGCAGCACCCATATCCACGTGAAGCCCTGCCCCCTAATGGACACCGCAGGGAAGACCGACGGCGCTCAAGGAGCCCCAAGCGACGCAGAGGTGACAGCCGCTCTAGATCCCCAGTGGTGAAACGACACATCCAGAGCACCATCACCCGCCCCGAAGAAAAGCCGCAGGAAAGCGGGCCACCTCCTGAATTAGAGGTAAACGTGTCGCCGGAGACGAGGGAGGAGGTAGAACCTGCTATGATGAGCCGGCCGTCTCCCATCATACAACCAACAAGCGGCAAGCCGCGAGGAATGTTGGCGATGATAAAACCGGAGGAGTCTGAGGCCTCAGACTCGGAAGAGGAAGTTGAGGCATACGCGGCCGGGGGAGACGACGTTGAGGTAGGCCGTACCGACGAGGAAGAAGCTATAGTCCCGGAGATCCGACGCATCCAGATTGGCCGCCCGGAGGGTGAGCTATCTGCTACGGCCGTGCTTCAAAATCAGCGGGTCCAAGTTGGGGAGCAGTCCTCCCAGGCTGTGTTCCGCGCGGGGGAAAAACTCTGGGAGGAGAGCCGGGAAAGGAGGTACGAGGTCGTGTTCCTGCGGGCGGGAACCAGCCAAGGGCCTCAACGCCCTACCCCGTCGCACCGCGTCGAGGGAGGTGTGGCCAAGGAGCAGATGTCCCAGGATGAGCTGGCCAAACTACTGGTGGGTCGCGTCAAAAAGATCATGGAAACCATCAACGAGACTACCTATCACGGAGGGATGGTGAGCTCCAAGCGGGAAACGCGCACCAAGTTTTGCGTAGACGTCGTCGCCGGGGTGGACGAAACCCAGAGAATTTAGATACCTCATAATGATAAACAGTTTTGTATTCAATTGTATGAACTGCTAATAAGAGAGCTTTGTTTTTTTTTTTTGTAATATTTTATCCATCATGTCAAGTACTATATGATGTCAATACCTCATTTCCGACCCAAAGTTGCCAAAAGTGCCAATGATTTGCCAAAGATGACTTGTATTTTGATACTGACCGTACGTGCTTTAGTGGTAACTTATAACTTAGTAGTTTTACACGGTATCTGATTTATACATTCCTTACCAACAGGGTGGAGATAGTTACTTAAGAGGATGTACTGTCATTTTGTTATCCCCTGTAGGGATAGAGTAATTTTTGTAAATAGCTGTTTGTCTGTTGGGGCAGTTATGTTTTAACTGCTATGTAACGCATGTTTTTACTGCATTGTAATGTTATGTTTTAGAGCTAACGGCATGAAGGGTAAAGGCTGACGCTACCAGTTGACGGGGAAACAAAGCCTGTCTTTTGTTTGTTTCGAGAGGGGTAAACGCCTCTTTAAAGCCTTGTTTATGACATTATTTTGTTTAACTTTGTATATATTTCATCAATCATTTTGTTGTTTTAATGTGTACAATCAGCCTCTAGTCAGGGACTGACTAGTCTTGGGGAGGGGCTATGTCACGAAATGATGTACAAGTGTGTGCATTCGCCGTACTGGGCGAAGGAGTTACAAATTACACACGGGTATTGGATTACGCACGGGTATAGTAACACGTACGCTTGGGTTTGGTGCGTAGGCCGGGAGTAGAGAGAAGGGAGTTAGAATGTAGACACAAGCAGGGTAGGACGTGTCCGGGCGGCGCCTGTAGAGCTAGAGAGAGACTCGGGGGGTATCGCAAGTCAGCTAGGCGACGGCGGAGAGGGATTTGAATAAGAATTGTTCTGCATTATAACTGAAACTGTCTCTCGGATATACAAGGCAAGTAAAACCAATGACTTCGTATTCAACATAATTCACTGGCGTGACCGTGTCTTTATTTGTTGTTAGAGAGCGTGATGCAGGTGACTGTCAGGAATACATGTATTTGATGGAATGTATGTTGGTGTTGGTCTACAAAAATAATCCACAAAAGATCCCTCATAGACGGAAATAGGAAAACCCAGTTCCGTTACAATATTAAGTGCAGGGATGAAAGGTACATGTGCAATCATGGACGATGTTCTGGTTACAGGAAGCACAGACGAAGAGCACATGAACAATCTGAAACAGGTTTTCAAAAAAACGTTTCCAGAAGTTCGGGCTGAGAGTGAAGAGGGAAAAGTGCTCATTTATACAGGACAGTGTGGTCTACTTTGGATGGAGGTTGTCATCCAAGGGAATTCAACCAACCAATGACAAGATGGAGGCAGTTTGAAATGCCCCAATGCCCACGAATGTTACAGAACTTTGCTCCTGTTTGGGAAGGGTGAACTATCACGCCTAGTTTATTCTAAATCTTATGGCCTATCCCTTGAATGGATTCCTGGGATCCAAGCCTTGGACATGGGACAAGAAGTGTGATGATGTATTCACAGTTGTAAAGAATGCAATCAGAACAGAGCGTGGACGCCTCGCCAATTGAAGTGGGAGCAATTACCTCTCACATGGACAACAAGGGCAGGAAGGAGCCAGAAGCAAACGCCTCCAGGAGCCATGGTTTCAATAGAGACTGAGGTTGCATACACCACAGTGATAATTGTTCATTCCTTGCCAGCAAGATCACACATTAAAACGACTCATTCGCTTGAATTTAACATCCTTTGAAGATTTGTTATTGCTTATCAGTAAATGTGTGTGAGGATGAACTTTACAGCTAGGTTATGATTCAAAGTATAACTCTTTAAGACTTACAATTGATTATTAGCTCCCATGACAAGTTGCATGGGAAAATATGTAATGCACAGAGCTCAGTGGTGGTCTCCATTGAAACAAGTACGCCACAAGGTCTGAGCCATCTTGCACTAAAAGTGACATTTTAACGTAAGTCCCAAAATTAAATGTAACTTTGTGTTTAATTTTGAGACTTTTCTATTCCATTGCACAAATAACTGCATATAATAGTTAATGCATCTATTAACTGCAACCCTGGTGAATTGAATAAACTTTGCAATTGGTATATGATCTAAAGCAACTTACATTTAATCACAACTTTCTTTGCACAATGCAGGACAGATGTAAAGTACAAGTTGAGCCTCATGTGAATTCTGTTTAATCATAACTTGACTTCAGTGCAAGATGGCCCAGGTCTGCTATCATGAAACAGCGCTAGTAGCACAGGTCAACCTGCCTTCACACACAGTCACTAAACTAGTTGCTATCATCTTGACAACTGTCTTAGTAGGAGGCCTTGAGGTCAGCAGCCGCTGGCTGGTCAATAAACCAATGGACCGTTCCATTGGCTAGTTTCACTCTGGATGCAGGTAATGGTGGCTCCTCATTGCCTTCTAGAACTCTCTGGAAGGAGCACATCGATGTGAACAAAGGGAGAGGGAGGAGGGAAGAGGGGATGGAGAGGGAGAGGGAAAGGGAGAGGGAGACAGAGGGGGGAGGGAGAAGGAGATGGGGAGGACAAGAGAGGGAGGGAAAGGGAGAGAGAGAGAGGGAGGAAGAGAGGGAGGAAGAGAGAGAGAGAGAGAGAGGGAGGGAGAGGGAGGAAGAGAGAGAGAGAGAGAGGGAGGGCGGAAGAGATAGAGAGAGGGGGATGAAGAGAGAGAGAGAGAGAGAGAGAGAGGGAGAGAGGAAATTAAGAGAGAGGAGTAGAGGGTAAAGGGGAGGGAGAGGAAGAAGAAGAAAAGAAGAGAAAGAGGGGAATGGAGAGGAAGAGAAAGAGGGGAATGGAGAGGAAGAGAAAGAAGGGAATGAAGAGGGAGAAGAAGAATGAGAGGAAGAAAGTGAATGATTACCAGTTTGATCTAGGTTGCGACCATTGTATCAACCAATCAACATGACTTTCATTTAAAGGCTAATGTGACAAAAGTAAAATGACATCAACATACCCAGACAATGAACAATGAAATCGTAAGAAACTAATCAAATGCGCTATGTCACCACTGGTCAATTGAAAATATATCAAAATTAACAGCATTAATGCAAATGTCTGGATTTTTAGCTTCACTTTTAAAAGCTACTAACAATGTAATCAATACATGTATACCCATCAAAGAAAACACACGCACACACCCAAGAGAAGTATAGATCTAAATTGGTCAATTGCATGTGCACATGTCTGTAATTCTACATTAGATACAAATCTACTGGTCACTCCAACACTTCAATAACTATTTTCAAGTATCATTTTTGGTATTGAATCCAAATTTTTCCATAAAGAGTTTTCTGTTTTACAGAATCTTGGTGTATTTTTTGTAGTTTGCCTGTTGTATTGATTTCTTAACTTCCTCAAATTCAATCATCAATTTCAGTTTGCATTCACAATGCTGAGCATGTGTACACGTATGGTTTGGTTGTGAACCCTCCAAAACCATGTCCAAGGTTTGTCTGACTAGCAACAGCTGACAAGATGTAAAGTGTCTTACATTACACCAACTAAAATCAGGTGAATGTATAATCAGAGTCTTTAAGAAACAGTCCATCAATTTGATTGAATTTGTATGTTTGTTTTTTGTGTTTTTTTCTGCATTCACAGTACTTCTAGGTGCATGCTAGCCTCGTTACTAGGCTGTGAGGTGCATGGACACAACTGAATCTGAATCATGTCTGGTAAAAATAGACTACGTCCTAATCCCATCCTAGCTCCTCTGGCTCAGAGGAGAAGGGGCCAGGATGGGATTAGGGCATAGTCTGTGTTTCCAGACAAACCTGCTATCAGACTCAGTTGTGTCCATGCACCTCACAGGCTCACAGCTTATTAACTAGGCTATAGGTGTGTTCCAAAGTTACCTGGAGCATGGCAGCTTTTCCAGCACCCGCTGAGGCATACATGGCACTCCTGGCAGCATTGATCACAGGGAAAGTCAGAGTAACTCTGCAAGGTGGAGGCTTGGGGGAGTCTGAGATGGGGGCTACCACCAAAGACGTCTCCTGGAAAGTGGGGAGAAAGTAAATCATTTATTGGCATTAAGCGATCATTTTCAAATAGAAAATTAAATAAAATCCTCTTTACTTTATTTCAATCATGATTGTTAAAATTGTAATGGGCAATAATTCATGAACATGTATATTTCATAAGAGAGAATGGGAGGGGGAAGGGAGAGAGAGAGAGGGTGAGGGTGATGGGAGGGAGGGTGGTGAATGGGGGGGGGGGAGAAAATATGAGATGCCATTTGCAATTTTTTTAATTTTATTCATGGTCATGGTTATCTGCTCTGCGGACAAGATTCAGGATGTCCAGTTCTGCAGCTAGCAGCCAATAAAAATAGAGAACATTCCAGTGGTTGCTCTCCCTGTGCTCTGGGGAACATGTGGCACAAAACTGTGACCATGAATCAAAATGAAAAATTGTTCCCACTAGGTTTTGAATCAAAATTACTTTTTTAACTTCAAAGAAGCAAAATAACTAAGAACTTGCACAGCAATATAGCATAATTTTACTTGACATGATCCTTGGAATTAATATGTTTTTTTTTCATTGATATGGCATATTAAATATAAAATACAGCAGTTACCATTTTTGCACTAACATGATTGCCTTTGATCTGAAAATCATTGTTACTTGTTGAAGAGCTCTACTGATATCATGAATATTAATTTCAGTGGCTGTTAGCGGTACCACCATTATGCATTGGCAAACTAAAATCATTATACATTTGGTAATGAAAACGGGCATGAATGCATTTTATGTATACACATAATGGAAATGCATACTACATAATACAAATACAAGAGGCAGTGATGTATTTCATTTTATGTAAGCAATGATAATTTGAATTGTAATCATTAATAAATAGTAGTTATAAACAAAAAATGAAAATGACATTATCAGCATCTATAAATAATGAAATATGAATTGTAATTGTTTATCAATGAAAATCTTAATTTACTGTGAAGTTAATGGTCATATATCTTCATTTATTCCACAATGATTATGTCACATATAATTTGTCTGAAAAGCAAGTTGATAAACAATACCTAATGGGAGGGAAAGAGCAAGGAAGGGAAAAGAGAATGGCAAGTAAACATACCTCAAGGAGCTGATGTCCTGGGAAGAGGGAGCATGTGTGTCCATCTGGCCCCATTCCCAGCACCAATAGATCAAAGACGGGTACTGAGCCCCCCTCAGCAGCTGGGACCTTCTTGACGGCCTCTGCATAGTCCTTGGCTGCTGCTTCTACGGCTAATTCAGGCTTGATGCCATAGAGCTGACTCTCTGGTAGGCTGGTCTTTCCGATCAGGTTTTCCTGCAGATTTCCAAAAACAAAAGTGAACACTTTACTTATTAAATGAAGAAAAACAGAGATCATGGGTAAATTTTCTGTATCTTTTATTTAAGATCCTAAGTGGGGGGGGGGGGGGGGGGGGGGGGGAGGGGCCGGGGGGAGGGGGGGGGGATGAAAACTCTTTAAGAAGATTTTTTTCTCACTTTGTCTCAATTGGAGATCTGAAGGGTGAAGGGAGACGTACGTGGCAGTCGTTGTAGGTCATTGGATCCACCAAGATTGAACCTGGCTCCTCTGTGCACAGAACGCCCCTGTTTGGATATGTCAAAAGTGTTAATATGTAGCTGTTCCATATTCCGATCGAGTCGGTTATTCCTGTATCCTCAGATCATGCTTTCATAGATTTATGGTTTAGTCAAACGTAGACAGAAGTAACTATCTGGGCATTGGGGAATTCTTTGATAAAAATTTCATTTTTAGACATACAAGTGCACAAAGTAGGGCGTTCTGATGAGATAGATCACATGCAATCTCACTCAGCGGATCCAATGTCTACAGACAGAGTCAGAGAGCAGACTGATTCGGTGCGAGTCAAAAGTGGCTGAAACTTCTTACCTTGTAAATTTTATAGGTACTATCTGCATCATCAAAAGGGACAAGCCTCTCGTCACAAAAGTAAATGTGCCATTTATCCCACTGTATATCGCTCAATTTGGGCAGGCCTTCACCCAAGAACTTGGCCACACTGCCCCCGGAGACTCCCAGGTAAAAAGCCCCTCGAGCTGCGACGGCTGCTTTCCGCTACGAACGCACAGACCGCTGCTGGAATTTCATTTGTTGGTAGTATATGAACTTTTCTAGATGCCATCTTAACAGATTAGCACGATTGGAAATGTTTCCACGGAAATTTGTACAGGTTAGGAGTTAAACTTTCTATATCTTGAGTTTAGAGTCAGAAAACAGTACTCAAATCTTGGCGTTTGAGTGACACGAGCCACACGAGCTGGTATCTTATGCACATGAGGTATGAAAGAAGTACAGTTTCCTGGTTGCAACCACTATTTGATCCGGGGACCCCGGCCGTCGGGATTCTCCCGCCGTGCATGCCATGCATGCCAACTGTGTGACATGCGATGCGAAGACAGTGAACAGTGATCGGGTGAAGGTGGAAACTTGTAGTTGTATACAGTATTCGTCAAAACTGAGTTTTGTAAGTTCAAAGTTCATTGATAAATTTGCCACATTAAATTCATCGTATCTTTATGAGTATGAGTAATTCAGAGTGAAATGTTGATCTTAATCAGATGTGATTTGTGCTTAGGTTGACGACGATGGATACTGCCCAAATATCCGGGCTTTTTTTTTAGCCGAATGTCCATCGAAGGCTGCGCCGGAACGGCCGGGTCAGATTGCGGCAGGATTGAGGCTCAGTATCACGCGCAGCCAGTATGGCAGTATGCATGAAATCCATGATTGATTGAAACGATGATGGTCTTACTCTTGATGATGGAGCTAAAAATGGCTGCAGCTGCAGATCTACATCGATCGCTCCTGATAAATACTAAACAGGAATAACTGTCTCATTCGGGGCATTCTTTAATTGAAATTTATATTTTTGACATAACCCAGGCCAGAGTGGGCATTCAGAGTCAGATGCAATCTCAGCAGATCCAACGACCTACAGAGACTGAATTTTTGGTCTACTTAGATACTAACTTACTTTTTGCTTACCTAAATCGATCACTGACGTTTAACTTGCATGGGTCTAGCTTCTAGGCAAGTTACATGTGTAAACTTCATTACAAGTTTTTAAATTAACAGTTCTGTGATTGTTCGAATGGGACTCTGTCTCTGAACTGAATTTATTAAGCATGCAAGTATTAAGCAAATAATCAGCGTTGGTGAGGGTGATGGGACGAACTGTCACTTCCGAGGCGATCTGGATGTAGCTATCTTTCCGAAGCGCAGCTGAGGAAAGATAGCGTATACATTCAGATCGCCGAGAAAGTGATAGCTCGTCTCATTGCTTGAAACCAAAAGTTGATTATTTGCTTTATATTCCACATCTGAAACCAACTATCTGTACCAAAAATGACAATTTGACGTAAAAAGGTAATGTTGACTTATCTCCATAACCCCGAGCCGCTGCCATGGGGAACATGCGTTAGGACGCGCATTAGGACGCGTATTAGGAAGCGCATTAGGATGCGCATTAGGACGCGTTAGATGTCAAGTGATAGTCCGAGTGTAACGCAATTTTATTTCGCGCATACTCAAAATATTAATCACGCATTAGGACTGTGAGGAGTGAAGAGATCAGCGAAACCAAACAGTACTATCACCTAGAGTGTAACGAACTTTTATTCTCAGGTGATCTGATAGGAAAAACTAACGCCTCATCACGTGATCAACTCTTGACCAATCATATAGCAACATTCTGAGTATGTGGAATACAAAATGATTTAATGTACATTGCCGTTATGCAGATACTAATCGGGACCTAGTGTCTGAAGACAGGAAGATGACGGATGGACAACTGTCTGGTCAGCTGAGGCGTCAGTCATCTGAAACGACTGTCTCTCTGACCGGTGTGCTACCTGAGAAGGTTACTCATTTGACGTCCATCGCTACCGGTCAACTCATGAAGATACCAGATGAAGACAGGGTATGTGTGAGAAATAACCCATGTCATGGCTTGAATTCTGCTAGACAACATTAAAGACAAAGTTATCTTTTGGTCACTTTGATTGAAGGTAAAAATTGCACTCGCAGAAACGTGAATTAAATTTACTGCTAGCCTACACTACAGCTCAAAGTAATTGGCATAGGGAAAGGGAAGGAGCCGCAGTTTTAAACAGCGGTATATTTTGTCCAGTTCAGCATGAAACATGATTCTTTTTAGGCTAAAGCATCGTGTTTCATGCTGAACTGGACAAAATATACTGCGATTTAAAAATGTGGCTCCTTCCCTTTCTTCCCTTTCCCTTTCCCTATGGCAATTCCTTTGAGCTGGAGTGCTAGGTAATAGGCTGTGAGGTGCATGGACACGACCCAATCTGTCAACAACTGTCGGGTAACACAGACTACGCCCTAATTACGCCAAAGCTCCCCTGGCGAGGATGGAACTGGGGCAGAGTCTGTGTTACCAGATATAGTTGTTTACCGACTGGGTTTTGTCCATGCTTCTCCCAGCCTAGTACCTAGGCTAATTTACATGCAGAATCACAAATTAATTATGGCACGCTCTAAAACATATATGTGGGCTTAGTTCAATAGGGTAGGGTTTATCCTTCATCTAAATCTTTGTCATTAAACAAATATGTATGTCCTCCATTTGTATTAGGTATAACTTAATTTCCTTTTGATGTTCATTAAAATATTGGTACATGTCATGCACACGAAGAAAACAATGTCTGCTAGTTTCTTTTTAGCTAGTATAGTTTTTTTCTCTAATTTGTACACAATCATCATTCTCAGCTAATTCCTATTTTTTCAAGATTACTTTATTAGTTATTCAGAATCGAAGGAATATAAACAAAGCCTTGGTCATAACTCAATTACTGTTAAATGCAGGGTGAAAAACACACAGCACATAATGAAAACATAAACTAATAATGGTGATATGGTGATAATGATGTGATATGTGTCATACTTGCTCAAACATGCTTATCTGGGTAATCTGGATGACTGGGCTTCAAACTAACATGTATGTGGCAGTAAAGACACCAGTTGTACAGTACTAAATGAGCATTGATCCCTCATGCTTGGAGGGGGTGGAGGTTGACAACATTGAGTTGAAAAGTCTGCTTTTATTATTAACCCATTCTTTACTGAGCCCTTGCATTTGCGGGCCGGGTTTTCCCCACTCAGATACTACTGAGCAGCGTGACTGCATGATATGCTGTATACACAGGAGACAACAGGCTATTAATAAACTTAAATCCTTACAGAGTGCAATTACCGGTACCATACTCCTTTAGTTACTGCAGTTCCATGCTATTGTTGACATCCTAGCTAGACCAAGATATACAAAGCCTGACCATGAGCAAAGGAGTAATTTTGAGATATGATGCATGTGTATAATTATAACAGTTCAGCTGGCTAACATTTTGAAGACAGTGGGTTAGCATTATGCAATGCATGATATTCGATGTAAGGAAAATATTAGGAAAGTTTTGTTCACTGCATTGACAATTGAAGCTGATTCACTTGTTTCAGAAATTAGAATATATCAGCAATAACTTGCTCATAATTATTGGTTATGCTATTTTCTTTATTTTTTCCCCTTACAGTTGGGTCTTTGCAGAAGTGTCTCTGAGTTTGAGAAGCTCAACAGGATTGGGGAAGGAACCTATGGCATTGTCTGTAAGTTGTTGTGGAAAGAAAAATGTATTGTAGGCACCTTACTGTAGCCAAGCGCACTCTTTATCTAAGAACTAGAGTCAAAAGGGGAATACAATACTATATACTAGGCATACCGTGACAATGTTCAATGTAAAGGCTCTGCAAGGGGGGGGGGGGGGGGGTCCAAAAAGAGTTTCCATACTTGAAATTAAATCATTTGTTATTTTTTAAAAAGCATGGTTAGAATTGTGGATTATGTTGGATATATTTTCACAGATTTATTCATAATCTTTGTACCTTATCATTACATAATCACCTTGAATGAAAAGCTTTTGAAACATTCTTTACCTTCCTCATGGTTGTCTGATTAGTATCAACTTATTTGACTCATATTGAAGAAAATGATCTGTTAGTGTGGATATTCCTTTTGGTCACAGCTCCGCTGGAAGGCATTTTAGAACTTATGGATGGAAAGTTTGCCGTAAGTTTGCTACCTAGCAGACGTTAACCCATCATTTTAATCTTAAAATAAAGTTTGAGTCTTGACTTCTCGGTGTAGTGTAACTTGGTTGGTGCAAAGTTTGTAGGTAGTAATGGTAGTTGTGATACTTGTTGCAACAATATGCACATTTTAATCGGGAATTATGATATATTGTGCATAATTATTAATTTTACAGACAGGGCAAGAGACATGAAGAATAAGGAAATCGTTGCTTTGAAGAAAGTGCGGATGGAAAAAGAAAAAGATGGTGAGTCAATTGAAGTCTTGTCTTGTGATGTTGATGTAACTTTGTATCCTATGGTTTAACTGCTTAATTTGCACTATTAGTGCATTGCCTCTTCATGACTGTGAAATATCTGCTGAAACAATTGTGAAACAATCTGTTTGCAAGATAATTCTCACTAATGGGTTCCCTACTTCATCAGTGTTATCCATTATGGAGATGATCCTTCACTTACCATATGCTTGCAAGATTGACGTCATGCTCTTTAGTACTTAGTTAGTAATGCAATGTTAGGAAGGCCAGAACGAAGGGCACCAATAATCCAAAACTGAAAAGTTACAATATGATATAATTTCATGTATGATTTGGTCACCAGAGGCTGATTTCTTTCTCTCCATTTCCTGTCATGACAGGCTTGCCCATCAGCGGCCTGAGAGAGATCCATCTACTCATCAACCTGCGACATGAGAATGTGGTTGAGCTCAGGGAGGTGGTGGTTGGACAACACCTTGATGGGTAGGTCTGAAAGACCAGGGGTTCAAGTCCCATGTGGTACTCCATATGTTACTTCTTTATTATGCAGGCCTTCATTTTGTATCCTTTTTACTTTTTTTTCTTTTAAGTGGTTACATTGTGTTTTTGCTACCTTCTCCCAGTGAAAACCAGTTTCCATACTGATTAGGTATTTACAATGTTGAAATATAATTGATTCAATCAATCAATCAATAAATCAATTAATCAATCAATCAATTAATCATATCTTGTAGCAAGGTATTCAGCCCTGATTTTGAATATATGATGTATTTATAGATCAATAGATGGATGGATGGATGGATGTTGCGGATAAATAGGTTTTATATCCACTGTTAAGCCATGTATCTTTGAGATATTTTAGTACAGCTTACTCTCATTACAACGAGCGCAGATATAACAAGGCTTTGTTGTAACAAGAGAAATCTCTTGGTCCCAAAAGTTTCTACATGCAAAGTTATGGTGCACCACGTCGCTTACAACAAGCACGGTTATAAGAGCTTATCCTGTTGACCCTAAGACAATTTAACAACTGCGTCTTGTTACAACAAGGAAGGAAAAATAGAGGATGAGTTGGTCAAAAGCAATCATCTCAAAAGATCCAAGACACATGTATCACACCAGCACTGCATGGAATCAGACACATCTCGTAATACACACAATGTGAGCCAATCAGACGAGGACAGAAGCTCTTAATGTCCCTCTACCTTCCCCTCATTTCCCATTTGGCCCGTTGCGCTGCTAGTCCTCTTGTATCGGAAATGGTTTGTATTCATGTCATTCAATGCAATTAGCTATTAAAATGGCTGAAGTATATCAAGGTCAGATGATATGTTGAGCAAAAATAAATTCCCTTTTCAGTTTGGAACATGTTTCCAATCCCTTTTTTCAGTTTGATAGTAAAACACAAAGAACACACAAGCACACATATTTCAGTGTTTTTTTATTCTGTTTGGATACAACAAGGTTTTGTTACAACGATGAAAAAACTCTGGTTCGACAACTGTTACTGTTAATGTCAAGTTTAAAAAAGATAAATATGCAGATTGCCATGGTATGATTATCGAGCATGTTATGACAAATATTGAGGTTACAGAAGTTAGTTTTAAATGTATTTATTGTTTCAACTCTGATTACAAGGACATTTTTCTCTTTTATACTTGATGTGTTATTCTGCTACAGCATCTTCCTTGTGATGCAGTACTGTGAGCAGGACCTAGCCAGTTTGCTTGACAACATGCCTTCTCCATTCACTGAGACCCAGGTCAAGTGTCTGGTGCTGCAGATGCTGCGTGGACTACGCTATCTCCATGACAACTTTGTCATCCACCGTGACCTCAAGGTCTCCAATCTTTTGCTCACTGACAAAGGCTGTCTTAAAATTGGTAAATACTTAAAATGGGCTTCCATGCTCATCTGGCCTTCACTGCCTTTATTTGTTAATTATTCCTGAAATTTTATTGATGATAACTACCATAAGAAGAAGGAAGAGTGAAAAAGAGGAGGAAAAAATGAATGATGAGGAGGAAAAGAGTTCAAAGATGAAGGAAGACAAGGAAAAGAGGATCAAAAGAAAGTGGAGGAGAAGGGGAAAGGGTAGAAAAAACAGAGCAAGAGGGAGATGAAACTGAAGAAGAAGAAGATTGAAGGCAAGGAGTAAGGAAAAATGATTTGAAAATGAAGGAGGAGCAGTAGGAAACAAGAGTTTACATACAGTACACACTCTAAGGCTCCAGTTCTGCTCTATGTAGTGGTGTTGGGAATGTAACCCTGTCAGTATCATAGGTGCATGACATGACTAAGAAGTCAGCAGGCTTTTCCTGACTTGGTACAGCGAGATTTAACTTACATCCAATCACACACTTAATCCCCCCACAGCTGACTTTGGTCTCGCGAGGCGCTACGGCCTGCCAACTCGACCTATGACCCCTCGTGTTGTGACCCTGTGGTACCGGGCTCCAGAACTCTTGTTTGGTTCCACAGAGCAGACCACCGCTATAGACATGTGGTAAGTGAGATATCTCAGTTCTTAAAGCAGACCATCGCTATAGACATGTGGTAAGTGAGATATCTCAGTTCTTATAAGCAGATTACCGCTATAGACATGTGGTAAGTGAGATATCTCAGTTCTTAAAGCAGACCACCGCTATAGACATGTGGTAAGTGAGATATCTCAGTTCTTATAAGCAGACCACCGCTATAGACATGTGGTAAGTGAGATATCTCAGTTCTTATAGCAGACCACCGCTATAGACATGTGGTAAGTGGGATATCTTATTTCTTATAGCAGACCACCGCTATAGACATGTGGTAAGTGAGATATCTCAGTTCTTATAGCAGACCACCACTATAGACATGTGGTAAGTGGGATATCTTAGTTCTTATAGCAGACCACCGCTATAGACATGTGGTAAGTGAGATATCTCAGTTCTTATAGCAGACCACCGCTATAGACATGTGGTAAGTGGGATATCTTAGTTCTTATAGCAGACCACCGCTATAGACATGTGGTAAGTGAGATATCTCAGTTCTTATAGCAGACCACCACTAAAGACATGTGGTAAGTGAGATATCTCAGTTCTTATAGGAGACCATCGCTATAGACATGTGGTAAGTGAGATATCTCAGTTCTTATAGGAGACCACCGCTATAGACATGTGGTACGTAAGTGATCTCAGTTCTTATAAGCAGACCACCGCTATAGACATGTGGTAAGTGGGATATGTTAGTTCTTATAGCAGACCACCGCTATAGACATGTGGTAAGTGAGATATCTCAGTTCTTATAGCAGACCACCACTATAGACATGTGGTAAGTGGGATATGTTAGTTCTTATAGCAGACCACCGCTATAGACATGTGGTAAGTGGGATATCTCAGTTCTTATAGCAGACCACCACTATAGACATGTGGTAAGTGAGATATCTCAGTTCTTATAGCAGACCACCGCTATAGACATGTGGTAAGTGAGATATCTCAGTTCTTATAGGAGACCACCGCTATAGACATGTGGTAAGTGAGATATCTCAGTTCTTATAGGAGACCACCGCTATAGACATGTGGTAAGTGAGATATCTCAGTTCTTATAGCACACCACCGCTATAGACATGTGGTAAGTGGGATATCTTAGTTCTTATAGCAGACCACCGCTATAGACATGTGGTAAGTGAGATATCTCAGTTCTTATAGGAGACCACCGCTATAGACATGTGGTAAGTGAGATATCTCAGTTCTTATAGCAGACCACCACTAAAGACATGTGGTAAGTGAGATATCTCAGTTCTTATAGCAGACCACCGCTATAGACATGTGGTAAGTGGGATATCTTAGTTCTTATAGCAGACCACCGCTATAGACATGTGGTAAGTGAGATATCTCAGTTCTTATAGGAGACCACCACTAAAGACATGTGGTAAGTGAGATATCTCAGTTCTTATAGCAGACCACCACTAAAGACATGTGGTAAGTGAGATATCTCAGTTCTTATAGGAGACCACCGCTATAGACATGTGGTAAGTGAGATATCTCAGTTCTTATAGCAGACCACCGCTATAGACATGTGGTAAGTGAGATATCTCAGTTCTTATAGCAAACCACTGCCATAGACATGTGGTAAGTGAGATATTTTAGTTCTCATGATGCTCTTTGAA
Organism: Arbacia lixula; assembly: GCA_963669155.1. NCBI lineage: Eukaryota > Metazoa > Echinodermata > Echinoidea > Arbacioida > Arbaciidae > Arbacia > Arbacia lixula. The sequence goes on along the minus strand of OZ022581.1, from coordinate 253,357 downwards.
GGGAATGTAGCCCTGTTACAAAAGTCATAAAAACTTGTCATGTAGAATACTGTATATAAAATACTGAAGTCAAAGTTTGGCGAACCCTTTTTAGAAATAGTAAAAGAATTCCTAGTTTACGTTTGAAACATAGCAAACATGGTCTACGTTCATAAACCTTATTGCCAGTGTCAGTGCAAGATGCGTGTGTCAGTGGGCATTGCTTGAATGATCTCATGCACTGCTAGTGCAAACAGTGGTCTTCTGTGTGTAGGCAACAGGAACTGGTATGCTTTGGATGATCCATCCAAAACCTCAAAATCTAGCGATCAATATAATTCCGCTTAGAGTCAGTTTCCAATTGTATTATTGTGAGGGATGATCTTATTATTATTTATTATTATTTTCTTCTATTTTCCACGGTTTTTACAACAATTATTTTTTTGACCTGCAAAAGGGCTACCCTATATTTAATTCTTTATATACGGTAGCACAATGAACTCAAATCCCATATATCAGTAACTCCAACACATAAAAGGTGCTTGTATACATGAGTACAGAATTGTCTTTTTGTGTGTACAATGTTAAATCCCGAAAAAAAGTAATGGTACTGACATTGATGAAGACAAAGATATTCTGCAAAAAAAATTGTGACCGTCAAATGAGATCAAATAGAGATTGAATGTCAAATAGATGATGGCTCAGTAGATTTGAAGCACTGCTTAAAAAACTTGACACAGCAGGATTTTCAAACTGCCTTGTTGATCTTCCCCAGGGCTGCAGGGTGCATACTTGGGGAACTCCTGGTCAGCAAGCCCCTCATGCCAGGAACGTCCGAGCTGCACCAAATCAACCACATCATTGACCTCCTGGGCACTCCTAATGACAGCATTTGGCCAGTAAGTCACCCTCACATCACTGGACTCTTGGCAAGGCCAGACTACTGTATGAGTTCTTATTTTAAATTTCAATTTCACAATTTCTTTGAATCTCTGTTGGGTCATGAATTGAACAACATGCAAGGATATTACTGCATTCTATTGAATGCATTGCTGCCATTGCTCTATTAGTTTTGCACAGGTCAAACCTTCATAAGTTTATCAGGAAGTGATCATGAAGCAAACTACCCATGCTTTTCAATAGTATAGTACTAAGGGATATTTTAGATGCATCTGCCTTCTTTTGAATGTTCTTATAGGTAGTTTCTTGTGGAGATCACTTCCATATTCCACCCACTGTTTTCTTATATAGTTGTCAAGTGTGATTTGCTGTCTCTGGATCATCTAGGATAATCCTTTGTACTTGTCTTTTCCACTTTTTTTTCTTCTTTTACATTCCCTAAAAAGCTGTGATGATGGACTGTGTGTCCTTTCCATCACTTTGTCGTACGTCTGATAGTTAAGTCCAACAAAGTTCACCTCTCCTTATATCTGTCCACCCAGCTTTCTTTATCTTCCACAATGTTTCATCTGTCATGTGTAGTAAATATATTAACACAGAAGTGATGAACAATATCCTCCTGGAAACAGATACAGAATAGGTTTGTTTGCAAGATGTAGTTTATAATTTGTAGTTTCATAAGCTTTATAAACAGTGTTATTTTTCCTACAGGGTTTTTCTGCGCTTCTTATGCTTCAAGATTTCATGCTGACATAAAAGTTACATAGATTCATTATTCTGCACTTTCCTGACAATGATTTTTTGAACCCAGACTTTCAGATATAAACATGGTTATTTTTTTCCACAGGGTTTTTCTGAGCTGCCCATGCTACAGAATTTCACGCTAAAGAAGCAGCCATATAACAACCTGAAGGCCAAGTTCCAATGGCTGTCTCAGTCAGGTCTACGGCTCCTCAACCTCCTCTTCATGTACAACCCAAAGAAGAGGTAAACATCTGGGCCAAAGATCCCTCATGAAGTATGACTCTACACTACCGGGCCTTGAAAACCCTATTGGCTTACTTATCTTTTATGCCAATGGTAATGAGAGATAAATAGCTCAACTCGATTGGACTATGCCAAAGACATGTCAATACTCAAAGGGATTATCAAACATAGGCAAATCAATCATTCATACATGGGTCCATGATAATTATGTTTCATGCGTAATACTCAGAGGGGAAATTCCATTTTTATGTTTGCAGCATGTATGAATGGCCCAATGGCACAGTACTGTATAAGCTGTTATTTTCGCGTACATATATTTTCGCGAATGGCGGCTTCTGCCACATATTCGCGTGTTGTTAAATTCGCGTTCACGTATAGATCTAGTAGTACATGTGTGTGAGGCATGCGCTGTATGCTGCTGCATTTGTTCGCCATGCGTGTTAGTACTTAGTATAATCTCATAATGTTGCAAGTTGATATGAGAATATTTTCGCGCGTTGTTAAATTCGCGTTTGCTCGTTCATTCGCGAAATTCGCGAAAATAAAACCCTCGCGAAAATAACAGCTTATACAGTATTGCACTTCAATACTATGTATAAGCCACATTGAATCATTAGTTTGCAGCTCTCTATTAAAATGAAAAAAAAAATTGTTAAGAGGTTAACGTTTTGTAATTCATTAGCGTCTTATTCAATTGGTATGAAAAGATGTTCACAACATGAAGCCTTAATGATTTGATAGCTTGAGAGTGATAATGGTTTAGTTAATTCTTCCTTTCCGTCTGCAGAGTATCAGCTGAAGAGTGCTTGCAGAGTTCTTATTTCAAGGAGCCACCATTACGTAAGTCATTTTGTGAATGCACCTTTCTTATATCTGCCCTTTTCCGTGCAATGAGTACTACTGTTAAAAAAATACTTCATATGTCAAGGTTATGTTTCCTACTGAGACAACAACAACAAAAGATAATATCTTGCTACTGGATATGAGTTGTTGGATTATGTGACAGGTGAATATTACCATGCAGTCCCTTTTCTGGTAAAAAGATGAAAGTGAAAAAAACACAGAAAATGGAAGATTACATTCGATAAGAACTTCCCTCCTGATAAAAGAACTGGAAACAGACTTTAAGTGGAATTATATAGATTTGGAGTAGGTTTGTGAAGAGCATCCAAAACCTTCCTGTAACCTGAGTCTGAGACCGCAAACAGCACACATAGCGGTTCTCTGAACTGTTCGTAAAGAGGTCAGTGATTATCTGCTGTAGGAAGAGTAGTGCATGCAATGCGAATGCCGTGCTGCTGGCAGCTCCAATACAGTATATGAATGTCGACTATGGCTGCTACATTTGAAATGTCAACAAGGGAAAGTTTTTCACCTTTCCTGATAATATTTATGAAGCTATGCCTGTGAGATTATATGCAATCGTTAGGGTATACTGCTGATGCAAACCGAGTTTCATAACTTTTGTAAAAGGGTTACCTTATCTTGAGCCTTCCTTTTCATGCCTGTTCATACAGCCTGTGATAAAGCACTCATGCCAACGTTCCCTCAGCACCGTAACAAGAGAAAGTCATCAACCAGACCGGAGCACAAGTAAGTAGAGTTGGCTTGGTTTCTCATTTTGACACTCTAAACAAAATAAAATTTGTTCATAAAAAATACAGTAGATTGTCATGGACTTGGGGAATTAGTTTGCTGTGTTAAAACTTTGTTTATGATTGGAGTAGTAACACATAGAACACAAAACTTTAGAAAATGTGAAGGGATTGAAAGAACATTTCCTGAGGTTAGTCAGTGGTTTGTACTATTCTCTTTCTTTGTTTTTTACTAGACCTGCTCCTTATGGAAAGAATGAGTTTGGGGTGGCCTTTGGTTCTTCTGCGGATTCCAAGAAAAGCAAGAGATGATGGACACCTTTGCTCTTGAAGACAGCATTTCATTGTTTGCTGCCTGCAGATGCGAGTCGTGCCAGGAGAAAATTGAAGGACTGAATGCTAACACAAATACAGATCAGCTAACGCAAAATGGACCCATGTGTCTATGCTCACTTTCTACTGAAAGAGCAAGACGGAAGAAATTTGTTGATTCACGAGGACAAATCAGGAGAGGATAGATGTTACTTGGCTATCTTATGTGAACTGAGTCTCACTATCCAGAATATTAGGCGTAACTTTTCCTGTGCAAGACAAAGTCCTACTTTATAGTGTATATGGGTATTACTGGTCCAAAGGTTTAACAGCGGCACCTAGGCTGTTAAGAACCATGATGGATGTGATACTCTGAGGTAGTCACTAGAAGGTCTGTGACGGGGTGTAGAAGAGGGCACAATGTCAGGTATCATTGCTGAATGTGTGGTGTGCAGCTTGGAAACCTGTGGTGCCCTGAAAGCAAAGATGGTCGCAAAGGCTGAAGTTGTTATAATGGGTGGTGCAGGAAGTATGTGTGATGCACTGTTGCTAGCTGGACGTAACCAGGGAGGTGTTAGGAAGGAGAAGAAACTATCTATTCAATCATCTGTATGGATACTACAGCGTGCTAATGAGTGTCGGAATTAGCATTCGGAATTAGCATTCCACAATCATGACACAATCATGACGTCCCATGCCCAGCATCAGCATTTAGCAGACGTCAACTTCAAAAAATATATCTTTATTTGCCCATTTTGTCTCCCAAAGCTTTGTTTCTTATCATATTCTGCAATGTTCAAGGAAGTTAAAGGGTAACACTATATAAGATCCTGTACTGAGCTTTCTTCTAAAGGATTGAGGAATGATGAATAAATGGACATGAACATAAATGTATTTCTATTAGTTACAGAATGTCTTCACTTTCCAGATATTTTTCGAAATTGTGGAATTCAGTCATTGTCAAAATGAAACCTTAACCCTAATACTCCCGGGGGGGGGGGGGGGGGGGGTTTGTCGAAGTTTTGTCGGTACTTCCTAACGCCTCAATATTTCGATACGAAATTTCTTGACTTTTTTCTCTGATCCTTCCCGCACATTTTGATACCAAATTTATGGCGATCGGACCTACCGTGCGGGTGTCAGATTACGTTTACCGAACACATGTCACTGAAATTTCGCTATTTCTCTATGTGACTGTGTATAACTCTATGGATAAAATCAGGAGCTTTTCCAATTTATGTAAATACTTTTCTAAGTGTTATCATTGTTTCAAATAATGTAAATAATTACCACACACACACACACACACACACACCCACATTCACACACACCCACACCCACGCATACGCATCTGAATCTTGACGAAAAACAAAGAAATACATAAGAAAATTGAAAAACAATAAAATACATAAGAAATAATTACCACAAGCTATCTTTTTATGCCTCCGCCACGAAGTGGCCGGAGGCATTATGTTTTCGGGTTGTCCGTCCGTCCGTCCGTCCGTCCGTCCGTCCGTACGTCCGTCCGTACGTCCGTCCCGAATCCGTTTCGGCAATATCTTGAGAACCGTGAACCAGATTTACTTCAAACTTGGTACATGTGTGTATTGCATAAAACCAATGAAGTGTGTAAAATTGGGGTCAAATCTGATTGAGGTCAAAGGTCAAAGGTCATTGAACATTGTGAAAAATTGCCCAAAATTGACCTTTTTCACATTAAATCCAAATCCAAGCATACTATTTTCATCAAACATGGTACAAAGATGGATCACTACTTGGATGTAGACTGGTGACATTTTGGGTAAAATTTCTGAAAGGTTAGAGGTCAAAGGTCAATGAACTTTGTGAAAATTGCAAAAATTAGACATTTTTCACAATAAATCCTAGTCCAAGGATGTAGTTCTCATTAAATATGATACACGGATGGATCACTACTTGGGGCTAGACTGGTGACATTTTTTGTGAAATTTCTCAAAGGTCAGAGGTCAAAGGTCAACGCACTTTGCCAAAATTGGCTATTTTTCACAATAAATCCAAATCCAATGGTACATTATGAAATAAACATGGTGCAAAGATGGATCACTACTTGGGGCTAGACAGGTGACATTTTTGGTGAAATTTCTCAAAGGTCAGAGGTCTAAGGTCAATGCACTTTGCCAAAAATTACCTAAAAATTGCCCCAAAGTGATATTTTTCAAAGTAAATCCAAATCCAATGGTACATTACCAGCTAAACATGGTGCAAAGATGGATCACTATTTAGGGGAAGACTGATAACATCTTTGGTGAAATTTCTCAAAGGTCAGAGGTCAAAGGTCAATGCACTTTGCCAAAATTGGCTATTTTTCGCATTGAATCCGAATCTAATGATTCAATTGAAACAAACATGATACAGAGATGTGTCACTTCATGAAGGTAGACTGGTGAAAGTTTGGGTAAAATTCCTGAAAGGTCAGAGGTCAAAGGTTTATGAATTGCTGCCAAATTGATACTTCTCACAATAAATCCCAATCCAATTATCCATTTCAAGAAAACATGGTACAAGGATACAAGGATGGATTTAGACAGACTGGTTAGATTAAGTCAAAGAATTAAGAGATCAAAGGTCAATGAACATTGCCAAACTTCGCTAAACATGGAAAAACAGAATAAATAGGAATTCACTGGATCATTCCCAACGAAACAAACAGATTTTCTGGAAATAATCTAAATAGAGCTAGCAAAGAGGCGGAGGCATATTTATCGACTGCGTGGCAGACGAATTGCTCTAGTTCTTTCAAGAATTGATGAGGGAGTTATGAAAGACATTTGTACCAAAAATTACTATTCCTGAGGCTTTATTTAGTGAGAAATACCAAAATCTATGATTTCTCGCATAAATTAGCATAAATTAATTAGTTAAAAAAAAATAAAAGGACTTTCGTAAATTTAGCTATACAACTTTTTAGATTACATAATTCTTTACCCTTGTGCAAAATTTTGAGGCAATCGGGCGACCCATGGCCGAGATATCAGGGGGGGGGGGCCATAATGGCCCCCCCCCCCCCCCCCCCCCCACCCCCCCCCGGTAATAACAAGCTTTGAAATACCCCGGGAGTATTAGGGTTAAGCTGTGTATCATTAACAGTGTTTGCATACATTTGTGTGCAGCTGAGATATTTTATGTGAATTTTTTTTTTTTTAATTTGTTGATATCTGTTATGCTGACAGAAGTATTGATGCAATGAACACAATTGAACAAGTGAAATAAAGCTATTCATTTATTTTGTTCTTTCTGAGAAGCTGTTGCCACACAATCATGTTCGTAATTGTAAAACCCCCTGAAAAGCACATGTTGAGAGTACATGACATTTTGTCGACATTGAGCATGTGTTTAAAGAAAGAAAGTTGATTCATATCCTTCCATTACAGTCTTCCTGACCATACACACAGTTTGCCCCTCACATGTGTGGCACACTTGTGACCACCCAAGTGATAATACTGTACCCTCTGAGCCCGAGGGAGGTGGTCATTGCAGCCAGTGGTATTGATGTCATTGAACCAAAATAGCCACAAATGTGATCTCTCTCAAAATATCTTGTAACAAATTAATTTTAACATAAACATACAAATGTTGCGCTGAATTCAGTAGGGCAATTTCATGAAAGTTGTCAGCACTGACTAAATGGTCAGTGCTGACAGTTTCAATGAAATCCTCGTCTTTAATTGGCTGAGAGGCACTAGCATTTGACTGCTACTATGGTCACTGTCGGAGAAAGACAACTTGTCAGACAAAAAATGTTGATGAAATGCCCCCCTAATCATAATAATGAAAGTAAAAGGGGTATACCATTAAAAGCATTGATGATTTGAGTGGTTGGGTATATCATTCAGGGGAAATACAATTAAAGAATACATTAATGAAGAGCTAATGATTACAATTTTTGAGGAATTATCTTAGTTCTAATGTGATTGTTTTTATCTGCCTATTCATGTGTAATAGATTTATGTCTATCCATTAAAATGCAAAAATATGTAACTGTTTGTGTCCTTAAAGTATACATGTATGTGTGATATAAATATGTTCTAATGAGTATTTGATGAGATAAGTTAAAGAGTAGACGGAGAGGGAGCTATAGGAGGAGTGAGGGAGAAAGAGAGAAAGAAGGTAAATAGAGAGGGAGAAAGGAAAGAAGAGAGAAGAGAGAGAGAGAGAGAGAGGGAGAGAAAGAGAGAAAGAGAGAGAGAGAGAGAGAGAGAGAGAGAGAGAGAGAGAGAGAGAGAGAGAGAGAGACCAGAGGATGGCAGAAAGGTATAGGGAGAAGCTAAGATGGATGTAAAGATGACTACATGTAGTAGGTACAAAGCAGAGAAAAGGAGGGATTGAGATGCACCAATACCTGAGGACCCAAGGGGGGCGTATCACAAGCTGTTCTTCAGCTAAGAATGACTTTATGCACGACTTGGTGACCTCTTGTTGTGCTAAATAAATGAGATATACACTTTGTTTATGTTTTAACATAGTGAAAGTTTATTTCTAACAATCCTAGTCAAATTTGACAAATCATAAACTTTGTATTCAGACCAACCTGATAACAAGAATTTTAATGAATAAACATCAGATTTGAACTTAACTTGATGGGAATCAAAATAATTGAGAATATCATTTAGCACAAGAAAGGGGAACCAGTTGTGTATAAATTTGTTCTTAGCTTATAAGAACAGCTTGTTGAAATGCCCCCAAGGAGTATCTAGTTACATACATTGTTCTCCTTTAGTTTGATAAATTTGAATCTGTAAAAGTTCAATTCCACTCTGATTCATGCATTCCACACACTGAAGAAACTGCGAGCAATTGGCCACAAACGACCACAGTTTGCAAGTACAGTCAGTCAACCTCAATATGTGGGTCTGAAAAGCAGAGACTACTAGTATTCCGCATTATGTTAACTTAGATCGAAGTAGACAACAAAAACATAAAATACTGGACAACCTTAATTGCTTGACTAAATGTAAATGTAATGAAAATACAAAATTACCAGAATAAGTTAAAGCGATAGATCACCTGAAATTATTTTGGTTTCAATAAAAGGAGACACATGAAAGAAACATTAGTGAAGGTTTGATGATTTCAAAATTTTGATTTTGTGATGTCAGTGTGAGATGCTCTCCCGTATGTGTACATTTAAAAAACAATGTTTATTTTAATTCTCAAAAGGCTATTTTTTTCACCAGCTGTGCGTTGATCTTTCACACAAAGAATGGATCTTCATCAAAGAAAAAAAAATTATGGAAAAGTAGTACACAACATATTAGAGCACCTCACACATGATGTCACAAAATAAAAACTTTAAAATCAAATAATTATTTCTTTTCATTTGACCCATCTTCATTAAACCTTCACTGAGAGATTTATTTCATGTGTCTCCTTTTTTTTTTAAACCAAAATAATTTCAGGGTGAACTATCCCTTTAATGTCATGATTATCATATTTCAATGCATTTACATAAAACGCCAACTGATACTTACAGGCACGTAGTGCTGGGTGTGTCTGCAGGGGTTTAATTAAGTCATCCAATCTGGTTGCAATATGACACGTTGCATGTTGCAGGGGGAAATATCACTTGGCAGAGCTTGTGGAGGTGCATCTCATGGTGCATCTCATGGTGACCTCAAATGTGTTTGTTCGAACCCCCCTGGTTACGGACCTGACATTTGCATGCTTTCGGGGGCCTCTAGCTGTGGCAAAACGGTTTGAGAACTATATATATTCTCACTCATATCCTTCCTACATCTTCTCTCTCGATCTCTCCCTCTTTCTTCCTTCCTCCCTAGCTGCTGAGTATACTATCGATGCCCCCCCCACCCCCACCCCATTTCTTCTCATTCTCCCCATCTTGCCCACCACCCACCCCCACGCCCCCCATTCTTCCCACCACGACCCCCCCCCCCCCCCCCCCCCATATCCCCCGTTACCCCACCTGCATAGTGCACGTGTGATTCTAATATAGTCTTCGATCCAGGCATTTGTTATTTGTCCTCTCAGTAGCAAAGTTAAGCAGGCCACAGGACACATCTGAATTTACGAGTCAGGGATGGATTCACTGCACAAACAGCTCCGAAAATCCTTCAGAACAATAGAAGGTCTTAAGAAGACATGGAATAGTTCTTGTGAGACATCGTTATCCTACATTCAGTCGTTAATAAACGTCGCTGAGCAGTATCACTGTGTAAGCCGGGTAGCCCAGTCCCGATCGCCCAATTCCGTGTTAGTCGAACGTTACCCAGATATTCAGGACAGGATTCAACACAAACTTGTACTTGAAATGGAACTTCTCGCCCAAAAGTTACATGATATGAGGTAAGAAGAGTACACCAGCATATTTTCTTTTGTGTTTTACATGTATACGAATATAATTGCAAGAACATGTACCAATAATAAGTTACTAATCGCAAGAGCAAAAAAACTAACATGGACAGTCTGATGGAGGTTTCATTCATGACACTTGCATAAATCTCAGGCTCAATTTAAAGTACAACTCAAATTGTCAGTGCGAAGAAATAACAAGTTAGATCTAGTTGTAGACCAAGTGAAATCCTAGCTGAGTATGTGATTCACGATTTATGTAATGATTGGATTCAGAAATAGAATACGTACCTTTACTGCTGTTGTATCGCAAGGCATTATGGGACAGAATTCTAGTACACGAGCGTTCAGTGATCGCTGCGGTTATTTTTTACAATGTTATTTTTGTGTTACAGATTTGTTACCTGGATCGGTTGCGACATGATAATTTTCAGTAAATCTGAATTGTATTTTTACGATGAGTACCTTCGATTCGCATTATTGTATCTAAATAATGATTTATGAAGGGGTTGTTGAGAAAATAATAAGCAAAGAGAGAGACCTCCGAAACGTCGTCGAGACTCGGGTGGTAGTCCCATATGTGCAAAGATGAGTGTGTTGTGATGTGATGTGTGAAATTAAATAAATAAATAAATAGTACAATAATACGAATCAAAGTTCTTATTGTTAAAATATGATTCAGATTTACTGAAAATTATCGCGTCGGAACCGATCCTTATAACAAATCTGTAACATGAAAATAACAAAATTGAACTTCACGCTAGCTGCAGCTAGTGTCATGAGCGTTGTAAACCATATGACCGCAGCGATCGCTGAACGTTTGCGTACTAGAATTCCGTCCCACCCGCGTAAGTCATGAATCAAAATTTCACTTGTTCTGGAACGGGATGGGTCAATCCATGACGTGACAAATCGACCAATGCTGTTAATGGGACCCCTTCAATTTGCTTTAGAGTCACACCACATGTTCCCCCAAGGAAAATTCCAACAAAATTTGCCCCAAGGTCAAACAGTTAGATAAGGCCTCCCTGGCCTTATCAACCAATGCGTGGTTGAACAAATTAGACCAAAACATCAGTCTCTGTAGGACGTTGGATCCGTTAAGATTGCATCTGGCTCCTCTGAAAGCCGTAAAAATGTAATTTCGATTAAAGAATGCCCCGTATGAGATGGTTATTCCTGTCTAGTTTAAATAAGATTTGCTATTTTTGATTGACTGCTGCAGCGATTTTCAATAACTTGGAAGAACTTTTTATCATGCACAATGTATTGTGGCTCACGATAATGGTGTTATGCATCAAAGTTAATTTAAAAAAAACATTGGTTTAAAAAGTTGCCAAGTTTAAGGTCACAAATTATCACTCGTCCCGTTAAGGAGCTAATTTTGTGACTGAAATGTTAAATAGCTGGTTTAAGCATTCAAAAATGGTCACAATGGCACATTGGGGTTTTCAGCACATTTCAAATCATGATAAAGAGTAAAAGAGATAAAGAGCCAATTTGGGTAGAAAAACTTGAATCGTGTGCTTGCAGACTACATGATTCTTTGGTTTTCCCATATTCTAATATTGAACACCATTTTGGGTCTTTTATTCCAGCAAGGAAATGATGAGTATCCATTCCAAGATCCATCAGCAGTCTATCAACGCAATGGCAGTGTACAAGAAGGTGGCTAACAATCTACCTGCCCTGGAAACCACTCAGGGAACGCCTACATGGCCTTCCATAGCTGACATGCTGGAGTGGCTACACGACCTAGACTGCATCTTCCAGTTCTTGTATCCTTCATTCCTCTCCTATTTACCAAAAAGTATTACCTCATATTCTGGGATATTCCATTTTGTTCTTTCTTGGTCCCATTATGACCTAAAATTAAGTATTTTCATTAAGTTACACTCCAGCTCAAAAGAATTGGCATAGGGAAAGGGCAAGGGAAGAAAGGGAAGGAGCAGCAGTTTAAACCCGCAGTATATTTTGTCCAGTTCAGCATGAAACATTTTTAGGCTAAAGCATCATGTTCCATCCTGAACTGGACAAAATATACTGCGGTTTACAACTGTGGCTCCTTCCCTTTCCCTTTCCCTATGCCAATTCCTTTGAGCTGTAGTGTACTTTTGTTGCACACCACAAATATAGATGTAAGATGTAAAGAATATGAACATATGAGGACTGAAACGTTTGATAAGTGACTTGCTAATTAACAGTGGGAAGGAAAGGGAATCTTTGGAGGTGAAAAAATAAGAGTGGGTGGGGATGGAGGCTGCTCAAATGTTTGCTCTGAGGAAAAATAATGATTTACAATACAGTTAAGGTTCAAGTAAACTCAAGTGATTGTGTAAAGTGGATCTTTATTTGCAAAAAGATGCGAAATATTAGTTACTTTACCATCAATACACATGTATAACAATATTTTGTTTTACTTGATCTGATACAACATTTCTATGCATGTATGTTGCTTTCCTTAGCTTGTAATGTCTACTAGATATGAGAACCAGTGTCAAGTGTTGGAGTCTCTGGACTACAGCAATGAAGAATTGAATCAGAGTCTAGCTGCCAGATGGAAACAGGGCAGTAAAGAAGCTCAGGAATCCATGGACAGTATGTTTGAACTCACCATGAAGCTTGTTACCATGGCATCGCTAGCATATGAGGTTGTGATGTCATGTTTTACTGAGTATTGCTCTTAGTTTCAGTCTTTTGAAGAGAAGAAAATTATTTCTACTATGTGGGATGAATATTGTAACAAATAGCCAAATACATGTACATTAAAACGTATCAATTTGTTGTAATGGTGTTATAGAAATACATGTAGGTATTTTCGAATATAAAAATGTTCATGCTCAGGTAAGTGAAAGAGGCCATTTGGTGTTTTTGTTGTCCAAACATTATCCAAATGTGTAAGGGAAAAATGCACCTGCTGAAGTACGGTGGACATTACACAGGTTTTCCTGTCCTAAAGACTTGCTAATATATGCACCTGCAAGGCTGATATACGAAATGTTTTGTTTTGTTTAAACTCTCATTGATCTACTGTACTTCTCTGCTCCATAGTGGTGAACTGGCACTTTAATTTTGAGTCATTATCTTTTGAAGGGTGGTAAGGAAACATTGTTCATTTAATTCTTTTCTATCAAATGGATAAAGTTCTAAGTTTTGTCAGACTTTTTGTAATTCAAACAAAGTTTCATGTTATTTCCTTGAATAAATTATGTTGTTATATGTAATGGGTATACATGCATATGTATGTTTCACATGAATATGTATTTCGGCTTTATAACAAATTTATAATATTTTCATGTGACTTGCATTTTTATTTTGCTGTTTCATGTCATTCTAGATGTACTGGCCCATGTATCATTGTTCATGGAAGATGGATGATGGATTGCCAACCATAGGACAAGGAATTAGCTGTTCATGTGGTATGATGAGACAAAGAAGTGATGGCAGCAGTCAAGTTGCATGGAGGAATCTTACATGGCAGAGACTGTCGAGCATTTACTTGATGAACTCTCCTAGTCAACTGCATCGAGGCCTGGTTGTTCTAAGGATGCCTGTGCCTTGCACCATGCATGGCTTGCTTGTGGGGACTTGAACCAGTACAGTGGGTGAAGAGACTGCTGTTCGTTTTGATATCATTTCAATATGATCTTGGCCTTAATTCTCTCATTACCATAATCAATGCACTATTGTAATTCACAGAGGAAACTCTCGATGGATGGCACTGAGATGGTTAAATACTTTGGTACATATTTTGAAATGATGTGGAAGTTTAGATTAAATCATGGTTCGTAAAAGTGCTGATATGCCTCCGACCTCTTGCACAAACAATGAAAATGAACTGAGCGTGCATGTCCTGCGTCCTAGCCATGGGTGGAGAGACCCACATGGGAAACTGCCTAGGAGAGGACTGTTTCCATTAGGAAGTTCTGGGGGAGTTGCTGGTCAACTAGTATAGGATAGTTCTTATGAATTTCATGGAAATATACGGTTCCATCCGAATTGGTCTGACTTTGCATGAATAGGTCAGTTGTGACAACTTTTACTGGTATTTTATATGAATGTATAGCGAATATCCAGTTTATTCTCAAATTGAATTAATCCACAGTCTTTACATAACTCGTAAGTCTCTATACATTGTTCAAATTTGGACAATTGATAATTTGAAGTCTCTATGTTCATTAATAAATCTATGCATCAAGAAATTTCGATTCAGTACTTCTGTCTAAAAATCGAGTTCATTCATCTGTCTGGTAACTCAGTATTCCTATTAGCTATACATGTATATCTGTTAGTATGTGGAGTTATACTAGTTTTGCAAGCATTTTGTTTTAAAGTGGTGTTTGGCTTGTGTCTGTGAAATTGACGAGTTTGAGTGACCCAGATGAGTGATGACTTTGATGATTGTTTTATTGGTGTAAAGTAAGATGCAGAATTATGTAGAATAATTGCTGAGGATTTGAAATGTTCATATACTTTGAACAAATAAGCTGTGACATTGACGCTTGATCATTAACCATGCTCAGGTTGAGACCGCAGTTTGAATGTGTGAGATTGAGAGGAATAATGACAAAGTCCTTTCCTCCCTGTCCAATTATTGATGCTAATGTAACAGTCCTCATATACACAATGAAACCTGCTGATACAATTTTAATTTTGCTGCTAACATTGAGCAAACTAGTGCATGCGTGTAAACTCATTCAGGACCAAGGCTTGTTTCTACCAAAACTGATCATGTTTTAAATCCGATTTGTTTTTCTTCATACAACGGAACACATAAGGCATTGTAAATTAGCAAAACGCAAAATACAAACAACTTGATCTTATTCATTGTTGCAATTTAAAGTGCAAAAGCATGATTTCAACCTTTCCAGTGCGTTGCCAATTTAAAGATTTGGTGATCATTTGACCCATATCTTGCTTCCAAAAATCATTACAAAGGTAATACATGTACATGTACAGTTGAGGCCAAAAGTTTACATACACCTGGTAAGAAAACATATAAATATGATTTTTACCACCATAAGAACATTGGGGATCCTTTATTTTGATGAAGATGGTTGGGTATGGTATCTACTTTATTTTCAAAGAGTATGTTTTCATAACAAAAATATTTAGAAACATATATATGGTTGATTGAACTTCAGTTTGGATAAATTCAGTGGGTCAAAAGTTTACATACACTAACGAAAATTGGTGATGGTGTTGCCTGTATTTAGCCTTATTTTTCATTTTTTCACTAGTTGAAACTGCCAACAAGCTTCATGTATACTTCTTATGAGATTATTGTCCATTCCTCCAGCAAGACTGCAACAATTCAGTCATATTTGCAGGTTTCCTTGGGCGAATACCATGTTTGGGGTCTGCCCATATGGTTTCTACAGGGATTTGGTCTAGACATGTGAGAACCCCTCCTCAACCCCACTTTGCTCAATTTATCCACTCTAAAAACTAATTTAAATGAATGTTTGGGTTAATGTGGTAATTAAAGACCTAATTTCAATATATTTCCAACTTTAGGCTGGCTTATTAACATGATGCTACATGGTTCATCATCCGATTTTACAATCAATAAGGTTTATCAATGGAGATTACTCATTGTTTGTGTATTAAGATGTTGGAGCATGTAGCATCATATTAATACACCAGCCTAAAAGTAGTAACCCTGTTAAAATTGTGTCTTCAGTCACCACAAAAAGCCAAACATTCATTGTAATTAGTTTACAAAGGCGTGAAACAGAGAAAAGGGGAGATTATGGAGGGTTGTCAAATTTCCAGACCAGATCTCTGTAGAAACCATATGGACAGACTAAGAGTACAATGGTATTCCACCAATTAAATCTGCAAATGGGACTGGATTGTTGCAATCTTGCTGGAGGTATTGACAATAACCTCAGGAGTAGTATACAGAAAGCTTATTGACACTCCAACAAGTGAAAAAATAAAAGAAGAAAAAAATACTTAGGGTAATACAGGTACCACCATCACCAATTTTGGTTAGTGTATGTAAACTTTTGACCCACTGAATTTATCCAAACTGAAGTTCAATCAACCATATATATGTTTCTAAATATTTTTATTACGAAAACATACTCTTTGAAAAAAAAGTAGATACCATACCCAACCATCTTCATCAAAATAAAGGATCCCCAATGTTCTTATGGTGGTAAAAAATCATATTTATATGTTTTCTTACCAGGTGTATGTAAACTTTTGGCCTCAACTGTATCACTAAACTTTAAGAATGAATCATAATCAGAAATGTATGCTCTTTTATTTGAAATACTTGATGTCAAAAGTTCTACCCCAAACCACATGTTTCTTATACTTGGTCCCACATGGCTTAATTCATGTACAAAATTTGCAGCAGAAACTGCCATTTCTATGAAAACCACCCTCACTGTATTCGATATACAGTTTTTTTCTGGTATTCACAACTTGAACTCTAACTGCAGAGTAACACGTTCTGACATTCCTTTCAATTGGTGGGATGCATCCTGTATACATGTATATAAGTTGTTGCAACATGTACTCAGAAAAAAACTTGGACAAGCTTTGAGGTTACCATTAGTAATAATTGTTTGAAAGACTTGCACATGTATAACATTTGCATACATACTGAAAATGGTCTTTCGTGTATTGAACAGATATATTTGCTGCAGTTGAAGATGCACTATACCCTTGTAAAAAAGTATCATGATGATATCATGATATTTATATCATGATATTGCCTTCAAGCCCGATGATGGTAAATTGGCACATCATTTTGAAAATATCATGATATTATAAGTATCATGATAATATCATAATACAAATATCATAATATTATCATGATACTTTTTGGGGGGTTTAAGGCAGACATGATCATGGTACAATATGATGATAATATCATATTTTCTGCACGGTATCATGATAATTTTATCGTGATATGATGATGATGATGATAATTTGATGATTGGTATCATGATATTTGCTGCTCAGTATCATGATACTTGTATCATGATATTTGCTACTTAGTATCATGATACTTGTATCATGATACTTGTATCATGATATTTGCTGCTCAGTATCATGATACTTGTATCATGATATTTGCTGCTTAGTATCATGATACTTGTATCATGATATTTGCTGCTTAGTATCATGATACTTGTATCATGATATTTGCTGCTTGGTATCATGATACTTGTATCATGATATTTGCTGATTGGTATCATGATACTTGTATCATGATATTTGCTGCTTAGTATCATGATACTTGTATCATGATACCAAGCAGCAAATATCATGATACCTATATCATGATACTCCACAGCAAATATCATGATACAAGTATCATGATACTCCACAGGAAATATCATGATACAAGTATCATGATACTATGGAGCAAATATCATGATACAAGTATCATGATACTAAGCAGCAAATATCATGATACAAGTATCATGATACTATGGAGCAAATATCATGATACAAGTATCATGATACTATGGAGCAAATATCATGATACAAGTATCATGATACTACAGCAGCAAATATCATGATACAAGTATCATGATACCAAGCAGCAAATATCACGATACAAGTATCCTGATACCAAGCAGCAAATATCATGATACTTGTAATATGATACTATGCAGCAAATAGTGTGATACAAATATCATGAGATCAATGTATCCAAGGTTGTACTTTTACAGGATAATACAGAATGGGAAGTCCTTTTTGTTTCCTGTAATCCGAGAGTCTAATGGTCAAGTACATGTAGCATTCACTAGCAGAGGTACATCCATTCATGGCGTGGCAACACTGCTTTAAAAATAAAAGAAGAATAGATGTACATATCAGAATAGCAATACATGTACAATACAACATTGATCCTCTCACTTTTCACAGGGAATCTTACAAAAAACTCTCATGGACAATCTGTGAAGTAAAATATTAAACATTTTATTAAGGAACAATAGTTATGGGAACTACAAAACCCACTGACATCATGATATTTATGTTTAAAAATAAAACAATGGAACATAAAAAAACAAACCTAGCAAGTCATAATTAAAGGTTCTTACATGTGCTACACTGTACATGCACATATTTGAATAATTCAAAGGGTTACAATGCAAAGTTATTCTAAAACTGAACAGCAAACTTACTTTGTGGATTAAAGGAGTGCTCATGGCTCTATTGTTGTAAATTGCTTTCAATGAAAGCTGGAATAGAGGGGAAAACTTTTAAAAAATGAGGAAAAGAGAGTTATAAATTATTCAATAAAAAGAACAATCACTGCCAGTAACATAAATACAACATGATCTCATGCAAAACGTTCAATTCAACCAAGACACTGACTTACTTGTGCCCTCGCACAAGAATCTACATTAGCATGTTTTTGCATGTATGAACTACCGGTAATACAAAAGTCCCTCTCTTTCAGAAAAGATTTTTTTTTTTGATGAAAATGTGTATATCAACTAAGTGTATCATGACTATACTTCATGATACATGTAGACAAAATAAAATGTAGAGTGTATAGCAAGCTTGGTGCATGGTTGCACGACAGTGCAACCTCGGGTTTCAATTCACATGGATTGGCAAATTGCATTAATTTCTTTATACATATGTACATGTGTTTTCCATTCCATTCAATAAAAAAGTAAAATTTGAAAATGTTTCAAGGACTGGATAGCGTGTATGGGTGCTAATCACACAAAGCTACATGTATAACACAATGTGTACTACAGTACATATGCCTTGAGCATGGTAGACCCTTTAGTTACACATACTACACATGTATGTACGTAGATTACTGTAAAATATATACAGTGCATTAATCTATAGATTCTGAGCAAGCAAATAAGAACATGTACATATGGCAAACTTATAACCATGCAGATTTGGTCATGATATACCGTGAGCACTTATATTTGAGCCAAAGACTGTGGCTTAATTACATTTTGTATTTTGTTTATTCTTTTGAAAATAACACTTTATGGCCCGTCCTTTTTATAAACATCTGCAAACTTCATGAAAGTTTGCACATATCACGTTTCTTTGGGATACCAACTGTGAAATTTTAAAGTCAGAGGTACTACAGGTATAACTCTTGTAGAATAAATGAAAATCTAACTACATGTAGTTTTCACTGAGATTTGATTATTTTTGTGGTACATGTGTATGCAAAAAGAAATTAAGCTTGATCAATTATCAAAGATTATATCCTCAAAACCAAATATTACGCTTTGTCGAGTCAAGGGAAAGGTTATATAGCTACTCTGCAAAAGGGACGGGCTACCTTTAAACTGCTTAGATAGCTTTACCGGTACATAACAACAAGTATCAAGGAAAATCAGGAACTCAAAATCACTCTACAAAGCCTGAACACACACAAACCAGATAGTGTATTGCACATTGATACATTCGAACAGACCAGTGCATTGCAGCTTTGGTTCAGACTTTCGCATGATTACATTATTTTCCCAAATATACAAGAGATAGTCTTACCTGTACATGTGATAGCAAATAAAATTAGATGTATAAAGCTTATAGTAAGCCTGTGATGAATAGTCTCCAGAAATACTAACTGGTTGATAATCTGTTTATTCAGAAAAATGATAATTAAGACTAGAGCATTTTGACTGCCACACAGACGATAAATGGGTCTCTGCCTTTATGTTAGTTAACTGCACCTAATTTAAATTAGTACTCATCTTCATTCAGAAAACTTATGTTTGGTAGAAATTGGACCACTAAATCAATAATTTTGCCAAAGTCCATTGATCCTTGACCTCTAAGGAATTTGACCTCTAATCTCCACAGTCCATCTCTGTTATATTAATACACTTTGGATAAAGATTGCTGAAAAATAGATAATCATATTTCTAGATATTTGGAGAAAGATCACATTTTGGGCTGTAAAAAAAAAGGCAAATTTTGACTACGTTAAATGATCTTTCAGGCATTAGCCCCACCTAAAGTAGAGGGCTACGGAAATTTTTGCCAGTGTGAAAAGCATTTACATGTACTAAGTCTGAAGCAAATCTGTAACGTGGTTCTATTTTGCGTAAAAAGGTTAAAAACTGACAAATTGGGCAATATTTCACAACGTTCATTGGGCGTGTTTATCATCTTTTCAGAATTTGAAACGCGTTTCCAAAGGCCTTTGCGAACGTGTTTAAAAAAGACGGTGCATTTATCAACTCAATCGCTCAAGTCGAAAACCAACCTTTCACTGCGCAGCTCTACTGTGCTGTTACACGTGCACTGTACTACAAGAGTGTGCGATCGATGTGTTTACAGAAACACACGGTTTCAAGTCGTTTCAAAACAGTTTTGCGTTTATCTCGCTTCTCTAAACGCGTTTCTGGCTCAAACGCGTTTAGGATAGCACAAATTTGTGTGTTTCAAAACAGCTTACTGAACGTACCCATAATCAAAACACCTTTGCATTTATCAACTCCATGAAACACGCTTAAAAAAAATTAAACGCGTTTGGAAACCTTAATTCAACCAAAGAAAGAGTTGATATACACGCCCATTGACCGTTTTATTGACAATTTTACACAGGTCATTAGTTTTTATAAATTACATACTGTACAGGTACCAAGTTTGATGCCAATTCATTGAACCTTTCTCAAGATATTGCAGAAATGATTTCGGAACGGATGGACTGACAACCCGAAAACATAATGTAATGCCTCCTTCCACTTTGTGGCAGAGACATAAAATGCATTACAGTTCACATTTTTAAAAATATAAGAACTTTCTAAATGATACCAGTACATGTATCTACTTCCTAAAATCTTAAATGAATAGTACAAGTGTACAAATATTTTCTTTTCTGAGAATTGAGGGTGCATGCACTGTATGTACAATGTATAAACCAACGTCGTATTACATCAAGATAGTCATGGTCGTTATTAGGTAATATTCTGCAGCAATATTCTTAAAGAGGAAGTCCATGCTGATATAAAATTGTTTGTAAAGGGACAGTAAACCAGAAATCCCATGTTTAGTAGAATGTTGTGAAGAGTAGCAGACAAATTTGTTATCATTCAAGTGGGCATACATCTCTATATTCTTCTACATGATGGGAATGTTGTATACTGGGTAGGAAACTGGACAGTTTGAGATTGCAGGACTCAATGTGATGCTATTTAAGGCATAGCTGATTTTGCTTGTAATGAAAGAAAAAAAAAACTTCAATAAATCAATGGAGCTTCTGAGCAGCTCCTCCATTTCAATTTTCTAAAAAAGAATCAGATTCATACAACTGAAGTTGATACAGTATTAAACACATGTATTCATACATACATGTACATTCCTATACAAAATATATCATTCATTCAACAAGAATTTGCATTTGATTCATTGCAAGTTTTAAACAATCATTACTTTCTTATCCTGCATCTAACTGTGGACTTCCCCAGAAAGAAATATCATTAATTGCTCAACCCTACACTGTGTACAATACTAACACTTACTTCTTCCCTGCCTTAGCCTTTCTCTGATTGGTTTGTTTGTTCCTGCGTCGGCTGAAATCTCTGTGTACATACCGTGGGTAGGAGAGCTGAAAATAGTGTGTTGAGAAAGCATAAAAAATAATTACAATAAAATTGACTTGAATATATGCCACCTACTTAAACTACTTCTACTTAAACTAGTAGGGATTAAAAGCTTTCAATGATATCAAGCATATTAAGTCAACTGTTCAAAGCACAACCAATATAATATATTATCATAGAAGAAATCAATGATATCTTATGCAGAGAAAGATGTGTCCCCTGCTGTCTGCTCTGTTGTCATATTTTTAAGTTAGTGATGCCTGTTGAACATAACTCCACATAATACAGATTACAGGTACACTCATAGCAATAAAGAGGCATAATTCTCTCCTTTTCCCATTAAGAATTTCCTAAGTAACGCTATGGCACATATAGCAAATCTTACTCGGACAAATCTGTGATCGATTTCTAAATCTAAAATGGGGAGTAGAAATCTTTTTGATATGAATCTTTTTTGCACCAATATAAACTTGTGATTAAGCGCCTGAGTCATATCCATTTTTTTGTAAGCCGGGGCTCGTTGGCATTGTTCCGGTCGAGCTTCGGTGCATCAATAAATTCGGGGCGAAGTCGGCACAGTGACAAATTGTGTACAACGGATAGCGGAGCGTGAACGCTAGCGGTCGTGTACATTTTTGCTTATTACATGACGTCATCCAGCCACTGCCGAGAGCCAATTTATGAATGAAAATATAGTAAGCATGCGCAGTGCAAGCCTTCCATTTACCCACACAGTATTCCACCAAAACAAGTGTGCAATTCTCTATCACCTCGTACCAAAATGGACCTAGAATTTCACTTTTCTATATTTGATATGAATTATGAAAGGTATCTATTTTCTCACTGATACTGCACAGGTAAGCATATTTCGATTACTTCTTGCTTTTCCGTCAAAATCTTACGAATTAGTATCGATATGGCATCGTGTT
Source organism: Arbacia lixula (assembly GCA_963669155.1). NCBI lineage: Eukaryota > Metazoa > Echinodermata > Echinoidea > Arbacioida > Arbaciidae > Arbacia > Arbacia lixula. Next base: position 230,755 of record OZ022581.1, on the reverse strand, counting down.
CGTTGGAATTTGTGAGTCTATCGTAACATGCACAAAGTCAATTGGCTTCCGGGTTCGGAGCGTCGCGTGAATACGCATGAAATTGCAGAGTTTCTATAATTTTTGATCGATACCGGAGCAATCCGATCACGAGCCAAGACCATTTCTCGTGTACACAACGTGACTGGATATCGTTATCGCTATTGATACTTCCGCACGCAGTCCGAAGGAATTATTTTGACAACCACGTGGTGTGAAAAGAAGTAGCGCATTAAATGAGGTTGCTTACCTTAATTATATATTAACGTACAGAAACTTGCTCGTGCTTTTCTATGGGAAAAAATCTCGTTCTTGCCAGCCATAAATTGAAGCTAGCGATTATATCCGATCGTATTTACCGCATACGCGAGAACGAAAGTTGGTCAGTTGGAACAATAGCTGCCATTGAGAACGAGATTATTTTATGTCATACCACTGGAACATAATATACCGTATATCGTCGATACCGGAATAAGTGGTACCGAGAACCTCGAGTCAAGCTAGCTTGCTAGCTCCCAGCTTGGCACGCGCGCGGCATGCATCACTCGTACTTTTCATTGATTCTGATCAATGCACCGGTTTCTACAAAACGGCTCCAGGGCTCGAAAGCTTCGATCGAGGCCCGGCTTACAAATCGAATCGACTCAGGCTTACTTGTGATGCCAAACTTCTTTATCTGTGATCATTGGAGTTCACCGCATGCATATGCTTGACATGTTAACCGCATAGATTTACTGCTTGTTTTTCAACTTGGAAAAGGCCAGTACTTGTCTTTGAGATTTCAGAAGAGAGACAGATTGAGCTTTCATCATATTCTGTCGCTCTGCAGCTACGTGTATATAGGTACGAGCTCAATCTCGTACCTACATGTAGCTGCAGAGCGACAGAACACATCAGAACACATCTAAATGTGGTAACTTAATCTGAGATGACATGCAAGGTATGAGAGTGCTTTCTGCAAACATTAGAAACATTGAAGAATTCATACCTTTTGATGGCGCTGACCTTGCCAGGATGTAGTACAGGCCGGTTGATGGTTTCTGCACCATGTAGATTGCGCTTCTTCCCTGTCAATGATAAGCAGTCCGCACTTCAATGCCGAACACAGCAACAGTCAAGTCCCTTGACCAAGACCACCTGATCCCTGGTGAGAATCATCCTCTCCTGAGGACATTTGGAGCTGAAAAAGCACACACACAACAAAAAACATAATTAATAAATGTATCTTGATTACCACAGCAGTATCAATTTGTGTGATGTGCTAAATGTAATGTAAAAATGTAACATTTCACAACCTGCAATAATATAGAATGGTTGCTAACTAGCTTAACGTTCAGTCCTGCAGGTCAATCTTATTTTTGGTAATTTCTATTCATGCGTACAGTTCACATTTAAAAACAAATGGGACGTCATGGTTATCATCACTCCAATTACAGCAATAAAATGTCATATCAATGGAAATAAAGTCATTGTGGATCAATGCACCATTTAATAGCTTGGCTCAAGATTTGAAGTAAACATGCCATAATTTAATGCAAAAAGTACTGCATTGCAATTACAATAAACAACATCTATGACACTTACTCTCTTGATGTGTTGTTTGATGCCAATTGTAGCATACAGGAACACAAGTAGGCCTGCCTTCCTACGCCTTCCTTCATTTGGACAAGAAGAGTATGTAGCTCTGAAATCCTAAAAAGAAAATAAAGTATCACAAATATGCTTGGAAGTCATGGGAATCTACTTTTAAATCAAAATAGTCTAAATTACTATGTACATAGTTGCGTGTCCTATAAAAGTCCAAAGATATAGTGTACATGTATTCTTACTTTTCTGGCACGCAGATGCTAAAAATACCATTTATTTTTAAGCATGAATATTTTTTTATAACCTTTAATAGTCTAGTCAATTGTTATTTCATTTAAAAGTAGACAGTACATCAAATAAAGATATAAACTCGAGTTCTGATTACCACCAAAGCCAGATGATCAGGTATACGGTACTATCTATTAATACATACATGATTTTCATACGTAGGTGTAATTGCTACATTAATAAGCATTGCATACGTAAGAATTCTTCAATTAATCATGATTGGGACTAAAATTAATGATGATCTGGCCAAGGGGCCATGCATGCTTACTACGTTTGTAATTTTCAGTCATTCATTCTTTCAATTGCCCTCAATATGTTAAAACAATGTAATTATCATATGGTAACAATTCAACAAACTTTTAAAGACCTGATCTCAAACCGATTGCTTACGAGCTCTTTAATTTAGTAGCTTTAAATTATGATTTCATATCTTTGACAAAGCATCAAGTATGGAAAGTGAACTATAAATTATATTAAATTACAAACCTGTGTTCATCCAGGGCATCCATGCCAGACTGCTATGGACATTCCAGGGGGTAATAGTACAGGCATGCTTCATTTGTCTTGGTAGTGTCTAGCCTCCCTCCTCGCACAAATCTGAAGAAATTAAAAAGGGAATAAAATTATATCAGTATTTTGGACAGCAGTCACAGCACAATTTGATGTATTCGCAATAAGTTACATGTAGTTAAACGAGTCACATCACATATGAAATGGCTTTCCATGTTGAAGAAGTTTGGGGTTAATCTTAGTTCTTGCCTATCATGCGTAACTACAACTCAATAACAGTTATAACTGTACGAGGTGAATCGTATAACCACCATCGGTCAGCAGCCGATTCTCACAGCAGACTCCTTACTCCTAGTCCTAGCCCTATGAGGAACCCCACGGCTATGGCATAGGGTACTACATCAAGCTTTTAAAAATCGCATCGTTTTGGTTTGCTAAGCTGCTTGGAAAAACGGCTGCATAGAAATCACAAAAATCCTCTTACTGAGTTTTAAAGTATAATCCTTAAGCCAGCATGACAGGCATTTTTATGTCTAGTTGACGTTGCTTTCTGTGTCAAAATCAGTGATTTAGACGGATAGGGTATATTTTTGGACGCAGCACGGTTACTCTTGCCGGCTTCAAAAAATTGCATCCTTTATCGACATCAGACGCTCGTAATACATTTTCAATGAGGCTTGATATTGATACCAACTGGGCTTAATATCGAGAGCAATGGGCTTCATATCGATAATTGATGTTTTGAAACTAGCAAAAGATAGCGTGCAAAAATATCACTGATTTAGGCACAGAAAGCAACCTCAAAAAGATACTAACCCTACTAACTTGGCCTGACTTGGTAAGAGTATTTTTGTGACTTCTACCGAGCCGTTTTACCAAACGCTTACCAAACCAAAATGTTGATGCGTTTTCAATAGTTCAACATACATGTGGCGCTAGTTCATTAGTGTATCCAGCCACCAATTTCCTTGAATGTTGGGTTCGACTACTAATAAATCGACCCGTACACATGAATGCATTCAAGTACATTGATCACATGTGAATGGCTAAATGTATTGAATGTATAATTGCACTATATGTTTGAAATTTTTATCAATGTTAGATATTCCCTCTTCATATTTCTAATAAATTATACGTTCTGTCAAGGCTGCCATCTTGGCTGTTCGAGAATGTACACGAATAAATGGGAATTGATGCATGTGCATAAGCTTTAATCTTCACCATCACAGCTGCCGTCGCGCAATGAAATTATCAACCACTTTAGTTTGTAAACACTAAAAAAAAATACAACATGGATAAATATCATCTTTAAACCAGCCACGAGACAATTCAGGTATATATTCTGCGTAAATGTAAGTTTTGAGCAAAGAGAATTGTTAAAATTTACTGATCTAATCACGACTTTGTTGCTCCAAAGCCTCCAAAGCTCAGTGCTACGAAGCCCGCTCACTGCGTGACTATTTTCTATATTTCGAGGATTATTTTGTCCGCAGTTGTCCGCGGACATTGCTTGAAATTGACCCCTTTTTCCTTGTTTTTGGTAACGATCATGCAGTCCCTAATTCACATTGAGTGACCGCACCGGGCTCCAAAGCTCAGTACTACGAAGCCCACTCACTGCGTGACTTGGTAAGAGAATTTTTGTGATTGCTACCGAGCCGTTTTACCAAACACTTACCAAACCACTGGTCGCAGTAAGCCAGGGTCAGGGTTAGGTGTAGATCTATAGGGTTAGGTCTCTTACCAGGATTATGTTCAGGGTTAGGTTTAGGGTTCAAATTCATAAAATAATTGCCAAAGTATATGGATACACTTATGAACTAGCGCCCATACTATGTAGGACCCCACGCTAGGCAGGAGCGAAAGGGCTACCTTATTCCCAGTAAGACAAGATTCAGGCCAGCACCTCTCCCCAAATTAACTTGAGTCAAGAACAGTTTGATTTTTATCTTATAAATTAGGATCTAGAGTCTCATAAAACTTACTTGAATAGCAATTTACATTAGAATATCACGGAAGAGTAGATTAATTAGCACCTAAAACAGTACATACAAATTCAAAGAGTAGAGAAACGTCGACACTAACGACAGGAAAACTTGCAGGTATATTACTAATACTAACACCATTGTTTATACATGGGAACAGTATGTATGCTTATGTACAGCTAACTAGTAATGTGAGTGTGAATGTGACAATAATTATGTAAGAAACATGGTATCTTCAACTTCACAAATCCTACAGTAAATACCATAAGGTCTTACCTGATGTGACAGAGATGATGATGATGACACATTTTGCCCCAAAATTAACTGCTATTCTGATCCTTCATGCCCCAACCGCTCAACACTGCAGCCGCTCAAAATGAACTGGCGCTCAATTCAAGCTGCGTGGCTCGCGCTCTGATTGGACGCCAACAATAGCTCAACGGACGGACACACACACACACCACACACACACACACACACATACGCACACACACACTCACACATACACGCACATCACACTTTAAAAAAAATATATATATATTTTTTTATTATTTTTTATCACACACACGCACACACACACTCACACACACACAAATAATCACACACACACACACACACTTACACATACACACACACACACACACACTCACACACATGCACTTACACTCACACCCACACGCACACACACAATCACACACACACACACACACGAACATACAAACACACTCACACACACTTACACACACACACACACACACACGCACAATCACACACACACGCACATACACACACACGCACACACACGCACATACACACACACGCACACACACACACACTCACGCACACACTCACACACACACTCACACACACACTCACACACACACGCACACACACATTTACACATACACGCACATACACACACTAACACACACTTACACACACACCCACACACACACAATCACACACACGCACACATACACACACGTAAACACACTCACACATACGCACGCACACACACATCCGCTCACGCACCTACTCACACACACACACAGACGTACACACACGTAGGCCTACACACAAACACACACATACAAACACACACATACAAACACACATATATGCACACACAAACACACAGACAGACACACACATACGCGCAGACAGACATACAGACACACAGACAGACACATATCACAATATTTATCAAGTATCATCATTCATATCATGATATTTGCTGAATTTTATCATGATGGAAACACACAAACACATACACACAGACACACACACACACAACTTAGTAAATGTAAATGTCATGACAAATGCTAGCATCATGCATGGTATTGTGAAAATATCATGATCACATCATAATCTGATAATATCATGATATCTTGGTTCTTCTGTAAATGGTATCTTTGGAAATATCATGATATAACTGCCAATATCATATAGTATTCTAACAAATATCATGGTAACATGATAATACTTCTGTTAATATCATGATAACATCATGGTCCTGCGCATATCATGAAAATATCATAGTATTTCTGCAACTGTCATGATACTTTTGCGAATATCATGGTAAAATCATAATATTTTGGTAAATATCATGATAATATCATAGTATTTCTGCAACTATCGTGATACTTTGGCGAATATCATGATACAATCATAATATTTTGGTAAATATCATGATAATATCATAGTATTTCTGCAACTATCATGATACTTTTGCGAATATCATGATAAAATCATAATATTTTGGTGAATATCATGATAATATCATGATAATAGTATAATACTTTTTTGTAAGGGTATTGCCTCATATTAGGACAACTTGGAAGGAGGGTTGTCCCTACCACACCTGTGACAAATCCAAAGATTTTCACTGAAATGCAATTCCCCTTGTAGATCTTTTTCTCAATTTTTATATGGTAAATAAACCTCAAAGCAAGGTGGTCACCAGAAAATCTAGGCATACTTCAAAAAGGCACACTGTCACTTTTTGTCAGATATCTATGCTGGATGTGTGGTACACAATAATGGAACACGTGGCTATACAAGAATAATAGCCTCAGACTGATATTGAGTTAACGGGTGGTGCAGTAAATGAATGTGTGGCTCAAAATCACTTTCTGAACCCAACATGTAGTGTTTCTACACCGGGGACCACCCTGTCTCAAAGAATGTTATGAAATTGATTTGAAATACTTGATTTACTTCATCAATGATTTTACATTGACAAAATCAGGAAATATACACAATGATTATGGTCACTTTCTGGTGTATTTATTCACATCTTGGTATAAAAGGACACTAAATATCTTTGTGCCCATTCCATACACAAACAATCATAGAAAATGTGAACAGATGAAAATGTGCACCTAGCACATGCTCTGTTCCAGATTTAATGTACAAAACATGAACTCTGATATAATTCACTGCTGATCTCACTAATCAACTGGTGATGCATTCATCATTGTACATGTATATAGCATAATCATACACTTTGTTGAAGAACAGTAGTAAGTCAGCACAATATGTCACAAGGGCAGTTCAGCAAGAGTCTAGTGTAATGTGTTGGCATATCTCGAGAGCTACTGACAATATTTTTTTTTGTTTTGAAATCTTTATGGTCCGTCTGATTTTCATCCAAGTTTCAACAATCTTCATTATATGCTTTTCTGCGTTTTATGAAATACATGCAGAGAGTGAATTGGACTTGTGGTTGATTCAAATCAATTATAACTCTTGATAAAACAAAGCCCAATCCTGAGGAGACTGCAATATGTGTTTGACTAGGCACAAGACATATTCTAACACAGATTGAAATACATGTAGCATCACTACCAAACTATACAAATGATGTTCTTCAATATACTGAGCAGAAGCTTGAAGCCTCCCTAGGTGATTCTGCACCCAGAGTTAACGTAACAAAGTCATACAGGCAAACCCCATTATAACGAGCACGGGTCTAGCGAGAACCCTGTTATTACATGTACAAGGACACGGGTCCCGATTTTTCTTCGATAGACCTCCGTGTATTCTGTTTTCATATAACGAGATCGGCTATAGCGAAATTCTGCTAAAGCGAGGCAAATTCCCAGCCCAAGAATAAGGAGAAAGAAAGGAAATTGACCCCGTTATTACGAGCACTCCCTTACAGCCACGCCACTCAGCAAAGGAAACGCAACAACAGAACAAACAATTTTCTTCGCGCCGTTAAACACTGATCACACACACCATGCAAGAATCCACACACACACACAACCACACATGCGTAAGTCCACACTACGTGCGTGCGGTACTGCCAGAGCCACATCTCTATATGGCTCTGGGTACTGCATGCCTCCACGCCCAACCATCAACACAGTCACGCATGCACATGGCAAACAGAACCTCTTCATACATGTATATACGGGTGTACGACCGTCCGTGCCTGGAGATTGCGTTCAATGATTATTCATTGCCACACGTGGTCATGCCAGCAGGCGCGGCCAGGTAACTGAGCCTCCCCGCTGCTTCATTTGTCGGTAAACGGAGATGTTGGAAGTGTCATTTATTTACATTTTCAATTGTGCTGTTAGATATTTCAGAGATATTTTAGCTAGTGAATCCATTTAGAATGCTTACAAAGCCATTTAAAGATTGCAGTCCCAGCGGTAAATATATTATTGTTTGTATAGTCCTATACATGTGTATATGCATTTGTTTCTGTATGTTTTGATCATGTACTGGTATAGCGAGTAATTGGCTATAGCGAGGAAAAAGTTTGGGTCCCGACCCTCTCGTTATATAACGGGTAAAAAGTTTGGGTCCCGACCCCCTCGTTATAACAAGGTTTGCCTGTATTATGGTGCTTACTGAGGGTTGTCTTTGTGCAGCCTTACACAGTCCACTTCCGATGGATAAGAACGCTATATCATAATGACCACCTATTGTTTTGGGGCAGGGGTGAACAAGGAAAAAAGGATCCACTGTCTCTGCTCTTAACCTAACACTTTCCATCTTGTAACTGGTCTTGATTTAACAGGAGGTAACATTCAGCAAAGTCCAATGTATTTTCTTATAGGCTTCATAGAAACAGGCTGCTACATGTACATCATCTTTTGTGGCAGTCGGTTAGCTTCAAATAGTCGATTGTCACCTCTCTTTGGCTTTACAGAACATAAACAAGTTTCACGGTTATAGCACTGACTGCCACATGCTAATCATCATTTGTGGAAGGGGGTCAGCTCTTCAGTAGTCTTTTGTCACCTCTGCTCCACACAACACACTGGGCAAGTTCACAGGTTATGTAGACTGACATGTTGCAACTATTCTCTATGGCAGGGCCAGCTTCAAGGTAGTCCACAGCAGCCTGTCTTGGCTTCATGCAGTAAAGTTGACCAGATTGACACATCTTAATCATCATTTGTGGCAGTAACTGAGCTCCAAAGTCATCATTTGTTGCCTCTGTCTGCTTCACACAACACACTGGGCAAGTTGACTGGTCTAGATGTAGACTGCCAACATTTCCAATCATTGTTCCAAGAGAAGCCCAGTGTCAGAGTCGTCTACTGTCACCTCTCTGTCTTCCGTCTCTTGATGGCAATTTCACTATCCTGGAGAGGAAGGAAAAAGCGAAGAAGCCACATCAAGCCTCTGGATGATTATTACAAGGGCTTGCCTGTGTGTACACAGGTTTGCCCACATACTCCTACACTACACATACTCCTACACTACACATACTCCTACACTACACATACTCCTACACTACACATACTCCTACACTACACATACTCCTACACTACACATACTCCTACACTACACATACTCCTACACTACACATACTCCTACACTACACATACTCCTACACTACATATACTCCTACACTACACATATAAATTACTACAATATAAACAAAGTTTGCAATCCTTGAGATACTGTGTAGGAAAGTACACAACAGTTTAGAATAGGATTTTTGTCTGAAAATAGGATTTTTGGTCAGGTGAGGTTGGCAGCTCTTAAAAATCTACCAACTGCTTCATCTAAGAACAAAATATAATCCACTGATTGAGCAAAAATACAGAAAGATTCTGTATATTCTATGGGCTGAGAAGTCCATGTTTGATGGAAAAGTTCCATCTGATACAGCCACCTTCTAGTCTGGAGTACTCCATTACAAGAGCAAGTCGGGCCAACAACCATTCAAGGAGTTGGCAATGTTTACTTGAGCCACGCTGCTGTAGAGAGAATCTTCTCAACCGTGACAAACGTGGAGACCAAGGAGCGTCAAGACTAGACGCGACCTGGCAACCCTGGTAATGATATGTGTTCACAAGTCCCTAGGAAGCTGCTCTTTATATTTCAGAGTTCTCTGATAGTCTGTCTCTGGTACCTTTTAAAGTGTTTTCAGGAACTCTTCATTAAACAGATATGATAGTTTGTTAGCAAGTGAAAGAAGCAGATGAGTATTTGTTCTACAATGAAGTGAACTTGGGGTAAATTACTCCCTGTAATGTAAAAGAAAGCCTCCACAAATAACTAAAGAACCTTTGTGAAGAACCTTGTTCCCCTTCAGGAATATTACAAAACATTGTTTGGTGTAGCTCTCACATGACAGGCTTGAAAAGTCGCCCCTGAAACTCCATGTTTGATTGCCTGCTTGTACTCACCGTTCCAAACTGGTAGAAGTGTGGAGCCAGCTCATACAGCCAGGAAGAGTCCACAGCAGTCACATCTCTCATGTAGTCCCGACTCGACTGCAGGACCTCATTGTACACAACCCTGCAGTAGGAAATTAGAGATCTTTTGACTATCCCCCTCAGTACCATAGGTGTAGGAAATTGTAATATGTCAATAGGCTTTTCCTAGCTTTGTACTGAGAGGTTTAAAAAGAAATGTTTATTAATACAATAAAGAATTCTGAAACAATAATTTGGCTATAATGTTCACCCATCATGGTTCAATGGTGGTAATGAAAATGTTTGCAAAAACACAGCTTAACAGTCTAGCCGCAGCGCCTGCACAATCGCACGTATTTATACAAGTCGTATGCACGAAACTTTTGTCGCTGCATATGTAATGAGCAATGACAGACCTAAATTCACAAGAGAATAACTCTGGAAAGAAACGACACATTTCCATGAAATCTTCGGGGTTATGGAGATAAAACTATGAAATTTCGTTTGTCTTAAGGAAAATCTTAGGTGAATCATAGAAATATTTGAAAATCTAAGAGATTTATCGGAGGAAAATGTGTATTGTTACTCGTTTACAAAACATCTTAAAAATTAAGTTCTTTAAACATGATTCACCGAAATAACTGCTTCAGAGTCTCAAGAAACCTTCTTTCTAGTAAAAAGTAGCCAAAATGTAATATTCTACAATCTATACCAGTCAGGAGCTAGCAAAATATAACCAGTGTTCCAAAAGGCTGAAGGAAAAGTTGCTCGCCGTACGAACGCGATGCTTTGATCGGAATCTCGCCCGGGGGTCCCCCACAATGCTTCACACGAGTTCCGCATATAACTGCTCGAGGTAAACATTGCGCGCGCGCCTGTTGTCCATCGTGATTAATCGTACGGTATATTTAATAGCGAGTGCACCCCCGGTACCAAAAGCCCTCCGACTTGCATTATTGCACCACTCGTTGACTATTGTGTGTGTATCACTTTTGGAAGTGGTTCGTTGTCTCGGGGTCGTTTAGCAGGGCGTTTTAGAAGTTATGATATTTGTCTGTTTGTATTGCCATCTTCCTGTTCTTGGTATAACATGTACTGATCGATGTTTGATACTGTTATTTTTATACTCCATAAAGTGATAAAGAAATGAAAATCAAAGTTTAACACCACAAACTGACGAATGTAGTTTAAGCAATTTTATTTTACCCATGATGGTATGGGAAGCACTTCTTATTCCGAAGGTTCATTTAGTACGAAGGTTCGAATACATGTACTCGAAAGCTTTGTTATTCCGAAGGTTCGTTTATTCCGAAGGTGCGTTATTCCGAAGGTTCATTAGTCCGAAAACAAAATAAGGTTCGTTATTCTGAAAACGAAAAAAAGTTTGTTTTTCCGAAGGTTCGTTAATCCAAAAATGAAATAAGGTTTGAACCCTTTTAATGAACCTTCGAAAAAACAAATCTTTGTTTTCAGATTAACGAACCTTCGAAAAAACGAACTTTATTTCGTTTTTGGAAAAACTAACTTTATTTCGTTTTTGAATTAACGAACCCTTGGAAAAAATGAACTTTATTTTGTTTTCCAAGCCTTCGGAATATCGAACTTTAACCGATAATATAATACTACATGTATTGGCATGAAATTATTAAATCTCTTTGGTAAATTAAAACTTTCATCCACGCTAGATGAGGGTATAAAGTGATAGATCCCAACGAAAGGGCACAAGTTCCCCCTCCAAAACCCCAAAGAATTTTTTTATTGTGTGTGTGTGGGGGGGGGGGGGGGGAGGGGGGGCTCGACAGTAAAAAATAAAACCAAAATTGAAAACTTACACCCCACCCTCCAACATGCACACAATGCACTCTTGGTATTCTGAAAAAGCATCCTTGCATTGTAAATAATATTTCTAAAGTATCATTAAGAAAATCATTTAACCCCCCCCCCCCCACCTCTCTCTGAACATGTTTCTTTCACTCCTTTTCTCCTTTCTCTCCTAACTCTTCTCTTCTTTTTCTAGTATCTCTTTCTCACTCTCACCTCTAATATTTCTGTAATTTTTCTTCCCTTACACACATACTATTACTCAATTCTCAACAGCACATAGGCCTATCCATTGAAAAGTAATTGGTAAATCGGGCACAAAAAAGAGCGGTGTACTAGATGGAATTAAATAGTGCTGCAAATGGCAAGACAAGTTTTATTAACAGCTGACAGTGGATGAGCATGCAAAAACATTTAAAACTTCTGTACATCTCTTGTTTGAATACCTGACTTGTCACAATTTACATGAGGTATTGAAATGCTGGCAATGTTATCGTATGGGCCCTACAACATGGCCCATGGTAACTACATCACACACTGTAGTACAAATCACAAAGTTGCCTACATTTATATTTTACAGTGTCCCAGGAGGTACACTTGTACACTTCATAACTGTGACTGAGAATATAATGTATCCAAAGTATTATTTCTTCATGTCACAATGTCTACCTTCTAAGTACAAACTTTATTGATACTGTACATGGCAAGATATCTCTTATAATTGCATTTACATTCTTAAAAGCAAGAATTCTTGCACTTTCTTTGGCAATTTCTTTCAAGTACATGTACAAACTAAATTAAGAACAACTTGAATGTGAAGTGAAAACTACATAAAAGAAGATAACATATATTTTTTTCTCTGAAATAAATTATGTAACAAAAATACTTAACTTGAAAGAAGAGATGTTACTCACATATTCCCTTTTTGATTCACACACATGTCTGAGAATATTTGCGAGAATATTTCCTGATAAAAAAGTAATCTTAGAATGTCTTTTGGCAAACTTTTAGATACAAAAAATAATAAATATGTTGTTGTGCAGTGAATGAGTTATACATGCATGCGTCTCTTTGTAAGTCACACATGAAACACAATTTGAACATCATGTGAGGCTTGAACAATAACACAAAAGATTGAAAATAAAATGACCGTGATGCACATTCTATAAAATATAGAATTAAACTTAAGCCACAAAACCAAACGATGGTTAAATATAAAACATCAAGCATCATATTTCCATATCTTCATATTCAGAGTCTGTGCTTTCTCTGTCATATTCTTTTGACAGGATATCAACTTCCAAGCCACTTTCAATGTCTTCATCATAAAGGATACTTAAAGTACTGCTTACAATAGAATCATCATCATCCTCAACATCATCATCATCATCGTCATCATCATCATCATCACTAGCATCACTAGCATCATCACCATCATTATCAAGATCAGCTGAATACTCTGTTGTGGTGTCACATGTCGATGTAAATTGCATTGGCATAGTTACATTAGGAACATTTTCACAGTGTTTGCATCTACAACCAGGGCCACATTTTCTTTTATCTTTAACACATTTACAACGCCTATTTGTACATTTGCTCTTAGAACAAGCACAGCCTCGTGTAAGGTATATAACATTTTCTCTAATGCGATTAATATTTTCTTCTGTATCCCAAATAATGCTGACCTTGTTCTTATCATCTTGATTTGTTACATTATATCCATAAAAAGAAATGTTTGGATATGTAAAAATTGGAGAGTTAACTTCATCCCATACTGTTGATACCCAACAACTCCTTAACCAGTGAAGGTTCAAAGCAGAATTAGAAGGGAGCAGATCATCTTCATATTCACCTTTCCATGAAGCTAAACGTACTATATCCAGAGCCTTATGATGCCGTGACATAATATCAGAATCTTCTATACTATTGTATAGATCAATAATCGAATTGTAATTATGAAGACAAGAACGGTTAACATGGTAATATATGCACATAATAAGGCGATAAAAAGACATTAAACCATCATCTGAATTAACATTCAATTCAGTTTGAGCTAAGTGACCTTGTGTATTACTGTAGCATCCAGTAATGAAATGTGCATGTTGGAAAAATAATTTAAAAAAGGTAGGCTTCCCTATATGCGCAAAGTATGAAACAAAATCACAACCTGACGTGATATATAAAACCTGAAGAATCTTCCTAACATTTAACTGCTTATTTATCAAACTTGCCAAATCAGAATCATGGTCACATGCAGACTGTAATGAATTGAGATTTAGATATTTTTCATCCCCCGCTCGGGCACTATATTGCACTGTGACATGTTTATTACCAAAGTTCAAGGGAAGTCCTATCACACCGATATCTCGATCAATAGAATATATTAAAATATTATTGCATGGAGTATCATTAACATGTAACCATATTTGTGTATCACTTTCCTCGTGATTATGGACAATATTATGATGATCAATGCCTTGCTCACTTATTGAAACACCTGTCCATTGACTAGAACTCTCAATTCCGACATGAAATCCTCCAGAAGTAATAAAAACTTTACCACTGTTTATTTCAATATCATTTTTTACAAGCTCAATAAATTTATTTGACAAGTAACGACATAAGGTGTGTTTGTTCTGGCGAACTTTAAGAAAATTATTCCATTGGTTTGGAAGAGGGACTTTGTCATCAAGTGACTCATAATAATAACATTCTCCTTCAGTTTTATCCCTTCTGCTGCGTTCTACATCTTTTGGAGAAATACCCTGTGTTCCTACTTGATCAAAGAGGATCCTGACTTCTTTTACATTTTTCTTGAAAAAAGAAAACACCCATCTAGCTACCAGAAATTGTGCATATTCTTCAAATGTTTTTAGATTTTTCAGGGGAGAACTATATATTATATTCATGCCTTCTACAATCACGCACGTATAAGACACAAACTTGAAAGATGGGGACACTATTTCATAACTTGATGAATATCTTTTGTTAAAAAAGTCATAAATAACTGATTTTGTACCTTTGTGTGGTAAACCATCCTGGTTACAAATAGCCCTTGGGTATTCAGCATATTGACAAAGTTCAGAAATTGGCGTTTTAGTTTCTCGAGAAAAGGCGATTGATCTTTTGTAACAGCGGGTAATAAGTTTCTTCTCCTTTTCAAGATCAGTTACTTTTTTCCGCCGTAATTTCTCTTTAGCAAATGTCTTTAATTGGAATTTTCTTTTTACAGGTTTTTTAACTGATGTATCATTTAGAATTCTGGTCTTACAGTAAGATTCATATGAATCTTTACCTATTTCCCTATATGACATAAGACTTTTTTGTTGTGCAGGGGTAGCTTGAACATTTGAGACAACATGGTATAAACTGGCATCTTGAACAGAATGAAACATGGATGTTTTGCATATTGAATCAAAATATAATTTAACATTGCTGAATTCAGACTGAAAAACTGACCAATGTAAATCCCTATGTAAGGTTTCACTATTATTAATCCCCAATTGATCTTCAAATGTTCGCAATAATTGGGCTTGGTATTCTATACTACCTACTAACTGTTCCATGTGTGTTGGAAGACCACTTGACAGTGCCATCTTACAATCCTTATTAATTAGCATCTCGTGTGCCTCATCTAATGCTACAGATGAATAATTTGTTCCCTTGATATTTGACACAAAAGAACCATTCTTGAAATGGTCTAAAACATAACAAGGCAAGGCATGCAAAGTACTTATATGTAATGGTATTAAACGTGAATAATTTTGCCGATCGAAGGCATGAAAAAGGGGAGCCATACTCTTAAGGGCAGCCATTCGTAAGTCCCAATTTCTTTCCCTCATGGCTATATACAAACTAATATATGATAACATGTCTTTTCGTAAAAAACCATTCCAAAATCTGAAAGTTTCATATTTTTCAGACATATCACTGCAAAAAGTGGAAAGTTCTTCCATGAAAGGAATCATTGTCACTTGTTTAAGGTTATTTTGTGCATCTACAAATTCATCCACCCCACTAAACTGGCCTTTATTGAAAGATAACTTTAATACACAATCATTAATATCTGAAATAAACTTGTCATTGGAAATATCAATTTCCTTCCCAGCTCGATACTCCAAAAAGCATGATAATTGATTCATAAAAATTGCTTCATATACTTGCATTAAAAACCTATGGGTTCTTTTGAAGTTTGAACACGAGGCTAAGCTTTGTAATGTCATTTTTTTATGAGATGCTTTGGCAAAATCTTTTAAGCCAGCTTCCCAAAATACTTTAACTATCACTTCCTGGAAGTTTTTGAGAACATGCCAGTCTCCAAGAAAAGGAATAACCCAATCTAGTGATTGGCCACACTCATGCTTAAGATCATACAGTAATCTAACAGTAGCACCATCCCCAGCAACAATTAAATGATTCATTTTTTCATTTATACAAAATGATTTCTGGAGGTGGAATAAGGCCTTCTTGATGGTAGATGGACAGTCAGCTTTCTCATTCAAAACATACAAATATGAAAATTTTGATTGCTCAGTGTATTTGTCACCTTGTAATGCTAATTTAGATTTAAAACTAGGTATTATAGTGTTCTTTCCTGATTTTACAAATACATATCTCTGTGCAACATACATCACTAAATTCAAGAGAATATCATTTGCAGATTTGCCCTCAGAATCAGATAAAAAGAAAGTATCCTCACATAACTGGTTCCTTATATATGTTTTATATTGAGGAATAGAAAAGTCACTTTTACTAGGAATATTACTATCTTGAAAAGTGGGCAATTTCCTGCGAACACTTGGTTTTTTTAATTGTTTATTTTTTGATGAAATCTTACTACTATCATCTTTATCATAACTCCATACTTCAGATGAATTCAATTCCTCAGAAACTGGTTTTGGCTGCTGAGCCATAATGGAAGTGCCATGATAACTTCGCGAGGAATCTGCTACTACTGCAGCAAAGGAAGCTAATTTATCGATATTGTCTATTGACACACATGTTAAATAAGAAAGGTCAAGATTGGATAAAACACCTGAGCCCTCTCGGATATCTTGAATCCTTTGCAAAAATCTTGATAAAGTGTCATCAGAGCATGACAATCCTAATCTATTAAATATTTCAACCAACTTTGTTGAATGTGATATACGTTTAATTACATTAGCAATAATGATGTGGAATGGATAGTTGTTTTCATCATTAAGAACAAATTGCATTACAAAAATTAAAGCTATTCTCCTTATTTTTCTTTTTTGACCAGCTGCACTTTTATCACTAGGGAAATCCAAATGTTTATCAAGAGTAGAATACATCATTGTATTATTAAAATATTTCAATTCGTCAGTACTAGCTGTTAGAAGACATACACAATTCCAAACATAGGGGTGAAACAGAATATCAGCAGCCCCGAATTCAAAAGTTTGAAGTGAGAGAGGATTTGACAAAAAAATTTCATTTATATCCTTAGCTTGCTTATGAAGGTGAGTATTAAAAGTTGAACAAATTTCATTAAATTGAGAAACAACAGAAGAACTTTCTTCTTTAGGTCTGTCATCTGCAGTATCAAGAGATGAATCTGTTTGCAATTCATATTTTTTTCTTTGAGCTCTTATCTTGGCACAAGAATTATGCCATGACCTAATCATGTCAGGCACTGAAATATCACGCACATACAAAAAGGTTCCCTTTTTTAGTGCTAATGTGTGAACACACAAAATGTCTGAAAATCTATCAAGAATTTTTGATAATAACCACGGTTTCGACCTTAATGCCCTACCATAGAGAAGATCACTCTTGCATGCTTTCTTCACAGAAACATTATAAAAATCAAATGCATCTGATAATAAGAAGCCATTTTCAGCTTTGCATATTTCACTTACAAATATTAAAGTAGCACTTACACATTTTGAAATGATATCTTTTATATCTGTTTCTTCAGAATCTTCTTCATATTGCATTGATATCCTCTGAAGTTCATTTTTAACATCATCAAGTGATTTTATTTGTTGGCCTTTACGATTTGCAAAACAATAACATGAAGAACAAATAAAGTTATGTTCTTTTATAGACAGATTTTCATTAATCTGGCTTAATTTGGCAATGCCTTCTGTGGATAAACAAGTGATTATATATTTCTTACCACTTAGCTGACAATCACAGGCAGCACAAATGTTGTTCTTCTTCACAGAAAAATTCAAAAAGCGTGCCCTGTGAAACTTACAAAGATATATAGTTTCAGGTATGTTTTCAAGTTGCAATGAAAATATTTCATTAAACTGAGAGACATTGCCTTGTGTCTGAACTGCACCAGCTAAATCACAATCTAAATATACTGACAAAAAGCATGGGGAATCCTTCATTTTTCTTCTACTTTTTTCTGGTGTATAGGACTCATTCTTCAACTTTTTTGAATATTTTTGCCTGCAACTGTTACATATACAAGAAAAATCTGAAATGTCTGTAAACTTTGATTTGATTAAATCTTTTAGCATTTCAGACTTAATTAAATTAAAATGGGTGTATTTGTGAGATGTTTTTTGACAAAGGCGACATGGTCCGCATGAAAAATTCCCACAGGGCTGCTTATGTTTGGTAAGCTTTTCTTTCACCCCAACGAAACATTTGTGTTTTTGTTGAACAATATTGCACGAGGTGCGATTGAAGGTGGAACTGGTGGCAGATGGGGATCAGGAGCTAGAGGTGCGATTGAAGGTGGAACTGGTGGTGGATGAGGATCAGGAGCTAGAGGTGCGATTGAAGGTGGAACTGGTGGCGGATGAGGATCAGGAGCTAGAGGTGCGATTGAAGGTGGAACTGGTGGTGGATGGGGATCTGGAGCTAGAGGTGCGATTGATGGTGGAACTGGTGGTGGATGAGGATCAGGAGCTACAGGTGCGACTGGACGAGTGACATGAAGAGGAGAAAGTGGAACTGCTGGTGGATGAGGATCAGGAGCTACAGGTGCGACTGGACGAGTGACATGAAGAGGAGAAAGTGGAACTGCTGGTGGATGAGGATCAGGAGCTACAGGTGCGACTGGACGAGTGACATGAAGAGGAGAAAGTGGAACTGCTGGTGGATGAGGATCAGGAGCTACAGGTGCGACTGGACGAGTGACATGAAGAGGAGAAAGTGGAACTGCTGGTGGATGAGGATCAGGAGCTACAGGTGCGACTGGACGAGTGACATGAAGAGGAGAAAGTGGAACTGCTGGTGGATGAGGATCAGGAGCTACAGGTGCGACTGGACGAGTGACATGAAGAGGAGAAAGTGGAACTGCTGGTGGATGAGGATCAGGAGCTACAGGTGCGACTGGACGAGTGACATGAAGAGGAGAAAGTGGAACTGCTGGTGGATGAGGATCAGGAGCTACAGGTGCGACTGGACGAGTGACATGAAGAGGAGAAAGTGGAACTGCTGGTGGATGAGGATCAGGAGCTACAGGTGCGACTGGACGAGTGACATGAAGAGGAGAAAGTGGAACTGCTGGTGGATGAGGATCAGGAGCTACAGGTGCGACTGGACGAGTGACATGAAGAGGAGAAAGTGGAACTGCTGGTGGATGAGGATCTGGAGCTACAGGTGCGACTGGACGAGTGACATGAAGAGGAGAAAGTGGAACTGCTGGTGGATGAGGATCTGGAGCTACAGGTGCGACTGGATGAGTGACATGAAGAGGAGAGGATCTTACTTGTGGAGAATCACACAAGTGGACATCCTCATATTTGATCTGTGGTTAAGGTGAAAAAAAAACATTTAGGCAAAACATTAGTAAAACTGAAAGAAAAAAATGTTCCTTACAAAAATGTCAATATTACATACAGAACATTTCTTAATTAAGTCAAATTAAATGTGTGTTTTTTTCGCAGAGCAAGATCACTTTAATCACAACTAAAATGACGAAAAAGGACTTTACCAATTTCTCAGTCAAACATTAAGGCCAGTCCAAACTGCATCCATGAAAGAAGTTAGAGAAATGTAAAAAAAAAATTATGGTCATGTATTTTACTACCCTATCATTTAAAACACCCTGCCCCAAGACCACAAAATATAATCATGCACAGCCACCAAAGTTAGTAGACCTACACACCTTCTTCCTGTTCCGGTGCTTCTTGATCCTCTGCCGCCTCCTCTTCCTTTCTCTGGCCTTCTTTCGTGAAGTTATATATGGAGTAGGTGACTTGGGGAGTGGGGAACAGGAGTATGTGTGGGGGCATGATAATTGTGTTGGGAATGTTGTATATGGAATGAGGCTAAGGTTCTGAAATGATGGCTCGTGATATTTAGGGGGAGGAGGGAGCAACACTGGATCTCGTTTTTTTACAACTTTCTTTTTTTTTCTCTTTGGTTGTTCCACCTTCGGTTTAATGTAAGGTTTTCCATATCGTTCCCTTTTTCTGTATTTTATGAGGGCTTTTTCCTTTTCTGAGAGGATTGGTTGTTGAACAGCTGATTTTGAACGGGAACTTCGGGAAATATTAATCAAAATTTTCAATTCTTTAGGTATTCTAATTGTTTGCTTGGGTTTGAAGTTTTGGTAGTAAACAAATTGAGATATCAAATTTGTGAATTCAGAAGCAAGTGCTGACTTCCCTTCAAGAGTTAAATGAACACCATCAAAATGAAAAAACCTATCACTGCACAAAAAGGGGGAAGTGGCATCTACCACATAGCAATTGAAAAAACTTGAGCACAATTTGTGTAAATTATTATTATAGTATCTCGACTTCGTGTATAAATCTTCTGAATCCCAACGGGGTAAAATAACACTGAAAATAATATCAGCTGTGGGAAACTTCTCTCGCGCAGTGTAATACAGCTCCGCAAATGATTTATTATCTATCTCCCAGATGCTATTCTGAAGATTATTTGTTCCTATGTGTATTAATATGATATGTGAATGAGAATTATCTTCAAAGTTTGAAATGTGATTACGTAAGGATGAGATAGATGCTCCAGGAAAAAAATTGATATCCCAATCCAAATACAAACTAAGTTCTAGAAAGTGTGAAAGAGAGGGAAGATGCTCCTGGACACCACGTAAAATAGAATCGCCAAATCCAGTAATTTTTAAGGATGAGCACTGTGGCAGCCTGTAAATCATGTGAACAGAAAAAGTAGTGTTACCTATAGGCTATATGCCTATGACATGATCTAGTCTCTCACTCTCTCCACTCTCAATTTCAAAAGTTAAATCAGCTCAGCGGCTCGGGGATCAAGTACAGTACAAATACCTCAAGTAAGTTAGATTTAACGTAATCAAAGCAGTCTACAATTTTTAAAAGGACGAGTCGAAGGTAATCAAAGCAGTCTAAATGTTTTTAAAAGACATGTCGACCACACATAACCCCATTACTATACCAAAAACATAACACGGAAATACACGTACGGGACTAGACACTAGTTATTTCGTTCACAATTTTCGCGCGGTTTCACCAATTCTACAAAGCTAACGAAGGCTACTTCCGGTCAAATAGGATATTTAAGTCATTTTCAAACTGATTTTTAAGACAAAAGAACTGGTGATTCGATCAAAATCCCCGATGGCATCACAAAGCGACATTTCATCTTTTCACGTAAGAAATTTCAATACAAAACGGTTTTTATACCAGTCAGGAGCTAGCAAAATGCAAAACTACTTCAAAATACGAGGAAATAATCACCGAAAATGGCATAATATCTTGCCTCAATTTTGATAAACAAAAATATCCGGAAATATGACGATCTATATACCAAAATTTAGAGGAAAAATCGTAGATTCACTTACCGCGTCATTTCGCCATGTCCACTGAATTAGCCTTGATGCAAGGCACTTTAAAAATTGCCCTGTCAAAACCTCGCAATATATCGCGACATCTCGCCATGGATTTTGTCCCGGAAGTCTGGATCGAGAATATGTATAAATGCGCACCGCTGAGCTCATTATAGCGCACGCTGCGGCCAGACTGTTAACGGCAACATGTATGAAATCTCAGTTACAGCTGCATGAACCTTGCAGGCTCAGTGAAAAACAACCCTTGTTTACGTTTTAACACCCCATTTCATAGCGATCATTGTCTATATTCCTATACCTTGTAGCACCAGTCAGCAGGGATCCACTTGCCTCAACACATCACTGGTTCACAAAGAGTCATGAGGTGTGCTATAGCAATTATTATTATATCCCTTCTATGAATATTCATGAGTATTCTAGCAACGTGATTGGTCAATTGATGCTCGCAGAATACGAAATAATTTCACTATCTCTGCCTCAGTTCCGCATAGTTTTTACTATTTTTTCCTGGGGAGCACTGCGCATGCTCTATTTACTATTTTATCCCTTGGCGCTACTGCGCATGCTCTCTACCTGGTAACAAATTTTGTTTGACTGCGAGCAGTACGCGATAATTTCTTTCCAGCTGTTTTTTTGCGTTTTAGCGGAAAATCATTGAGCGGTGTTGCGGCCGACGCGCAACAAACTTCTGTTGATTTGCCCAGGAACCGCAAGATTTTGGACTGGTCGCCCAAAGCCCACTTAAAATCTAGCGAGCAATATAGTCGGTGCCCAGGATCAATATTGTGAGGGAAGTTCTTATACATTATGTTCCTCCATTTCCTATGGTAATGACACAATCTGATTTGTTTGACATAGTAAAGGGCAACCCTACTGCCTAATCTTAAAGGAACTACAGCTCACCACTTTGGTGGGAACTCGGTGTACAAGATGGAGGAGGGGTGGATGTGGAGTGGGTGGTTGTCACGGACAGTGCGATACTCCCCGCTCGGGTGGTACTTGGCTGCATTGGGAAAGAAGCCAGCAACAATGCAGCGAAGGATGATGTCTATGTCGCCCTCGCTTGACACCATCTTGACCTTGAACTTCTTAAGGAGCTTTTTGAGCTGCTCCCGGACGGCCACCGCTCGACACAGACCTGGATGGAAAGCAGAGTTTTTGTCATAGTACAATGTCTGCACAGGTTTGGTGTATCATGGAGTACCAAAGTCACTGTATCCATCATTATGCAGGTTTCTGGTTCTAAACAACATTACTGAAGGTAGAGTTTCACTCATCTGACATGGTCTAGCATGCTAGTGTCAGGCACTTCACCTATGAGTCCTCGCTGTGAACGTGAACATCTCTGTCTGCTCGTCCTACATGGTTGAGAACCAATTGTCTTGACAACATGCACATATGAACTCACAATTACGGTACTCTATGCAGGATTGCTTGAAAGCAATTTCATGGTCTGCCCTAAATACATGAAATAAATAGCATGAAATAAACTGATCTCCATTTTTGTTATTTCCCCGTCTTCCCTTTCTTTTCCTGTTCCAGTTCTTGTTTGTGATGTAAATCATGCAAAATCACTAATTATCTTAAAGAGCATATTTCTTTCTTTCAGAGTATTGGGGCAGGCCCAACTTTCAAACAACAATAACAGGTGACTTGGTAATCATTTCATGGACAGCTAGAGTTTGTACTAAATTTTCAGTGATGATTGATTTTGTATCTACTATTGCTGAGAAAAATGAAACATGACTTTACCTTTATAATTCAAGAAGTTCTGACGACACCACTTTGAATTCTTCTTGTACTGAAGAGGATGAAAATACAAGCAAAATTATAATTTACTACAGTCATTCAAAGGTAGGTACCACCATTAAATAAGATCTGAAAATCATATAAAAATGTTCAATATATTTTGGCACATCAATTGTAATACTTACGGTACTTCAAGATTGATGCAATGAACAAAACAAGGTCAACAATTTCTATAAAGAAGCACACATGTTGCCTATCACAGAAAGAGCTCAGATTTTTTCTACTCACACATTAGTCAGCATATTATAAAGCTTCTCCTGATCCATCTAACTTCTCTATTTACCTTTGCAGTTTAAAATCTGTAAACTCTCAAATACCTTACACGGCCCATAGCTGCAATTTTCTTCCCTCATTAAAAAAAAAAACATCTAGCATTTAGTCAAAAATGCATCTTTCATTTTAAGTTTAATTTCTTTTTATGGACCCTTTCTGCCCCTTGCTGCCCAATGTAATATGTGTGCATTTTTGCTGACAAAACAGCAGCCACACGAAGAGTTAAACTGTTACCTTGAGGAATGCTTCATAGGCATTCAACAGAGTTAAGTGGTCTCCCTCCTTAGCTCCAAATCTCCTTTTCGCTCGTTCCTGTATGAAAAATGTAAATCGATTTACTATTTGTCTGCAAACAAACAAGGACAATCTTGAAGGCAATTGTTACGCACCACAACTATGTTAGCTCTGTATGAAAAGGCATTCATCAACACATCACAACCATGTTTCACACTGTTCTTCATTAATGTAACCACATAGGTGGAAAGCCAATGAGCTCTCAGCAATTCATGTAGAGTCCAGTACAAGTCCCTCTGTTACCAAACTTTATGCGACACAGCCCAAGTACCATTATTCTGACATGGCTATGTAGACTTGCCTTTAAATGGACATTACATACTCTGCATGTCTTACCAAACATGTTCCTTAATGCAAATATTACCAAAGTGGTGACCAAAGAATTAAATCATTCTTTCCATTACAGGAGCTAAAGTTGAAAAGCAATTAAAGTCTTATAAGGTTATGCTGGAAAATATAAAGTGGCATAGAGTACAAAACTTGTTGATGACTGGTTAAGATTATCCTAATACAGTAAAATCTGTATGGCTTTCATCACATCAGTTTCTATTCATACTCACAGATGCATTCCTTTGATCTTGTGGACACTGGAAGACATTGTTGACTTGAAGCATAGCCGCAATGGTGACAATCTCCTCAGAACAGCCATATTCACCTAAATAAAAACAAAATTTAATTCAATACTTCTTATATGCTAGATACTTTCTAGGCCTTCCCACAAAGATTTGAGTGGACCTTTATTTCTATGACCTTGGTTAAATGTGTGGAACTGCACTGTAAGAATTTTTTTTTATACAAATGAGTTTAGTCGTATTCTGAAATGAACTAAAGATAAATTGGAAGAAGAAATATGAAACTGCTCCAGGGCAATTTTATCTCCAGACAAAAGTGTGTATAGCCATAATATTGCATTGCATTACTTGTGAAAATCATTCCCCCAATCAGCCTTTTCTTAGATAATCTTACCAAATGCAATAATGTGCACTAGTGGACATTGATGTACATTGTCACTGTCATTGTCAGTGTCATGACGTCACACCATCAGCTTGATGATGTTAGAGTATGCAAGAGACATGAAAAGACATTCATTACTGGTTGTCTCTGTGAAAGATGCACAGATCATTCACTCATTAATATTGTTGTAAAATGTGTTTCAAACTACAAGAGATTCAATACTTCAAGGACATTTTAACATAGGTAGATAGTTTTGTGTTATCAGAATGTCAGGCCTAGACGTGAACCCACCTGACACCAGCAGCATCTTGGCTAGCATGGGAGTGACTGGTAGCTCGGCCATCCTGACCCCTAGGGGTTCGGCCAGCTTGGCATGGTCAGTCAGGCCGCCTAGGGCATAGAGCAGCTCCAAACCCCTGACCATGGCCTTGGCTGACGGAGGGGACAGGAAGGGAAAGCGCAGTACGTTGTCGATCCCTAGGCACTTCAACTGTAGGATGGGGGTTCCCAGGTTACTCCTAGGAAGCAAGAGGTAAGAGAGGAATACATGAAGGCTCTATGATA
Source organism: Arbacia lixula (assembly GCA_963669155.1). Lineage (NCBI taxonomy): Eukaryota > Metazoa > Echinodermata > Echinoidea > Arbacioida > Arbaciidae > Arbacia > Arbacia lixula. The sequence continues at coordinate 205,217 of OZ022581.1, read as the reverse complement.
GTTAGAGGCTCCTAACCATGGTCTTGGCTGAGGGATCGGACAGGAAGGGAAAGCGCAGTACGTTGTCGATCCCTAGGCACTTCAACTGTAGGATGGGGGTTCCTAGGTTACTCCTAGGAAGCAAGAGGTAAGAGAGGAATACATGAAGGCTCTATGACAGTTACAGGCTCCTGGCCATGGCCTTGGCTGAGGGATCGGACAGAAAGGAGAAAAAAAATCCTCCTCCCTCTCCCCCTGCCCCTTCTCCTTCTACTACTAAAAATATATACAATGTAAACAGTAATAATAATGAACATACCTCTGCATTTCTGGGACAGTTGTCTTGGGTAGCTTCTTGAAATCTTCCTCGGTGTAGAGCCGGTAGGCCTTGCCTGATCTGACCCTCCCTGCCCTACCAGCTCGCTGCTGGGCCGAAGCCTGAGACACAGGGACTGTCACAAGCCCCTCAATACTATTCTGAGGGTTGTAGGCTTTCATCCTTAGAAACCCACCGTCAATCACTGGGTGGAGAGAAACAATGATGATGATAGTTCCAATTAGAATGAGATAAAGAGACAGAGAAGGAGATCTGAGACACAGGGACTGTCACCAGCCCTTCAATACTGGTCTGAGGGTTGTAGGCCTTCATCCTGAGAAACCCACCGTCAATCACTGCGTGGAGTGAAACATTAATGATAGTAATTCTCATGATAGTAGTCTCTTGCAGAACTTTCATTTGGTACACTACTAGTATTCCGTTAATGATACTGTTAATGGTGATACATACCATACACTATTCCGTTGATGGTGATGGATGTCTCTGCGATGTTGGTAGCGATGACCACCTTCCTAGTGTTCTTGCCCACCCTATCAAAGACCCTCATCTGGTCCTGGGCCGGCAGACTGCCATACATGGGCAGAGCCATCATCTTCATGGGCATAGAGTCCCGCAGGGCTCGGATCTGATCTCTACATGGAGACAGGATGGGGAAAAAATTCCTTAGATACTATCCTCGTAGTCCCTCTCTTCTTCTTCTTTCTTCTCTATTTTTCCTTCATATTTTGGTTTCCTTATCCTCCCTCTCCAACTGCCTGCCCTATTCTTGTTCAGATTTGGTCTTTAAATGAAGAGGAAGCACAGACAATGCTTCAGACACTCTACAGTCAGTCCCTCCTTCTTTCTTTTCTCATTTCCCAGCATAATTGTTTTCCATACCCCCTCTCTCTCTCCTTAACCATGCATACATGCATACACCAATCGATACACCTGAAAATATTTACTTCATCTTTAGGGCAATTCCACAGGTTTGGTTAAAGTCATGTAACATGAGTAACAAAAGCTTCTTATATTCTGTTATAGTTTTGCAAATTATGTAAATAATTATTTAGGAAGCAAACAGTCCACCTTTCCATGACATGCAATCATATCCTCAGCACAGAAATTTCTTTTGAAAACAAATGAAGAAGCTTTGGTTACTCACGTTACATGACTTTAACCCAACCCATGGAATTGCCCTTTAGCAAATAGGTCAAATTGGGAACATGATATTTAAAACAGATGAATATGACTATGTCACAACTATGCCACTATCTCCTCTGAAACATCAGTCCTTCTACAACAACCCACTATATACATTATATAATTTCTTTTTACATCATAACATGGATAAATAATTAATCTTGTGTTATTCATCAGCCCAATGAAATAACCCAGCCAAATTTCTACTCACATGACCATTCTCAGCACATTCTCCACCTCATCCTGCCCGGGCAGGAAAGCTAAGATATCTCCTGGTGGCTCTGACTTGTGAATCTTCATGATAGTGTCCACCATTGCCCTCAAGTAATCTGGGATGGGGCTAAAAGCAAACATGAACACATAAAGCTACATCATCATATTACATGAAATTGAGATTAATTTCACTCTATATAAAAACTGTATACAGAACAGTCTGCCCAAATTTTGAAAATAATTTCATGCAATGTTTTGTGCTCATAAAACAATGAACGTTAACATATTACAGCAAATTTCTTCACAGTTCATTGGTAAAATGGATTACACACAGGTAATGAGCTTAAAGAAGATCTGTCCATACAGCTCTTACACACTACATGAAAGCTAATGGTGTACTGACTGATGGAAGGACTGACAGATTGAAAAAGATTCCCTTTGTCAGTCTGTCACTTAGTCTGAGAAGGGACATTTTGAGTACATTGGCCAGTTTGGCTACAATTTTACATTGTGTCTATGGGAATATTGGGGGCTCTGTTAACATTTTCCAGGGCTCTTTTAAGCATTGGGCTAAATCGCCCCGAGTCCAGTATATATTTTTTTCACTGATAGGAATAGCAGATGTGAAATATTTAAAAAACTATTATTGGTATAGAATACTCCTACGCTACTCTGACTGACCTTGTTGAATAGAACACATCCACTGGATAGGTTCTGCCCTCGACTGTCAGGATGGCTGCAGTGTCCTCCCTATAGGAATAACACAGAAGGGGCAAAGTGTAAGGGAAATCATGTAGTACACTTTTTACACTACAGATTGAGGGCAATTGCACCTCTAATACTAGATCAAGTAGCCTCCAAAACAGCCTGAATAAGGACAACTAAACAATTTATGATTGGGGGGGGGGGGGGGGGTAATTACTCTGTCCATTATACAATGACCAAGTTTCATTTTGAAATAGTTGCCCCTGACAGGAATGTGATAGCCCACATTTTTGGAGCCATGGAAAAAAGTGCCCAGAGGGAAAGAAGGTACAGTACTTCTTTGTGTATTACTTTGCTTCCCATTGGTGTATTTGTGGCATGAATCTTTTATAATCGTTTGTAAAGATGTGAATGTTCAGAAGTATAAACATTATATAGGACAATAGAAGTAAACGCATAAAGGGATACTTTGGTCAAAATACAACTTGGGTTAACCTGATAGAGGCCAATCTAAAATGCATTGATGAATCATTCTTTAAAAAATGTATCAACAATTTAGGAATTTTGCATTGGTGGCTCACATGAATGCTGCCATAGGCTTGACAGATGTGGGTCCATGGCATTAATGTCCTTCAAACAATATTTTTCTAATGGTAAACTTCCCTTTAAAATACATTGTACAAATTGTATTCATAAACAAAATCATTTTAAATTCTTAGTAGGAAATATTTGCAATCAATGCAGTGAATGAAAAGATTTCAAAGACAAATTATACATGCCTTTAATTGGTACAGACAGGATATTAATTCATATGCTTTTACAATTCTACATCTTTCTTGCCCATGGAATCTTACTTGGCATCTTTCTTGGTGTTCTGATTGAAGAAGTCCCTGAAGGCTTCTGCATCTAGGGTTGCCGAGGCGATGATGATTCTGAGCTCTGGTCTCTTCTTCTGGATCTTCTTGAGCAAGCCAACGATGATGTCGGTGAAGAGTGTTCTCTCATGAGCTTCATCCAGCATTAGCACGCTGCCATAAACCATTCACTCGTTCAAACAATATGTTGCTAATGGTAACCCCAAAGCTTGTCCCAGGTTTGTCTGACTAGCAATAACAGATAACAGATTTAGAGTGCGTTCCACCTACCTTATTGAATTCAATCACTAAATACAGGTAAAAGAAATAACATGCTACTAAGCAGTTAGGGGGAAAGTCGTGAATACATTAATTACAAAAACAGCTTAATAGGTCAAAGACTATTTAGGGAAATTGTATTATTAATCATCTGTAAAGATGCTGTCACATTAAATGACCATCGTGTCAGACTGCACAAGAGACATTTTCGCTACACTGCTCTGGTGTCTTTTCTAGGTCTGATTTTTTTTCCTTCTCAATTGCAACTGTTTCATATCTCCATTTTCTATTTTTGACAACCCTCACGTTGAACTCTTAATGTACCATGTGTGTATGTTGTCACCAATTATGTACACAACTCCCGTAGAGCAGTATTTGTATTTGACACAATTAAAGTCAGAAGTGAATCTCACCTATATCTGGATAAGAGTGGGTCTCTCATCATTTCTCGGAGCAGATACCCATCAGTCATGAACTGCACAAGATAAAACAAGCATTAACTTGAACACACATGATCATGTTCTATCAGCGATGGATCCAGGATGGATCCATGGACATTTGAGAAAACAATATAAGACAATGTGAATGAACAACACAAACCCATCTAATTGGAGCATTATGTGTTGCTGCCAAACTAGGAAGAGGGACGGGGTCCACCATTGACTCTAGACACACTAGCACACTGACTGCTATATAGAATTTGCTGCCAGCCAAATGACTGTTCTTCTTACTAAATTCTTACAAAAAACAAGTTTACAGTATTATACCATGATTTACCTTAAGGAAGCTAACATTATCAAAATGAAAATGTAAATTTCAAGCAAAAGCAATTACTTTGGGTCATTTCAAGTCCAAACTTTAATTTTTCCTTATATACCATAGGATGAGAAAGGATTAAAGGTTTGCTGTACCTTGACTCGTGTATTGTGCGGATCTGTGCAGTCTTCAAAGCGGATGGCATAACCTACTTCTTGTCCCACAATAGCTCCTCTCTCTTCTGCAACTCGCTGGGCAACCTACACAAGGAAAATAAACTAACTGACATTCTCAGAATTCTTATGGGGTACTCACACTAATGTCATCCATAGTTTTCTACAATGATAAACTTCATCAAAAATAGTTCTTGAGCTGATTAAGATGCAATATAATTCAATTCATTTCCAAAAATGTTGGGAAGGAAATATAAAAAAGCAAGATGTTTATTGGAAATAACAAGGCAAAAAACAAACACAAGGCATTAGCAATATTGTGTCTCGCCCACTTGTGAAAATAACCAGAAATATCGCGATCTCCATTGCTACGCAAAAGAATTGTATCCCTGGCTGAAGCCTTCACCAAGAGTCTTGCAAGTAAACTTTAATGTATGACCTCAAATGACCTTTGACCTTATCATGTTACCTCTTACAGCACAATAACATGCAGGTGCCCCCAGTGCATCCATCATTTAAGTTTGATTGCCATTGTAGCAACATGTGATGAGTTATGTGTGATAAGAGAGTCTTGCAAGTAAACTTTAACATATGACCTCAAATGACCTTTGACCTTATCCTGTGACCTCCAACGGTACCATAACATGAAGGTACCCCCAGTGCATCTATGACCCAAGTTAGGTTGTAATCCAAGCAACCTATGTGAAGTTATTTGTCAAAAGAGAGTCTTGCGGGTAAACTTTAATGTATGACCTCAAATGACCTTTGACCTTATCCTGTGACCTCCAACGGCACCATAACACGAAGGTACCCCCAGTGCATCTATGACCCAAGTTAGGTTGTAATCCAAGCAACCCATGTGAAGTTATTTGTCAAAAGAGAGTCTTGCGGGTAAACTTTAACGTATGACCTCAAATGACCTTTGACCTTATCCTGTGACCTCCAACGGTACCATAACATGAAGGTACCCCCAGTGCATCTATGACCCAAGTTAGGTTGTAATCCAAGCAACCTATGTGAAGTTATTCGTCAAAAGAGAGTCTTGCAGGTAAACTTTAACATAGAAAAAAAGAGTCTTGCACATACTCTTTAATATATGACCTCAAATGACCTTTGACATCATCACATGACCTCTGACAACACCATAACATGAAGATACCCCTAGTGCTTCTATCAACCAAGTGTGGCTGCCATTGCTGTAACAGTTGCCAAGTTATGGATCATAAGAGAGTCTTGCAGGTAAACTTTAACATTTGTGACGGACGACGGACGGACGACGGACGGACGACAGACGGACGCCATTTGGATCCCTTAGTCTCGCCTTCACCTCCGGTGGGCGAGACAATAAAATGAATGTTCAGTTAAAGATGCATTCTTTGTTCATCATGCTGAGAGTCCAAGGAAGTTCACGCCTCAGGGAATATCCTTTAAAATACAGATTCTTTATACAGCAGTTTGCAATTTTTCAACATGATTACATTGATACAAATGACATTAATTCGCAGTCAAGTGACAAAAAATAATGCCCCACATCCTTTTGCCCATAAAAAGTGACAATGCCGAATGATATTGGGCTGATTCGAATATCCCTTTTATACATCTATAATCCGGATCTTATTTTTCCCATTTTCCTCACTCTTTTTAAGCTGCTTTCTAACAGCTAACTTTGAAATGTCCAATAAATAAATAAAAATGTAATCACTGGATATTGGCCTGGTTTGATAATGAAACACAAGGAAAGCAATGTTTGGGATGGATTTGGTCATTAATGAATTCCTCTCACAGTCTGGGTACATTGTCTAGAGTCAGATCTCGGGTGGCTGAATTCACATTTGTCCTCTTGGCAGCTAGTTTGTACATGAGACATTCTTCAAGTACACGTCAGCGTGCTCCATGAAATGCCTTGTAGTGTGTATCCACCCTAAATGCTAGTGCAGAGAGAGAGAGCAAGAGAGGGTTAGCCAGTGTATTGTCATATTTTATGATGACTCAAACTTACTGTGACAGCTGCGACCCTCCTGGGCTGAGTGACCCCGATCACATGACCTTCTGCACCCCAGCCAGCCTCCAGGAGGTACTGGGGTAGCTGGGTGCTCTTCCCGCTCCCTGTCTCACCCACCACCACCAGAGTCTGGTACCTCTCCACCATGTACAGGATGTGGTTCCGATGCTGTAAGGTGGAGATGGGAAGCTCTCTCATTACCAGTGTTTAGTCCATGGGAATCATTCAATTCCAGAGCCAATCGGTTCATATGGTTAGTTGTAAGTGATGATAGTGATGGTAGGAGGCGGCAAAGAAGAGGAAGAAGAAAGTAATTTTGAATATTTGTCTCGAGTACGTAAAGGATGTGGTTGCAATGCTAAAATCTGGAGGCGGGAGAGGAGGAACAAATCCATGTATAAACCCTTTGTTTACGCTATGGGAATCAGAGAAATCCAGTTATAATGGGTGTTTAAAATAAAATGATGACATTGTTGGTAAGAAGAGGCAAGAGTGGCAAGGGGAAGATGATCATTTCATTTTTTTTGAAGGTGGCACATGCAGCAATGCTCGTGCTACATAAAATGATTTAAAGGATTTTGAAAATATTCCAAGAAGAATGTTCAGTTTCATTATTCGCAATGTTTTTTGAGGGTAGAGCTCTGTAACTTTGGGATCTCTTTCTCAGTGATAAACATATCATAAACTTTACACTATTGTGAAATATGACCATATTTCCATTCAATGAATATTTAACTCAGCCTTACATCTCCAGGCCTTGAAAACCCCATTGGCCTTCTACCCAGCTTCATGATAATGGTAATGAGAATGTTATTTTAAAAGTTTTCAAGGTAACTGTACCTTGAAGACTGGAAGCCTCTGTCGCTGTTGTTCAATGGAGAGTGAGACATTGCGGTTGTACACCACACACTGACTCTCTCCCTCCCCACTCCCTGTCGTTCTCTCTTCCTTCAGTCCCTCACCGGGTGCCGCAGTACCTGTGCATGTGGGAAGAAGTGAAGGGGAAAATTTAATTAAAGAGACTGCTCAGCACACTCTATAGGATTCACGTGCAATACCAGTGTGGCATTGAAGAGTTGGGCATACCTGACGTGTCGCGGTATAGTGGATGTGACCCGTGACTGAAGATCTTGAGGTCCCAGATTCATGCTCAACCATGGCATTGGTATCCTTCCGTAAGACACTTTATTCAAAGTGCTGCTCTCCACCCTGGAGTATAAATGGATACCTGGTACGAGGTGGATGAATATGTGAATGATCTACGCCTAGTGCCAAAATCAGAAACTTAGTGCCAAAATCATGCCGCAGGCAAAGATTTCTCACAGCAGGTAACCTGGAATGTTATAACTTTCCCTTTTCTGTAATTAAGGTATACTTACCTGGTTTCCAAAATTTGGGTACTGGAATGGCCATTGTATCTTGCGTCAGTAACTGTAACGATGCAGTCTTTTCATTACCCTGGAGCTGGATGGACTCGATCACAACCCTACAACAATGGCAATCAGGTGAGATAAAAGGATAAAATGACAAATGTAAATATTATTTAAAAATATCACTTCCACAAATGGAAACAAAAAAAACATTCAAGTTAGAGTAACTATCAATATATTAAAAAGATTGATGGTAATCTAATACATCATATTGCACACATGTCAATGCAAATTTTCAACTGACAGACAAAATTTGTTCATTTACATGAGGCCAGAAGTTTACATACACCCATGAAATTCGAAGAAAAGTTGACACTTGCCAAACATTATGAAATTTACTGTATCTTATATTATATTTGTGCTATTATGATGAATTTGATATCAAACAAATATGTATGACATGCCCCTTCATCACATTGCATTGTCATCAGGAGCTGAAAAATATTTAGGTGTCATTGTTCCCCCCAAAATCTGCATATTTTAAACAAATTAAATATAAAAACTTGACAAAAACATTTCATATTTCTGCTAGTTACTTCTCAAGACAAATATTTAGGTGTCATTGTTCCCCCCAAAATCTGCATATTTTAAACAAATTAAATATAAAAACTTGACAAAAACATTTCATATTTCTGCTAGTTACTTCTCAAGACAAACATTTCAATTACACATTTTTGTTCAGTGGTGACATATCATTATAGAAAATGTAATATAAATCATAGATTTGACATTTATATGTTCCTATGAAACGATGTTTGAAAATGTTATAACAAACAGTAGAATACATTTGGCATGAATATTACTCTTTTTTCTTCAAAGAAAATTCCACCTGAAATATCATTTAATCTCAATGGCATCCAAATATGTGAAAGAGCTTAATACGCTCTTTTATTTGATACCAAATTTGTCATGGTAGTATTTATATTTCTGAAGATATAGTAAATTTGAAGATGTTTGGCAAGCAAACAAATTTTGATAAATTCCATGGGTGTATGTAAACTTTTGGCCTCAACTGTACATATACAGTTGTCCTCAAAATTATCCATACCCCATTGAAAATAACAGTCTTTGTTAGATTCTTCCTTTGTAAAAGCTATTATGTTGGTACTTCCTGTGTATCTTTTGTCTACTTATTGCTATGCACAAATCCACATATGAGTTGGCTAAACTTCATTTGCATAATAATAGATAAGTCCAAAAGTTATTTTTCCCTCATGTTCAGAATTATTCATACCCCTGACAATACCTCAACAAAAATGTTCTTTCTTCATAGTATCCATTGTTTTCCTTTCCTGAGAATGTGTTAATCTTTGTCCTATAGTTATTTCAAGATGTTCCAATGGATTAAATACCTTTTTTGTTGACCAAATGTTAAACTATTGTCAAACACATAGCATCTTTCCATAAGACTTTAAATAGAGGAAACGTGTTCTGGTCATTCTCAGTTTCTGATCATCATGGCCAAGAAGAAGGAGCTCAGTGAGGACCTACGGCAACGTCTTGTGCGTGCCCACATTGAAGGAAAGGGTTATAAGGCCATTTCGAAGCAATATGATGTCCTTGTCACAACCGTGCAGAGCATTATCAACAAGCACAAGAAGTTCAATACTGTTAAAAACCTCTGTGGGCGTGGCAGGAAGAGAAAGGTGTCCCCCAAACTTGCCAGGAAAATCCGCCGAGAGGTCAACAACAACCCCCGGACCACAACCAACAGTGACCAAGGCCCTACTTCGAACGCTTGACCAGGCAGGGACGAAGGTGTCACGGTCCACTATTGAGCGAGTCTTGCACAGAGGAGGTCTCCATGGACGTAGGCCTCGGAAGACCCCGCTGCTCAGGAAGAAGCATCTGGAGGCTCGCCTAGCCTTTGCTAAAGGTCATCTAAAGCAAGATTCCAGCTTTTGGTCAACCATCCTGTGGTCTGATGAGACAAAATTGGAGTTATTTGGCCATATGGATGTTGAATACGTCTGGAGGAAAAAAGGAGAAGCATACACTCCAAAGAACACTGTGCTTCTCTTCCAGTGGCACAGGCAACCTCGTCAAGGTCCAAGGAATCATGAGAAAGGAGGATTACATCACGATCCTTGATGAAAATGTGAAGGAATCCGCTGAGAAACTCCAGCTTGGCCCTAATTGGAAGTACCAGCAGGACAATGATCCAAAACATACCGCCAAGGTAGTGAAGAAATGGTTCAAGGACAATGATGTCAACGTCCTCGAATGACCAAGTCAGAGTCCTGACCTGAATCCAATTGAGAACTTGTGGCGAGACTTGAAGACCAGAGTGTTGGCTAGGAAACCGACCAACCTGTCCCAGCTTGAGGCTTTTGCCAAGGAAGAGTGGGCCAACATCCCCCAGAAGACATGCAGGAAGCTTGTGGACACGTACAAGAACCGTCTAGAAGCAGTCATAAGAAACGAAGGCTATGGTATTGACTATTAAAGAAAGACATTGGACTCAGTAAACCTAGGGTATGAATAATTTTGAACATGGCATTTTTTGAAAATCCATGAATAAAATACCCCTGAAATGATGAATTTCTTGAATTGTGTATTGTTGTTATTCTTTCACATGTTGGTCATATATAACTGATATACACACTTGACAAAATGCATTCATTTCATCACAAAAATAAAAAATCATAAAAATTAACAAGGGTATGAATAATTTTGAGGACAACTGTATACCAGAAATGTGCAGTTGCTTCCTTTTGACAGATGGAAGGAGAATAACTCTTTACTTGAGCAATAAAATATCTTCTTAAGCAAAATAAGCTGAGGTTGATTTTTGACTACTTCGTTTGCTTCTTCTACTGTAGCTTTAAATATAATTCATCTTTTCCATTCATTCTTCAGGAGCACCGCGCCGGGCTTTCAGCCCTATGACTAGCTCTACAAGGGAAAAGGCTCGGTAGAAATCACAAATATATTCTTACCAAGTTAGTATAATCCTTTAACCAGTGTGACAGGCATTTTTTATGTCTTTCTCAGGTTGCTTTCTGTGCCAAAATTAGTGACTGATGAAGATAGGTAAGGTCTATCTTCACATGCTAACTTTTGCTGGTTTGAAAACAATCTCATTCGTAATCGATATTAAGCCCCTTTGCTATTTCAAGCCCCATACAAAATATATTCAGGTGCCTGATATTGATAGTGGATGCAATTTTGTCACTTTTCAAAAGTCACAAGGGTAATTTTGGGATTCTGTCATATGAACTTTTAATGAATTCCATTTCTGGTGCATAATTTATGTCCTTTCATTTGTTTATCATCCATCTCTGGATGCACTTACACCTATCCCGACACTTAATCTATTGTTCTGGTTAAGTGAGCACATTTCAAAAATACTCATCGCTCTTGAGTTTGTTAAAACCCCTCTATTTTTGTGAAATAATAAAACTAGATATTTTGACAAAGATGTAACATGAACATGACCTATTATTTGAACATAAGTCATTTTCGAGTCAGAGTGAATACACTAAAAATTGTACAAAAAATGCCAAAATGTACTGTTAACAAGGCATAAACAATCAATGAATCACCCTTGTGACTTTTGAAAAGTGACAATTTTGCCTTCAATGTGTGCTCACTCAAGCATGACTGATTGGATTACTGTGATTTTCACACGGACGTTAGTCAACAAGTCAAGAAATAATCCTGTCAAATTACTTTGCTCAAAACCTTTTCGATCAAAATATATGGTATTTTGCTTAGAGGGGGGGGGGGACTTACTTGTTTTGTTGTGTTTAGGCATATTGTTAGGTGAAACAAAGTGAAGAGGAATTGTAACGTTGCTCAATATTTTCGATCATATTTATAGTTCAGGTGAACATTCAATACCTTTAGCCATTCATATGTGATAAATGTACTTGAAATGAGTAATTCATTTATGTGCATGGGTCGGGTCGGAATCGTCGGACCCGTCATGCAAGAAAAATTATGTCGAGCACTCTGGATCAGGATGCTCCTGCTTCGCGCTTCGCGGGAGCAGTCCTGAGGCTTACTGCGATCAGCCCGCTCACGCAGTGAGTGACTGAGTCCCGGAGCTATCCTGAGGCTACCCTTCGACGAGCACATTGCCTCCCAGCCCAGCCGGCTAGCCGCCGCGAGGCAAGTTGGCTCACTACCGAGGCTGAGCAGCTGCAGCTGAGCTAAACACAACAAACAAGGCAACACCAATGCAACGATGACAGAATGAAGGACCCATATTTTTTGGTCAATCATCTCTTTTACCTTTGTCAATGCTTGAAAGTTGTTTACAATAAATCTATTATAAAAGGAATTTCTCACCACTTTTAATCGTTTCCCCCGACGAAACTCGCGCGAGACTTCGCAGGTAGGCAATGTTTTGGAACATCTAGGGGTATGCACACGACCCTGTACGATGACACGCTGACGATAAGTTCCTCCCCTCTAATGAATATGCATTATACCAAGGCATGTGTGTACAATGCTGTACCGATACAGAGCACTCATACTGTATTGACAAACGGACTCGCATCCATTGATGTAGTGCATTCTACATGTTCCAATCTGCATGCTACATGTTCCAAAATTTCAATTTCTTTATACAGTGTATATCGTATTGTTTTAGCTGTCATACGCGCCAATACTCGCATCTATTGATGTAGTGCATTCTAGATGTTCCAAGCTGCATGCTACATGTTCCAAAATTTCAATTTCTTTATATATCGTATTGTTTTAGCTGTCATACGCGCCAAAACTCGCATCTATTGATGTAGTGCATTCTAGATGTTCCAAGCTGCATGCTACATGTTCCAAAATTTCAATTTCTTTATATATCGTATTGTTCTAGCTGCGTACGCGCCAATACCCGCATCTATTGATGTAGTGCATTCTAGATGTTCCAAGCTGCATGCTACATGTTCCAAAATTTCAATTTCTTTATATATCGTATTGTTTTAGCTGTCTATACGCGCCAATACTCGCATCTATTGATGTAGTGCATTCTAGATGTTCCAAGCTGCATGCTACATGTTCCAAAATTTCAATTTCTTTATATATCGTATTGTTTTAGCTGCGTACGCGCCAATACTCGCATCTATTGATGTAGTGCATTCTACATGTTCCAAGCTGCATGCTACATGTTCCAAAATTTCAATTTCTTTATATATCGTATTGTTTTAGCTGTCATACGCGCCAATACTCGCATCTATTGATGTAGTGCATTCTAGATGTTCCAAGCTGCATGCTAAATGTTCCAAAATTTCAATTTCTTTATATATCGTATTGTTTTAGCTGTCATACGCGCCAATACTCGCATCTATTGATGTAGTGCATTCTAGATGTTCCAAGCTGCATGCTACATGTTCCAAAATTTCAATTTCTTTATAAATTATCAAATTGTTTTAGCTGACGTACGCGCCAATCGTTGCATTTATTGATGTAGTGCATTCTAGATGTTCCAAGCTGCATGCTACATGTTCCAAAATTTCAATTTCTTTATATATCGTATTGTTTTAGCTGTCATACGCGCCAATACTCGCATCTATTGATGTAGTGCATTCTAGATGTTCCAAGCTGCATGCTACAGGTTCCAAAATTTCAATTTCTTTATATATCGTATTGTTTTAGCTGCGTACGCGCCAATACTCGCATCTATTGATGTAGTGCATTCTAGATGTTCCAAGCTGCATGCTACATGTTCCAAAATTTCAATTTCTTTATATATCGTATTGTTTTAGCTGCGTATGCGCCAATACTCGCATCTATTGATGTAGTGCATTCTAGATGTTCCAAGCTGCATGCTACATGTTCCAAAATTTCAATTTCTTTATATATCGTATTGTTTTAGCTGTCATACGCGCCAATACTCGCATCTACTGATGTAGTGCATTCTAGATGTTCCAAGCTGCATGCTACATGTTCCAAAATTTCAATTTCTTTATATATCGTATTGTTTTAGCTGTCATACACGCCAATACTCGCATCTATTGATGTAGTGCATTCTAGATGTTCCAAGCTGCATGCTACATGTTCCAAAATTTCAATTTCTTTATATATCGTATTGTTTTAGCTGTCATACGCGCCAATACTCGCATCTATTGATGTAGTGCATTCTAGATGTTCCAAGCTGCATGCTACATGTTCCAAAATTTCAATTTCTTTATAAATTATCAAATTGTTTTAGCTGACGTACGCGCCAATACTCGCATCTATTGATGTAGTGCATTCTAGATGTTCCAAGCTGCATGCTACATATGTTCCAAAATTTCAATTTCTTCATATCATATTGTTTTATTGTTTTAGCTAACACATAGGTACCAACACTTGCATCCAATGATGTAATGCATTCTTTCTGTTCCACGCTGCATGCTACGTGTTCCAAAATTTCAATTTCTTTATATCTTATTGTTTTAGCTGACGTACGCGCCAATCTTGCATCTATTGATGTAGTGCATTCTACATATTCCAAGCTGCATGCTTCCAAAAATTTAATTTCTTTATGTCGTATTGTTTTAGCTGACATATGTACCAATACGTGCATCCAAGTTGATGTAGTGCATTCTACATGTTCCAAGCTGCATGCTACATGTTCCAAAAATTTAATTTCTTTATATCGTATTGTTTTAGCTGACGCACGCGCCAATCGTTGATGTAGCTGACATATGTACCAATTGTATCTTATTGTTTTAGCTGGCATACGTACCAATAAGCAGATAAGTGCTTCCAATGATGTAGTGCATTCTACATGTTCCAAGCTGCATGTTAAGTTCATTTAAATGTCACCTTTTCTTTCCTTTCTCCCTCCTTTCCATTCACCTCCCCCTCTGTTCTTCTCCCCTTGTCTCTGTTTTGTCTCCTACCATTCCTCACTCCACCTTTCTCTCCCTCTCCTCCCCATCCGTATTTCCATTCTCTATTCTTTCCTTTTCCTTACTCCACTCTCCCCTTCCCCATTCTTTTTCTTACCCCTCTCCTTCAGTCTCTGTCGCTCTGTCACCTTTCCCTTTTCTTCTAATACATGTAGCTTTCTACTTTCTTTCCTCTTTCCTCCTCTTCTGACAGTCCTCCTCTTCTCCCCTACGCATCCCCCTCACTTTCTCTCTCTCCCCTGCTCTCTGGCCCCTCCATTTATTTGTCTCTCTAATCATTCTTTTTGTATGGGACATTATATGTATATTTGTCAAAACAAAAATATTACATGAAATCATGATGAAAGTGTATTTATTGCACGTATCTCTTCCTTTATGTGAAGTCCACACATTTGATAGACTCTCACAATTTTTAGCGGCTGCAATGAAAGAGTGGATTCGTGAGTTTTGGTAATTATTACCATTGTCTCGCCTGAACGAAGTTCGGTAGAGACCTAGTAATCACTTTTCCTGTTAGTCTGTTGGTCTGTTACAAACATGTTAACGTTTTTCTTTAACTTGCTCTCATTTCTTTATTTCTGTATCAATTGTGATCAAACTTTGTACAAATGATCCTTGGGTAATACCACATGTGTCATTATGAGGATGATGGGGTCAAAGGTCATCTCGTGGTCAAAAGGTCAAATGATATGAGGCCATGTGCATCCTTTTTTCTCAAAATTTTCGTTTGACTTGCTTTCATTTCTTTATTTCCGCATCAATTGTGATCACACTTGGTACAAATTATATTAGGGTAATACCACATGTGTCTCTTCATGAAGCTGATGGGGTCAAAGATCATCTATGGGTGAAAAATTTTGAAAAAAATCTTTAAAAAAAACTTAGCACTGTTTATTGATTGCGAAATCAGGCGAGACTCGTGGATCACGAACCACCTTGTACATTTTGTCATCCCGACCTCTCTTTACACAATACCTTTAAACTAAGTGACTTTTCTTTGGATCGGTCAATAATTATTACATAATGAACAGGACTACTTTCTTCTTTTCCAGTTACTCTTGCCATCAGTGTACATCCAATAAATTAGGACTTGGTGTACAGTCAGTTGTTTATGCATACTGTACTGATTATACCAATCCACAAAAGAGTACAAATTCACCATATCCATCTGCACAAATGACCTGGGGCCATATTCATGGAGCTGGTATTCACGAAAACTTACGAGCACTAGTTACATTCTAAATTCTTTCCTTACTTTAGAGTTGATACATGGCTACTCTAAGTCACTAGTAAGCACTTCTCTCATCCTCTCAGTGACTGCCGATGTGCCAGTATTGTGAGAAGAACGGCTGAATTGGAGAAACTTATGGTTGCAGTGCGTAGAAAACGTGTTTTTTTTTTCCTTTTTTGGATTAGAGGAAGAGGAGGAACCCATTGGACATATTCAGTGTTTTATTTTAAATGTGCACAAAATAGCTGCCCAGGTAGCTCTCTTTTTATAATACGAAAAACATCAATCGTTGTCCTGTTCTAAATACTGTGTAAAAGGGAGAATTACCAATTTTACCAATAGAAGTAAGAGAGGCAATAAAACAAATGAAGGAAATAGAGCACTAGGGCCTGATGAAGTAACAAGTGACATTATTAAAGCTGGCGGGGAGGAAACAGTTGGACAATCGACAAACCTGTTCAGCCAGATACTGTAGGAAACGAAAATCACAAGCAAATGGAAGAAAGCAAAGATTATTCTTCTGCACACGAAAGAGAAGGCAGACATAAAAAAAAAAAAAAAAACTACCGACCGATCAGCCTACTATCTCATACGTATAAAATCTTCACCAAAGTAATTCAAAACCGGCTTAAGATGGTATTAGACCAGAACCAACCGAGGGGCAAACGTGATTTAGAGGAGGATTTTCAAAAACAGATCATCTACAATCAATCAATCAATCAATCAGCTCATTGGAAAGTCCAACGAGTACCAGGCAGCTCAAGCTTTGTCTATGCTTCGTAGACTTCCAAAAAGCATTCGACTCCATAGAACATTAGGACATGATCGATGCTCTAAGAGATATAGGAATTGAAGAAGGTACATTCGTATCTTGGAAGACATATATACACAGAAGTTAAAATAAATAGAGGTGTCAGACAGGGGGACACATTATCACCCAACATTTTCACAGCAGCATTCCATGACGTGTTTATAAAGTCCAACCTTTAAGGAAAAGGAACTGATTTTAACCTCTGTGCGAGATATGGAAGTTGCGAAGTCTGAACATTCAAAGCAATTGAGTTGGCTTGCAAATGCATAATGACTAACTTTGAAACAGCAGAGGACATAAGAATATACCATCACCAGTTAGAGAAAGTCAGCAGTTACAAGTACTTGGGCCAAATCTTAAAAATGGAGGATAATGCAAGAGAAGGGGTATTGGCAAGGATAAAAGGAGGGTGGAGATGTTTTAATAAGTATAGATAACTTTAAACTGACTTGAAAATATCACTCGCAATGAGGAGAAGGATATTTGACCAGTGCATACTAGCCTAGTCAGTTACTAAAATTGCATGTAGCTGAATGTGCTTTAGTAATTTACTAGGCTTAGTAAGGTTTCATGAATATGGCCCCTGGTCTACAACTAAAGAAACGGAACAGAAATTGAGAACACAAAGAGCTGTGGAAAGAAGAATGCTCAATTTAACGTTACTTGACAAAGTGAAGCACACTTACACATACGGCAGAAAAAGAAGGTCAAAAATATTGTAGTAAACATATAAAGAGATGAAATTGAGATGGGCAGGACACTTTAGAACACAAGACAGCAGATAGACCAAGAAACTCACAGAATGGCAACCAAGAAAATGCAAGCGAAGAAGAGGTCGACCAAAAGAAGGTGGAGGGACGAAATATCATCATACACAAACACAGCAACATGGAACAGAATGACAGCAAATAGAAGCAAATGGAAACTGATTGAGGAGGGCTTCAACCAACAATGGTTGAACAATGTCTGATGAATAGGAGTGTGTTGTATTTTGACCATGTTCTCTTAGATCGTTTCTTGATAACTATGTTAAGAATTTGTGTTGTATCTATCAAAATCTTCAAACATTATGTTATAAGTATAATGTTATTTTGTCCATGTCAATATCATAGTAAGCGCATGAAGGCATTTCTATAGGCCCTTTACCAAAATGATACAGATCATTTTTGTTGTTGTTTTCATCTTCATGCTTTCAATCAATGATATCTTTGGATTTGTCAAACAGAGATTCGTGAGGATAGTTTGTATGTTGGTGGCCAAGTTGCAAGTCTTTGGATTTAATAAGTCTGGCAATAAGGACTAAGCCTTCTTCCCTGTAGATATATACACACACACTTCTACAAAGAGAACATTAGCATTAGAGCCAAACTGTCCTTGTATCAATTTAATACTTCCCTTGTAAATTTCTTTATTTACATATTTAAAGAAACCACCTTATTATATCTAGATTACCAACTTCTAAGGAATATGCCTGTACTGTTTATATTAGATGTCTGTAGTGGAGTATATACACATTATCAACAGTGTTACATGAAGCACTTTTTAATATATTAACTGGTACAACATAAAATGAGCCATTTTTACCATCTCGTAATTATACTGGCATATTAGTAGCATTATTTCTGATCACATTAGCACCATTTCTTCACCTCCAAGCTCGTACCATCCCTATTTGTTTTCCAGCTGTACGCCAAAGCGTATAACTCACTAAACTTTGCATTTGAGGAGACCAACATGTATAGCTTGAAAATATCCATGGTGATTACTGATCATCCTGCTACCTAACCAGCTAAAACAGTGAGTATAATCTTGACTATGCAACCAGAACATGGCTCCCAACTTTCATACTAGGACAATTTACTTACAAACTAGATGACTGTGTTTTGACGATGGTATTGTAAAACAAATGTATGCAGAATTATGTCCATCACTACATGAACAATAGGAACAACTTTTAGTTTCTACTAAGATGTTAGCCTACACTTTCTAGACTGTGGAGTACATGGATGCAACCGAGACTGTGAACATTTACGTCTGGCAATAAAGATTAAGGTCTCTGCCCTATGTGCCCCCTTGCAGAGAGCAGGCAGGGAAGTAGGCTTAGTCCTTATTGCCAGAATTAGATCTTTACACACTGAGTTTTGCTCATGCATCCCAAAGACTCGAATCTAGGCCACCAACAGACAAACTATCCTCACGAATCTCACTTTGGCAGACATGTTTTCCAAATTCAAAGATATCCTTGATTCAAAACATAAGGATGAAAGCAACAACAAAAATGATCAATATCATTTTGGTTAAGGACCTATAAAATGCGCTTAGTCTGATATTGCTATTGACAAAATAACATTATACTTATAACATAATGTATGTACATTATAATCGATAAATACAACACAAATTCTTAAGATAGATATCAAGACGTGATCTGAGAGAACATGGTCAAAATACAATACACCACGACAGTTATGTATTTTAGTTGCAAAAAAAAAATGAATTGTGAGCCAGTGTATATTTGAAGGAATCTAGTTAAAAAAGAAATTGTTTTTTTTTAGTGTTTCGGGTATGTGGACTTTGAATGCCCTGATACATGCGATAAATACGCTTTAATCACAATTCCATGTAATATATCATATTTTGTTTTGACTTGTCACATATAATTACCCATACAAAAAGAATGAGCAGGGAGACGAAAAGATAAATGGAGAGATATAAAGAAATTGAAATTTTGGAACATGTGGCATGAAGCTTGGAACATCTAGAATGCACTACATCAATAAATGCAACGATTGGCGCGTACGTCAGCTAAAACAATTTGATAATTTATAAAGAAATTGAAATTTTGGAACATGTAGCATGCAGCTTGGAACATCTAGAATGCACTACGTCAATAGATGGAGTATTGGCGCGTATGACAGCTAAAACAATACGATATATAAAGAAATTGAAATTTTGGAACATTTAGCATGCAGCTTGGAACATCTAGAATGCACTACATCAATAGATGCGAGTATTGGCGCGTATGACAGCTAAAACAATACGATATATAAAGAAATTGAAATTTTGGAACATGTAGCATGCAGCTTGGAACATCTAGAATGCACTCCATCAATAGATGCGAGTATTGGCGCGTATGACAGCTAAAACAATACGATATATAAAGAAATTGAAATTTTGGAACATGTAGCATGCAGCTTGGAACATGTAGAATGCACTACATCAATAGATGCGAGTATTGGCGCGTATGACAGCTAAAACAATACGAGATATAAAGAAATTGAAATTTTGGAACATGTAGCATGCAGCTTGGAACATCTAGAATGCACTACATCAATAGATGCGAGTATTGGCGCGTATGACAGCTAAAACAATACGATATATAAAGAAATTGAAATTTTGGAACATGTAGCATGCAGCTTGGAACATCTAGAATGCACTACATCAATAGATGCGAGTATTGGCGCGTACGCAGCTAAAACAATACGATATATAAAGAAATTGAAATTTTGGAACCTGTAGCATGCAGCTTGGAACATCTAGAATGCACTACATCAATAGATGCGAGTATTGGCGCGTATGACAGCTAAAACAATACGATATATAAAGAAATTGAAATTTTGGAACATGTAGCATGCAGCTTGGAACATCTAGAATGCACTCCATCAATAGATGCGAGTATTGGCGCGTATGACAGCTAAAACAATACGATATATAAAGAAATTGAAATTTTGGAACATGTAGCATGCAGCTTGGAACATGTAGAATGCACTACATCAATAGATGCGAGTATTGGCGCGTATGACAGCTAAAACAATACGAGATATAAAGAAATTGAAATTTTGGAACATGTAGCATGCAGCTTGGAACATCTAGAATGCACTACATCAATAGATGCGAGTATTGGCGCGTATGACAGCTAAAACAATACGATATATAAAGAAATTGAAATTTTGGAACATGTAGCATGCAGCTTGGAACATCTAGAATGCACTACATCAATAGATGCGAGTATTGGCGCGTACGCAGCTAAAACAATACGATATATAAAGAAATTGAAATTTTGGAACCTGTAGCATGCAGCTTGGAACATCTAGAATGCACTACATCAATAGATGCGAGTATTGGCGCGTATGACAGCTAAAACAATACGATATATAAAGAAATTGAAATTTTGGAACATGTAGCATGCAGCTTGGAACATCTAGAATGCACTACATCAATAAATGCAACGATTGGCGCGTACGTCAGCTAAAACAATTTGATAATTTATAAAGAAATTGAAATTTTGGAACATGTAGCATGCAGCTTGGAACATCTAGAATGCACTACATCAATAGATGCGAGTATTGGCGCGTATGACAGCTAAAACAATACGATATATAAAGAAATTGAAATTTTGGAACATTTAGCATGCAGCTTGGAACATCTAGAATGCACTACATCAATAGATGCGAGTATTGGCGCGTATGACAGCTAAAACAATACGATATATAAAGAAATTGAAATTTTGGAACATGTAGCATGCAGCTTGGAACATGTAGAATGCACTACATCAATAGATGCGAGTATTGGCGCGTACGCAGCTAAAACAATACGATATATAAAGAAATTGAAATTTTGGAACATGTAGCATGCAGCTTGGAACATCTAGAATGCACTACATCAATAGATGCGAGTATTGGCGCGTATGACAGCTAAAACAATACGAGATATAAAGAAATTGAAATTTTGGAACATGTAGCATGCAGCTTGGAACATCTAGAATGCACTACATCAATAGATGCGAGTATTGGCGCGTATGACAGCTAAAACAATACGAGATATAAAGAAATTGAAATTTTGGAACATGTAGCATGCAGCTTGGAACATCTAGAATGCACTACATCAATAGATGCGAGTATTGGCGCGTACGCAGCTAAAACAATACGAGATATAAAGAAATTGAAATTTTGGAACATGTAGCATGCAGCTTGGAACATCTAGAATGCACTACATCAATAGATGCGAGTATTGGCGCGTATGACAGCTAAAACAATACGAGATATAAAGAAATTGAAATTTTGGAACATGTAGCATGCAGCTTGGAACATCTAGAATGCACTACATCAATAGATGCGAGTATTGGCGCGTACGCAGCTAGAACAATACGATATATAAAGAAATTGAAATTTTGGAACATGTAGCATGCAGCTTGGAACATCTAGAATGCACTACATCAATAGATGCGAGTATTGGCGCGTATGACAGCTAAAACAATACGATATATAAAGAAATTGAAATTTTGGAACATGTAGTATGCAGCTTGGAACATCTAGAATGCACTACATCAATAGATGCGAGTATTGGCGCGTATGACAGCTAAAACAATACGATATATAAAGAAATTGAAATTTTGGAACATGTAGCATGCAGATTGGAACATGTAGAATGCACTACATCAATGGATGCGAGTCCGTTTGTCAATACAGTATGAGTGCTCTGTATCGGTACAGCATTGTACACACATGCCGTGGTATAATGCATATTCATTAGAGGGGAGTAACTTATCGTCAGCGTGTCACGTACAGGGTCGTGTGCATACCCCTAGATGTTCCAAAACATTGCCTACCGACTTCGCATCAGTTCATTGTATTTTTACGGTAAGGCATGATATACTGATTGAAGTTGGCGATCATATACGATGTGCATCAGAGCTTGAAACAACAGTAATCATTTCGACGTAGATAGGTATTACAAAAACAAACAAACTGTAGACACTTTTGAAAAATGATTAAAAATAATTTTCAACTCAAATCAAGATA
The DNA here is from genome assembly GCA_963669155.1 of Arbacia lixula. NCBI lineage: Eukaryota > Metazoa > Echinodermata > Echinoidea > Arbacioida > Arbaciidae > Arbacia > Arbacia lixula. Next base: position 182,625 of record OZ022581.1, on the reverse strand, counting down.
AAACTAACATATCATGAAGTCAAATGATGTCATTTTTAGAGACAGATTTCGTGACATTTCATATTAAACACTTTTGCAATAAACCTTGCAATATTTAATGAGATTTGTATTTTTTGGACAAAATTGGATCTCAACATTTTGTGTGTATGATAATGGATTCAGAGCACAAGCATGACCATTGTGTATCACACCTGTTAATCCACTAGCGATTGCCATCACAGAGTCATTAATAATGCATGCATGGTGCTACACCACTGAACTAAAAATAAAATTTAAGTTCGGTGGATGCGACTGCATGGCAGCTAGAAAGAAGTTGCGGGTAGTGTGATGCATAGTGACCATTCGTGTGTTCTGAATCACCAAATTTGTCCAGAAGTGAAAAACTTAATTTTTCCAAAGATTATGACAGGAAAAGTGGGCCTAATCAACGGATTGTCACAACATATATCTAAAGAATTTATATTCTTTGACTTCATGACGTGCAAATTTTAGCTTGATGTGAGTTCAAATTTTTAATTAATTTAATCAAGTAATCAAAGTAAAAAAAAGTGTTTACACCTACTAGCCTACCAATGCTGCGCTCAATAAGGAACATCCTCCCAATACCAAACTAATAAATTCCAGTGATCAAATCAAGTAGCAAACATACACAAACTGGCCGTCAGCAAACTGTAACCGGGTCTTGAATCATTAATGCCGACCCCTAGATAGCAAACATGAAATAGAAGGAAACCCCATAGTTATACATCCACCAACCCGTTCCATCAAGAACAAAGGTGGCCATCTCATGATGATGATAAGGGTGCTTCACAGATTTACTTTTCACGGATACCATCCTCATCTATAACTTTGAATGGTCCCCAAATTTAACTCATGTTCGCGTTGCTTGCATTATTCAATGTAGCGTATTCACACTTGATGCGAAAATGGCGGCGACAATCGATGGGATTTTGCCGGGGAATCTTGCAAATGCTGTATCGGATTGTAAAATATTAGTAGTAGGAGCTGGTGGAATAGGATGTGAACTACTAAAAAATTTGGTCCTGACCGGTTTTAGAAGTATTATTGTGGTGAGTTATTGGAGGTCACGTTATGAAAATATGAGTGATCTATTGATTCATTGTTCGCTATGCCAGACATTGTCCCGCGTATATTAAATCATGTAGGGTAATAACCAAATTAAAAGGAAGGAAATATGCTGTGTGGATGTACGTGGGCCCCCTGCCCTGGCTATGTTCATGATGGATTCTGTACAGGATGGAACATCTCTTGGGCCCAAAAACAGTTTTTTTTTTTTTTTTTTGGGGGGGGGGGGGGAGGCAGGTTCAAAGAAAACCTCATCAGGATCAGGACAGGGACAAGGTTGTTTGCATGATGAGTACATGTAAACAAAGGAAAGCAAAATTCTTTTTTCTTCTTAAAATAAGGATACTCCTCCCATTCCATTCGGGACCTAACAAGGAGGATGGGGGAGTGCGCAATGCAGGTCAATTAGTCCTTGTTCAACTTGTTGCATGTGTCTTGATGACAAAAAAAGTAAGTTGCAAACTTGCATGCAGTTTAAAAAAAGTGTTGCTGTTGGTTATGCTCTCAGCTCAGGTGGTAGTCCTTGATCATGATGGTGCGTGAAATATCGGAGACACAGTCGAGTTTGTGCAAATTGAATATTGAGTACACAAATTTTCTTTAAGTATGCCTGATGTGATTGAATTGAGTCGTGGCATGCCATTGACATAGGCCAAAAGGATTTGGGAAGCTGTAACATGCTCTAAATACATGTATTTGCTACTTTGCTATAGAGTACCAAAGTCGTGTCGTGATATGAGCATGTTGTTAGAACAAGACATGCTATTAAAACTTGTTTTAACGAAAATAATTTTACCGGTCCGATATTGTCTATTGCCAATTGTCAATGCCAATTAGTCTGAGTTCCTGCTGTCATCACCGCTCCTCGCTCTACCCGCATAGTTAAGAACAGGTTGTCTTGACAATTATGCTCAAATAATGTCACACTTTAATACTTTATGCCTATGGTTTCACTGTTTGAGAATTGCTGTTACAAAAAGAGTTTATTAATGTGCAATATTGTCTGATTATGACGGCTGAACAAGGTCCTGGCCCTACCAAGGGCTGACTCATGAGCCCGCTACTCAGGTTGTCCTGAGACTCCTGACATAATGATGATAGAATAAATTATTTTTCATGCTGTATTTCATTAACTGGACCTGTATGAAGTAAGATGTGCTGGTACAGAATTATATTCTATTTGCAAAAGAGAACCACAATCTTTCAATCCCCCTGTCATGCTTGTACTTTCATCCATTTTATTCCCCACAGATTGACTTGGATACAATTGATGTCAGCAACCTGAATCGACAGTTCCTGTTTCAGAGGAAGCATGTTGGAAAATCAAAGGCTCAGGTAATTTCTAATTGAAATACCTATTTATGAGTCATTTATCTCTTTGTCCATGTTCTTTACACTAAGACATTTACAATGCACCATTTTATTTAATTTTCTGGGGGAATATATACTTAATTGGACAGGTGTAAGTATAAGTCTGTGTGCGCACAATGGAAAGCTGTTGAATCCCATGTTTCAGCTGAGACTTACACTGCACGATCAAAAAGATTGGTTTATACAATGATTGGGTCACAACGTTGCCCGAAAATCATGCATTTGCCTCACTATACCCTACCATAGCCCAACCGTAATCCCATCTTCGTGCGTACCCTCGCTAATTTTATTGAGGTAAAGAAGAAATTATAAAAATTAGGAAAATCACTGTCCGATGAAGTGTAAAATACCCTTTTCTTGTTCTGTTGTTATATAGTTGAGAAGGATTATCAAGTCTTAAATCTGTCCAGTGATGTATTTAACATGTTTATTGCAATAGCAGTCACTGAAATTGTGAAGGGGCATATATTCTATTTTCACATCTTACATTAAGCAAAAAGTTTAATATCACAGAGATGAGGTCATCCACTATGACACATATTTGTGAGTTCCAGCTTGCTTTAAAATTCTTCCTTTATTAATAGAAACATGTTTATCCAATTGTTTCCAAACAAAATTGTTTTTTAGCAAACACCAAATGATAATGAAATGATAATGAAATGTTGCAACTTTTTTTTTTTAAATCCCGAGGGACAGGCTCGATTAGCACCTGTACTTTTTTTCTGGTCATAATTAGTAATATTTCTCATACAAACACATTTAAATCCTACTGATATATTTCAGTTCATTGATTAGTTTAAAGTGTGGCACATGACCACAAATAGTTAACTATTTGGAAGAAGAAGAGAGATCAAAGAAGCTTAGAGGGAAGAAAAAGACTATTTCGTGACGTCAGAGGGAAAAAAGATACTACTGTATTACATAGTCGCCCTTTTTCTTCAAATGCGCAATATGCAAAATCTACGCGATTCATTTCTTGCCAGCTGCTTTTTGTGTTTTAGTGGAAAATCATTGGGCACACTCGGGGAACTCCCACAGTGTGTTGCGGCTGAGGGGCAACTTGAATTTCTGTTGGTTTGCACAAGCAACAGGAAATCAAAACCAAATGAATCAGGCTCTTCTGTATTTATATCTAATGTTTAGAGCTTAGAGCATGGGCACTACTCCAATTAGGTCCATGGTAGGATACAATTATTAAACAAAGAATATATCAATGAAGGATATAAAGCAAATGTTTAATGATCTTAATTTGGGATCTTTGTGGAATCTATTCAGTATTGGGCCCCTCTGTGAATTGGAGGGCGTGCGGTACCATTTTCCCTGAGGTCTTGGGGGAAAATAGTACTGCACGCCTCTACTTCACCTCGGGAGCAAATAAATTCCACAAGATTCCTCATGATCATGAAATATTTGTATACTATATGATTTAAATGATCATTTAAATATTGTTAATATGTTGATGTTCTTGTTGAATGAGTACTCATAAGCCATATCAGTATCAATATCTTCATTGTGCATGTTTTCCAGGTGGCAAAGGAGAGTGTGCTAACATTCAACCCTGATGTGTCCATAGAAGCCAAGCATGACAGCATCATGAAGTAAGATATTGATGTATCCTACATTGCACTCAACATCACCGTTGTATACTTCAGTCACCAAACTCCCCCGATATTTTGTATTATAATGGCTTATTTATGAAAACACTAGCTTGATTAAAATCCTTGCCACTGTATTAGTCACTCAGCTCCCTCTAATAATCAACATTTCAAATATTCTTTGATCAGAATATGTTTACAAAGGACTAGCTTCCATTCAAATTCTTGTAATTGATGAATGAGAGTGAGTTCTATTAGCAAGTATGCAATTTCAGGAGCTGTTTTGGGATTCTATCATTAATGGGTTGCAAATTGATAGTTTTAGTTAATATGGAAGTATGTTGTCCTGCAATCAGAATAGAATAATAATTGTGTTGACATTGTTATAATAGCTCCTTGTATCGTTTGATATTAATCACATGCTGAAATCATGATTTAGAATATATATTTTGAACAACAAATTGCGTGCTCCATTTATTTTAAGGGAAAGAACATTATTTTTTTATTAGTAATAAGGTGGTTAGAGGGTAGGAAAAATCAAGCAATGTAACTTTCAAATTTTCATGGACAATGGATGTGACTGAATATTTATACTACAATGAGAAAAATGGGATTTTGTTTTTCCATGGAAAATAGCTCTTTAGCTTAGCATGTCTTTTTAGCTGTGGTGATCTATTCACTGTGTTTCTTATTGCTTTCTTCTTGCCTTACAGCCCAGAGTACAACAGAGATTTCTTCAAGCAGTTCACTATTGTTCTTAATGCACTGGATAACCGAGGTGAGTGCAGTATACACATTTTTAGTCACGATACTTTAACACTTTTCCACTCTTGAAAGTGAAGATTTTCAAACTGTCATGATTTTAGCATCTAACTGTGAAAAGATTAATAGAAGTATTAATAATTACAGTTGAACATAGCAACTTTGAATGTTTATAATTTTGAAATGGTTAAAAGTCATATGGATCTGACAGAATGTTTAGAATTGATCTTGTTCAACCTTTTGTTTGCACAATTGGTAACCTTTGGAATACAAGATGTACTTACTCGTGGAATGTGGTACATGTAGTGCAGATGTGGCTCTCATATTTTGGTCTCTATCCCTCCGCTCCCCATCCCCACTTCTTTTCCACTCACTCTCTCTCTGCTGTCTCACTCTCCATCCACTCCCCCCTCTATCCCTCCACTCCCCATCCCCATCTCTTTTCTACTCACTATTTCGCTGCTGTCTCACTGTCCATCCACTTCCCCCTCTCCCTTGTAACTCCCTCTCCCTCGTCCACACTTCCCTTTCCTCCTTCCTCCCTCTCCTCTCTTTCCTGCCTCTCTCTCTCTGCTTTGCCTCCTCCCTCTCCACCTCCCTCTGCTTCCTTTCATCCCTGTTCCCCTCCTTATCTCCCTGCAGCTGCCAGGAACCATGTGAACCGCATGTGTTTGGCTGCTGATGTGCCCCTGGTGGAGAGTGGTACAGCGGGGTACCTGGGCCAGGTCACGGTTATCAAGAAGGTCAGTAATGGGGCTCTAAATGGGCCCCTTAATGTTGGTTATCATTTCCTGACATTTCTCTAAATTCTAAAAATTATTTACGTTCATATGTTCCATATTTATCATGCCTATGTGTTCTACTTGATACTGACAACAAGATTCAACAGCGACGCTACATGACAGCCTGACTTGCCAATTGTATCTGAAGATTGAAAAGCCTATAGAAACAATGATTCAGTGGTTTTGACATTATGGATTTATGAATTTAAATCTCAATTTCTCCTCTGTTTATGTTAAGTTCAGAAATTAAAGAAGATTGTCATCAAACCAAGTGATGTTCATGTTTCAAACATCTATTTTCTTTGGTCCAACCCTCTAGGGGCTGACGGAGTGCTACGAGTGCCAGCCAGCACCAGCCCAGAAATCCTTCCCAGGATGCACCATTCGCAACACCCCCTCCGAGCCTATTCACTGTATTGTATGGGGCAAGCATTTATTCAAGTAGGTTCTGTTTGTGTGTCATAAAGCAAAGTAAACGATTGGGGAATAGGAGGGCTAAGACTCATCTTTTATCATTAAACAGTGCCACGGCTTTATGGGAGCAAATCAGGAGTCATACATATTGAATACAACTTTGGTTTTGTGTCAGATATGAACTTGTACTGGTATAGTTGTTCCAAGCCATTGACTTCCTGAATGTCCTCTAAAGAATTACGATAATCCCAAGTGGTTGTGATCGTTTTATAGAGAAGATGTTGATGCTGTAAAGTTAAGTGCGGAATGTTCATATTGGGTTGCCCATTTGCAGTCAACTGTTCGGCGAGGATGACCCGGACCAAGACGTATCCCCTGACACGGCAGACCCAGAGGCCGCGGGGGATGCAGGCCAGCAGGCTGCGGTTGGCCAGATCCCAACTATAGAGGGCAACGTGGCCAGGGAGTCAACACGAAAGTGGGCACAGGACAGTGGATTCAACGCTGAGAAACTCTTCAGGAAGGTATCATCCTTATCAAAGTCTGTTTTTTTTTTCAATAACCCCCCCCCCCCAAAAAAAAAAAAAAAAATGATTATAATAAAAATGGCTATTATAGGAAGAAACAGCTTGTCAAGATTTTTTTCCAAAAATAAACCAATCTGTAAACTTTTAAGGAAATTTCTATTTTTGAAGGAAAATATGTTTTTTGTGCAAATATCTCACAAAAATGTGGGCAAACCAGCCCTATGTGTGCCAACTATTTTTTTTATACATCGCGCAAATCATAAACTATTGAGAGCCTTGTAGATTTTAATCTATGATTTGCCCAAGTTACATTGTGTGTCACTTCAGTTAAGCATAGCAACATTATTTAAATAATTGTATAAATATGTACATTCATTGAATATCTTTCAATTGTTTTCTTTTGAACAGTTTTTCCATGAAGACATTAAGTACCTTTTGTCCATGGAGAAACTCTGGACAAAGAGACGACCACCAACTCCCCTAGACTGGAATAACTTGCCTGACACTGGAGGTAATGTTTCTGTAGAATCTTGATACAACAACATTATAAATCATTTGATATTGTTCATTTTGTACAAGTTCAGAAGAAGTCCTCTGAATACATTAGTTTATAATGTGGTAATTCTATCAGATTAACTTTCTCAGACCTATGTAATATTTATGACCTGATTATGAAGTGTTAGACTCTGAATTTCTTCATTTGTGAATTGGATTAATCAACCTTCTCAATCTCATGGGAGCATAGAATGTGTAACAACTCAATGTGCTTTTCAAGGTTTGGTACTGAGAGGAGCAAGACATTGCATTTAAATACTGTTTCACTGAAGGTGAGAAGGAATGTTTTGTGTTTCAAATGTCCTGTATTCCTCTCTCCATTGCTGTAGGCTCTAGCACCAATGACTCCAATGTGTTAAGAGACCAGAGGCAGTGGGACCTCAAGGAGTGTGTGAGAGTCTTTGAGGAGAGTCTGGCTGATCTACACATGCAAGCCAAGGACAGGGGAGAGTTGGCCTGGGATAAGGTAGTTCTTCCTCTTCTTCTCCTTCTTCTTCATCACCATCATCGTCGTCATCATCATCATCATCATCATCATCATCATTACCATCATCATTACCATCATCATCATCATCATCATCATCATCATCATCATCACCATCATCATCATCATCATTACCATCCTCATTACCATCATCATCACCATCATCATTACCATAACCATCATCACCATCATCATCACCATCACCATCACTATCACCATCATCTTCATTGTCATCATCATCATCATCATCATCATCATCATCATCATCATCATCATCATCATTTTCTCTATCTTGTACTTTGTCTTCTTCAAAGGTCAAAGGTGTTATGACCTAAATTCTGTATAAGCCTATATTTCGCCTCCAGATATTTTCACGAATGAAGGAGTCGCAGGCATTTTTGCAGGCTGCTGTTTTCGCGAATGACAATCTTGGCTATAAAGTGCATGCATTGCTCCCTGGCCCGCTATGATATATACATGCAATGAGTGAAAGCAAACTGTTCTTTCACATGTTATTGCGACGCTTGATTGTGCATGGCATGGCATGCTCTGCAAGCTAGAAAACTGTATGTACTGCCTGTAGTACACAGTGCCGGCCGGTACCACATCATGAGATCAATAGTGTATTATGTATTATGTGTGCAGTGTGTGGTGCATGCACTCAAGGTTATGTGGCAATATATTCATGTGTTGTTTAAGTCACGACTCTACAGCAATTCACAAAATTTGTTAAAATAGCTTTCAATCTTGGAAACTAAGATTAATGCAATGTTTTAAAAATTGGTCATAAGGTGGCAGAAGCAAAAAAAATGTTGGCTGATTTTGTTTCAGGAAGATGTAGCTATATGTTAATTCATCTTATCTTGTCTTCATCTCTCCTTCCTAGGATGACACAGCAGCCATGGATTTTGTGGCCAGCACAGCCAACATCAGATCCCATATCTTTGGCATTCCCATGAAGACCAGGTTTGACATCAAATGTAAGTCTTGTGGAATATCTCCTTATTCTAATAGTTAGCTCATCCTGAGGATCAATGAGCTTGTTATGGCGTAGCCTAGGTTCTTTACTGGGCTATTTCTTTTTCCTACTTTGTAATCAGAGTGTTTGCTAGGGAGATATACTGTACTGTACTGGGAAGACAAAAAACCTTCAAAAGGTGACCGTGAGCAGTCTTCTTGCCAATGGTCTTTAATTCATGTATCGTCTATTTTAGAAGCTTGCTGAAAGTTATTTGCCTCAAATAACAAACAACGAATCCTCTAAATGTTCGGCCCGAACAATTGGAGGATTTGTGAAAAACGGCTGAAAGATGCTGACCCCTCGGGGTTCAGCCCAGAAGGCTGTTCAGCCTACAAGCAGTATCAACCAGGCATTAATAGCGCCATATGATATGGGGATGAAGAAGTTTTGCTTAGTAAGAAGTTCTGTTTGGTAAATAATGTAAGATCAAGGTGTAATTTTTATGCCTCCGCCACGAAGTGGCCGGAGGCATTATGTTTTCGGGTTGTCCGTCCGTCCGTCCGTCCGTCCGTCCGTCCGTCCGTCCGTCCGTCCGTCCGTCCCGAATCCGTTTAGGCAATATCTTGAGAACCGTCAAGCAGATTTGCTTCAAACTTGGTACATGTATGTATTGCATAAAACTAATGAAGTGTGTAAAATTGGGGTCAAATCTGATTGAGGTCAAAGGTCAATGAACTTTGTAGAAATTGCCCAAAAATGACCTTTTCCACAATAAATCCAAATCCAAGGATGCAATTCTCATTAAATATGGTACAATGATAGATCACTTCTTGGGGATAGACTGGTGACAATTTTGGTAAAATTCCTGAAAGTTCAGAGGTCAAAGGTTAATGAACTTTGCCAAAATTGGCTAGAAATTGCCCCAAACTTTAAGTTTTTCACAACAAATCCAAATCCAATGGTGCAATTCCAACCAAACATAGTGAAACGATGGATCATTACTTGGGGATAGACTGGTGACATTGTTGGTGAAATTCCTGGAAGGTCAGAGGTCAATGAACTTTGCAAAAATTGATATTTTTCACAATAAACCGAAATCCAAATCCAATGTCGCAACTCTAACTAAATATGGCACAGAGATGTATCACTTCATGGAGGTAGACTGGTGAAAGTTTAGGTAAAACTCCTGAGAGTTCAAAGGTCAAAGGTCAATGAACTTTGCCAAAAATTAGCTAAAAATTGCCCCCAAAGTGATAATTTTCAAAATATATCCAAATCCAATGGAGCAATACCAACCAAACATGGTGCAATGATGGATCACTACTAGACTGATGACATTTTTGGTGAAATTTCTCAAAGGTCAGGGATCAAAGGTCAATAAACTTTGCCAAAATTGGCTAAAAATTGCCCCCAAATAGATATTTTTCACATTAAATCCAATACTAATGATTCAATTCAAACCAAACATAGTATAGAGATGTATCACTTCATGGAGGTAGACTGGTGAAGTTTGGGTAAAATTCCTGAAAGGTCAAAGATCAATAAACTTCACCCAAAATTGGCTAATTTTAAACAAACTTGAAGCAAGGATGGATTTAGACAGACTGGCTAGATTGGAAGTCAAAGAAGTAAGAGGTCAAAAGTCAATGAACATTGCCAAACTTAGCTAAACTTGAAAAAAGAAAATGTGATACTTTCATTTCACATAGGAGCAATGGTACATTGCCCACCAAACATACACATTTTCTGAGAATAGCAAAGAGGCGGAGGCATATTCATCGACTGCGTGGCAGTCGAATTGCTCTAGTTCTTTCCTTTTTCCCCAACTGAAGATTTGTGTGTATTAATCTTGTGCGCATCTAAACTTCGAGGGTATTTCAAGCATTGGCAGCCAGTGGTGTGTGGTCATTCAAATGGTTAGCTGGTTGTCCTTTGAATCTTGTAATGTCGTTCATTATCACAGCCATGGCAGGAAATATCATTCCAGCGATTGCGACCACCAATGCCGTCATCGCAGGCCTCATCGTCATTGAAGCCCTCAAGGTGCTGGCAGGCAGAATGGACAAGTGCAAAACGGTATGCTTCCCTTGTGTCGCTTCTCCTTTGTGTCTAGATTTTGTTAGATCTTCTTCTTCTTCTTCTTCTTCTTCTTCTTCCTCTTCTTCTTCTTTGTTTTCTTCTTCTTTTTGATCTTGTACTTAACTCTTTGTTTTTTCTCCTTGTACTTCCATTTCTTCTTTTTTATTGTGATCTTCTATGTATCCTACTTTTTCTTTTATTATGTATTACTGTATTTTAATCACATTGTTTCAATGTGCAATCTAAGTCCTTGTTTACATGAAAAGCTCTTGTCAGGATTTAAAGTGATTTATCTACTGATGTAATTCCTTCCTGAGATGAAATATACTAGGTGTATACTGTTAATTTAAATGTAATATTATTGTAATTATCTTTGTTCATTGGAGCAGTTTCCATTAAAGTCTTTGAGGAGGATACTTCTTATTCATTAGCTTTTGAAATCACTGTAGATGCTCACAATCCCATCCAAATGCAATTACCATGGCATGTTAAACCTCTCAGTATCAATTCAAGATACATTCATTGACTTGCTACATATTCCTTGCACCTATTGTTGTGTACTGTATGTTGTTCTTTGATATTCACTGCTGTTGCTAGTTAGTTAGTGCTGCTAATTGCTGAGGCGAAGGAGGACTCCTAGATGTATTACAGGTTGTAGTACATTATATTTTTTATTCAGCTTTTACAATTGATGATAACTCTGTGAGAAGTCTTGATGTGTCTGATGTACAGGTTTATTTCTATCTGTTTCTCTATATGATGAATCTCTCTGAAGTATGTATCTGATATATCTCTGATCTGAAGTATATCTCTGTTAGATGCAAAGTTTCTGGTTTATATTGGTTCTCTCAAAAGATACTAGTTTCTGGTATATAATGGTTCTCTCAAAAGATACTAGTTACTTTTACCAGTCTTTTTGTATGTTGTGTCTTTCCAGGTATATCTGACAAGATTTCCCAATAGCAGAAAGAAGCTGTTGGCCCCTTGTACACTGATCAAACCCAACCCCAACTGCTATGTGTGTGCAGATAAACCAGAGGTAAGTAATTGTTTCTTAAAACAGAACAACAGAGTTGAATTTCATCACTGATTTCATTTCAAAGCATTCATATTTTTATTTGGCAAATACCTAGACCTATAGAAGAAGCAAAAAGCAATATATGTTCCCTGACTGTGTAGGACAATTATGCCTCATGTTGATCCTTTGAATGATCTTTCCTGTGACAGGTGACAGTCAAGCTGAATACCAACACAACAACGATAAGGACTCTGCAAGACAAGGTAGATATATGCTCTTTTATTCCTCTTTATTTTTGGCCTGTCCCATTAGGTTTAAAAGCCTTAAAAGATTTATTGTAAGTAAATGCATACAATTTTCTCAATATAATACTCCACTATATCTATTAACATGTTTGCCATGCCTCTTGCTGTCCCCATTTCTTTCCATTCCATTCTGTCTCACTCTCTCCCATCTCTACCTGTTCTCTCACTTTCTTTCCTGTACTCTCTCTCTCTGTCCCACTCTCTCCCATCTCTACCTGTTCTCTCACTTTCTTTCCTGTACTCTCTCTCTCTGTCCCACTTTCTCCCATATCTACCTGTTCTCTCACTTTCTTTCCTGTACTCTCTCTCTCTGTCCCACTTTCTCCCATATCTACCTATTCTCTCTCTTTTCTGTAATTTCTCTCTGTCTCACTTTCTCCCATATCTACCTATTCTCTCACTTTCTTTCCTGTACTCTCTCTCTCTGTCCCACTCTCTCCCATCTCCACCTATTCTATCACTTTCTTCCCTGTACTCTCTCTCTCTGTCCTCTCTCCCTTCTTCCCTTTCAATTTGTATTATCTAATTCATTGTATTATGCAAGTTTATTTATATGTATGTTAATCTGTGAAGTAAACTATACCATCATTGTAAAAATTGATAGAGGAGAAATAAATGAATTTAATCGAATTGAATATCTACATGTTCTCTCACTTTCTTTCCTGTACTCTCTCTCTGTCCCACTTTCTCCCATATCTACCTATTCTATCATTTTACTCTTAACTCTGTTCACTTTTCTTTCTCTGTGCTTTGTAGATCATGAAGTCTGCTCTTGGAATGATAGCTCCAGATGTTGAGATCCAGGATGGCAAAGGTTAAAACAAGTGAAATAGATCAATCCCTTTCCCCCCTTGATGTTAAATATTCATTACAATATGTATTTATGTGCACATATTTTGGACAGTTTTTACTCCGGTAAACTTCAGTTCTCAATGTAGTTTTAAAAACCATTTTGTTATTTCTGTAGGTTGATGATGCATTGATACTTTTTAACAATAATCTAAAGCTTGTTATTGAATAAAGATTGATATTTTATATTTTGTTACGTTTGTAGGTTGATGATGCATTCATGCTTTTGACATCAATCATTTTAAGCTTATTATTGAATGAAGATTGATATTTTATATTTTAATAATCAATTTACCCTTTGATTGATCAATTTATGGTAGGCTGACTTCCAAGCAGCATTTCATGGCAAGGTGTCTTGAAAGTCAGAACATTTTTGTGAGAGGTGGGTTTGTAAAAAGCAACAACAATAGCTTGAATTAATGTTACATTTTCAATTGCAAAGAAAGACATGTGGTTCAAGGATGAGATACATGTTGCAAGGCCTTTCTCTATACAGTGGGATTGATTGAAGTCTTTTCTCTTTTATCTTTCTAGGAACTATTCTCATCTCAAGTGAGGAGGGAGAGACAGAGGGTGAGTGAAAACAGAAGGAAGCCATGTTGTGAAAGCATTGAGTAAGGGTACTTGTGACCAGTTACCAAATGAAGAGCATATAGTTTGCAGTGTCATATTAGTAAAAAGTTGTAATGGATGTAATTTCCCCCTTTCCTAATTTTTATTTTTGCCGTTTGCAGAAGGGGTAAGAAAAACAATGCAATCTCAAAGACACGTGAGATTCTGAACTTGCTATGTTACCATATGATTTCTTCTTTAAGTCTCACATATTGCACTTTGAAAGAGAGTTTTTACTGGTATGATGGATTATGCAAATTGTGTAAAATGAATGATTGAATGCAACAAAATGATGCAACAAGTTATGCTCATGAGAGGCTGGATCACACTGTCTGAAGTAAGCCGTCATCCAAATCTTTGTGTTCTGCTACACTTTTAAAGGGATTTTCTTGTTGTGTTTGTGCTGGCATTTTTCCCCGTCACATTTGATGAGTTTGCAGCATATTTCCTTTGCTTGACAATGTGTACAGAGAATATGGCCAAGATGCTGAGTGAGTTTAACATCATTGGAGGCAGCCGGCTCAAGGCAGACGACTTCCTGCAGAACTATGAGCTTGTTGTCAACATCCAGTTTGAGTGAGTAGAAATAATTGCTGAATGCTTGAAATACTTCTTCATATCTAGCACTGTTTGACCCTATTTAAGCATTAGTTGTTATTTCGTATAGAGAACTGATATTTATGTGCTTTTTAGGACATTGGTATAGTTGTTGGTTTGCTTTGTTCACCTCCTGGCCTAGATTTCCAAGCAAATAGCAACAATAAAAAGGGCCTACTGATATCCTTAAAATCCAACTTACATAGTGCACTTCACGAAGGACATTTACACATTACCAGTCATGAAAGGGCTATGTCTCAATTGCATTCAGTTAACATCGTGAAGAGCTGAATGTGGGTATAAGCCACAAGAATTGTTAATCATCAATCACTCAAATGAATAATCCGATAGAACTTAATCCTTACTCAAGTTGACGTTATCATTTGGTAATCTGCAGAGAGAGTCTTGAAGAGGAGGCAGAGTTTGAAGTGGTTGGCAAGCTACCGGTCGTCCACAAGGAAGCAGAAGCTAAGTCAGACTCCAAGGTAGAGGAGAACCAATCAGCAACCCAGGCTGAGTCACATGACCAGGTCTCGTCAACCAATGGGACTGGAGATGCAGCTGGAACTTCTCAGGGTATAAACTCAAATACCTGTCATTGTCTAGTAGGAGCAGTGTCATGTTGGGAAGGGTATCCGATGGTCTGGTTAGGATGTGAAGGGCCCAGACCATATTTAATATGTTTTAAGAATTTAATGGATGCTTCTTCCTTGGATCACTAGACTAGGGTAGTTTCATTCAATCTCAGTCTCGTAGGTTACTGCTAAACCCCTAAAAGGGGTCAAACAGGCAGAGATTAGGGTGCACATATTGTCAAAACAAAGAGAGAGTTAAAAAGTTACAAAAGTACCAAGTTAACTTGCAACAAATCATGTTTTAAAGCTCCCATGACTATATGAGAACTGGACCCTGGCTTTCAGCCAATTATGTTGACCATTTTTTTTTTCTTTGAGGGGATGTTCAAAAGGTTGTCTTTTCATCCTAATCTTGTCAGGGAAACAAAAACCTGATTGATATGAAGCCATCCTCTGCTAACGATTCAGGGGGCTCATGATTTTTGTAAAAGGGATCTCATACTTTTACTTCATGGAGGAAATTGGGAAATATACCAGCACACTGAATTTATATTTCTGCATGAGTGATGTTCCCTTTTTGTGTATCACATTTATGCATTTTATATCTTATTTCATGAATTGCAGAGTCAACAAATGATGTCGATGATGATGACGATTTCATGATCATTGAGGAGGAGGATGTCAAGGAGGAAGAAGGGACCAAGGATGACACAGAAATGGAAGCCAACGCCCAAGACCGGAAACGGGATGAGCCTGCCATTTCCAGAAAACGGAAACTCTCCTCGGACGTCGACCAGGTATCTACATCGACGGGCGATGAGCCAACAATCAGCAAGAAAGCTAGGATAGCCCAAGCAGTAGATGATGATGACATCATGATTGAGGATGATGACGTCGTGATCGAAGATGACCTAAATGATGCACACCAGGAGCAGAGAGACAATGGGACCAGTGAGCAAGCGGAGATCGTTGTCCTTGACGATTGAGATTGCAAGGTTGGATGAAGAGGAATACTTCATGGTGGAGTTGAGAAGCACCACGTGACCGGTTATCATCAGATGAAAGTCGTATTCTTAAGGGCCTATCTCATTAGCAGGGACGTTTCTGCAACCTGCTGGAGACTGGAAAACGTCTCTGAAACTTGAACATGTTTTATTCTTCTGGAGACATTATGGAGACTGCATCTTACCCAGGTTGATAACTAGTCTCCAGACCAAAGAGATGCCCTCTTTAGACTTACTGCAAATTATCCAGATTGGAAAGGTTCTTCAAAACTGCTGAGCAGTTGAACAGAGTTGCATGAAAGCTGTGTAATCAGGTCTGCTTTATATCTTTTGTAAAGTCCTCTGTTTTTAGTGCTATTTCTTTGTCAAAGCATTAGGATTGTTGATAGAGATCACTCGTAATCAATGATGTGAGTTTGCATGTTATTTGGAGTTGAAATTCATCTGCAACCACCATGAGTTTGAAATTGTGAGCTTTTGGAAAAGAAATTGTGAACCAAGAGAATGTCTTCACTGTGGTTGCTCCAAGCACAGCTGTGTTATTTATTTTTTGTTGGTCACATGGAGAATATTTGCACATGTACTTTCCAGAATTCATTTGCCTTATTTGATCACATCTCAGATTGATTTGAGATGGGTGCTTTTATCAATTCTTTTCATGCCCAGAATCACTTTTGAAATGTGATTTAGGCTAACAATTAGAGTTGATCAAATGCAACTGCATTTTCTTATGTGATTAGCATTGTTTTTTAAAAATGTAGAAAATGTGCATTGTGAAACATGCTTGATCCAGAATCATGTACAAGGAAACCCTGTCATAACAAGGTTGGTGGGACTATTACTTTTCCTCGTTATTACCAGTACCTTATTATAAACGTATGCATGTTTTTACTATTTAAGATGTGCAAATGAAAATGGGACTGGGAAAACATCCTTGTTATAAGCGGTAGGTATCTCCTTATACCCAAGCTCGTTATAACGGGGTTTCCCTGTATCAGAGAATTGATAAACGCGGCATTACAGAATGAAAATCACATGATAACGTGATTAGAAACATTGATTGTAACTTTCAAAAGTTGATGAATGCACTCTTGTTTACATCATGGAGGCATCTTCCTTTTATTTCAAGGTTAACGGTATGTATAATTGCATTTGATAGTTGTTTTTCATTAAAAGCATGTGATGAGATAAAGCATTGATAAGAACCGTTTTAATTTTGTAGTGAGTAAAACAGAACGTATAGCAAAATGTTTTTTAATGAGCTTTTAAGTTGAAAGCCAATATCTGGAAATATTCTCAATATTTACCCATGTTTTTGTCATTAGAAAATCTACATTTATCCCACTGCTTAGTGTTCCTTGTAAAGATTGAATTGTATTTGTAGTCTGAAGATGCTAGTGTCTTCTGATGACAAGGAGGAAGTGAAATGGCAGATTTTGGTGTTGTTTAGCCATTATTCCAGAATTTCCTAAAGCAAAAATTTGTTAATGGAATAAGGTAAACTTTGTGAACAATCACTTAGATAGCTTAATTGTGTAAAATGATTGAAATATCAATGATGTTTTGAATCTCAAACAGCCAGTATTCATATTTATGTAAGAAACACAAAAAATCTTCCCTAAACAACTCAACATAAGTCCTTAGCAAGGTGGTTCGTGAACCATGAGTCTCGCCTGATTTCGCAATTGATAAACAGTGCTAAGTTTTTTTCTTCAAATTTTTAAAATGGTGCTGAGACGACTTTTGACCTTATCATCCTCATCAATACAGTGGTATTACCTAAGGATCATTTGTACCAAATGTCACAATTGATGCAGAGATAAAGAATTGAGAGTAAGTCAAACAAAAACTTTGAGAAAAATGATGCACACGGCCTCATGATGACCTTTGACC
>OZ022581.1:155156-162656 GCA_963669155.1 Arbacia lixula | reverse complement strand
ATGTACCTTAAAAGACACACACAAACATGAAATGTTCTTTCGGATTCAATTTTTCATTTATTACAATACAAGTCTCCATATAACCAATTACTAAGCAAAGTACAATAATCGAAAGTCTTGATTTAAAAAGGGCATCTACCCGTGTAAAGATAACCTTCTCGTGTTATCATTAATTATGTGATCGTTTTTCCACAGGTTAGGTGAAGGGATTAAGGGTAAGAAAGGAAGATGTTAATGATAATGAATATATCTAAATTATGTAAAAATCGAGCAATCGTGCGTCCCTAAATACATGGTTAATAGATATAATAGATATATCAATGGATTGGAGTCTTAACCATTGAGAACCTACTGAAAAAATATCATATGGTATGTATTCAACCGTTGCTGGTGAAAGAACAATGTTATACTCAAAATAATCCTTTACTATTATTGTACATGTATTGCGAAACTTAAGCTGAAATACACACTAAGTCGATGTTCGCCTTTATCAGCAGGATGTGTTCTTTTAAACCTACTAGACTTCCTAACGTTATCCAGCTATAACGCATCACAGACACACCTAGTACTTTAATAAACACAAGCAGAATTTACCATTGTGTTATGATCCGCAGTTGGCTGTTAGCGCATGTTTCAACTTGGATGTTTTCTAGATTTAGACACGGCCCCTCCCACAAACAAAAGAGACAAAAGACGAGCGGCTCACAGGAATATCCACGATGACGTATTGTAACGAAAATATGCCATGGGGAACGGGCGGGTGACAAAGTAATGCTTTATTGTGACAATTGCATGAAAGAATAGAGTCTCCCACGTCTGGGACAGGTTTCCATGCCGACTCATGCATGAACAATTTGACTCCTTCTCAAGGACGGTAACCGATGTTGCCCTAATCGGTACGAGCCGGCCTGCCTTCTCTCCTCCCTCCCATTAACACCAATTTAGGCCCTTTATCATCCTAATACATGCATAGTAGTACAAATGTGGAACATGTGTGTATGGCCCCAGCTTAGACTGGTGTGGACAAACATATAGTTGACTCATGCCCTATACAAAATATTAACACAATACTCAGCAGTCAGCTAATAGCCATTTCACGCTTTCAAACAAATCAAGTACAAAACTACAAAAATGGTACAGATACAATGACACACACAAAATATAGTCGTTCTAGCTCCCAAAACGCGGGACACACCTACAATAATGGGAATAAAAATGGGAACTACATGTATGTTATAGGCTTGTAGCGGCAACTCCTTGTTTATCAACTTTCATATCGGAGTGAACCAGTTATGAAAATATATAATTTGAGAGTACAGACAAATTGAAATTCAGTTCGATATAAGTTCAACATAGCAAGATAGTTCGTCGTCCGAGATATCAACTGATGACTTGATCAAAAGAGAGCACGAAATCTAGGTAACGGCATCCACTGTTCAGGCGCGCTCCCCGCGGATGCGACGGGCCAGCTGGATGTCCTTGGGCATGATAGTCACACGCTTGGCGTGGATGGCGCACAGGTTGGTGTCCTCGAACAGACCAACCAGGTAGGCTTCGCTAGCCTCCTGCAGGGCCATGACGGCGGAGCTCTGGAAGCGGAGCTCGGTCTTGAAGTCCTGAGCGATCTCGCGGATGAGGCGCTGGAAGGGGAGCTTGCGAATCAGTAGCTCCGTGCTCTTCTGGTAGCGACGGATCTCACGTAGAGCGACGGTGCCTGGAAATTAGGAACATAACATTGCAAGAGATTTTAATCCAATTATTGTTAGTCAATTGCATCATGTTATGCGTGTCGCCTCTCCCTTCCCTCCTTTCACAAAGTGTGTATACATGCCATTCAGTAAACGGGGATTTTGTCGGGTCTTGAGAGTTAACTTGTCTCTATGAGAACCGATCTCTGATCTACATGTTTTACATGGCATCATTATTTTGAGCTATAAAATTCCCTTTTCCATTTCTATCCTCAATGGCCTCTATGTAGCACTGCCTTTGTTCCACTTTCTTTTCTTGTTATACGTGTCCCTCCCCTTTAAGTCTATTCTTCCAGATAAGTATTGATCTTCTGCAGTTATATATGAGTTCTTGATAATTGGCCCATTTGCTGCATGAAACTGAAATACAATGAATTTCTCTAGCTATAGTATAAAACAAATGGTTTCTAAATCTTACCTGGCCTGAATCTATGCGGCTTTTTCACCCCGCCAGTAGCCGGAGCGCTCTTTCTAGCTGCCTTGGTCGCCAGCTGCTTTCTCGGGGCCTTTCCGCCCGTAGACTTGCGTGCAGTCTGCTTCGTTCGAGCCATTACTGTTAAAGATACTGCTGAGATGTATTGACAGGTTGAAGAAGTCCACTAAAAAAATCTGACTTTAGAATGAGTATCTGACACAACAACACTTCTCACCAGATGTTAGAAGGCAGAATAAGCGTCGTGAAATTTCGGTTTTGCACCAAAGCGCGCTAAACGAAACTTCGGAAGATGTGATTGGTTGACGAAAAACCCAAGCCCGCCAGGAATAGTGACAATGACTTGTGATTGGACAATAGTGAATGTAATTCTCTGAGCAGGTGTAGCGGAGCTAGAAATGCTATTGTCGTCGCTAACGAATTGTCCCATTATGTCGGACTTTCCTTCTACGGCATAGGCAGTGAACTTTGAAGGCCTACTTAATGAAATGGTGGAAGGATTGCATTCGAAAGCTATGTGACCTTCAAAAGTTGGCTTTCGGAAAATTTTCAAAAAGATGCTAGCCTTCAATTTGGCCCTTTTTCAAATACATCATTTTCGTAAAATATTCACATCTATCCCCTTAAGTGCACAGTAACGCGTTATCACATTCACTTGTATCAATGGGTGGAAGTTGTATCAGTTGTTGCTAGTCAGACAAACCTCGATCAAACTTTGGGGTTAACCATTAGTAACGTGTTGTTTAAAAAAATGCGCAGACATAAAATGGTCTATTGAAAACAGAATGTACGTTGTTACTATCAACTGGACTTACTATATGGATGGACGACGCTCAGACGACTTCATTTGATCCTATACGACCGCCGCCGCATAAACATACATTGTCTTCAGGTGTTGTTAACAATGCGTTGAATTACCGAGGTGTGACGTCATCATGATCACGTTGTCAATACATGGACATGTACAAGTGGTTTTTAACCATGTGGAGTAAACAATGGTGATCTCTCATAGACTATTTTTGGGAGTGCCCGACATTAGCCCGCTAGACAATGACGGACCAGTACAATTTTCACTTGAGTGACATTGTTTGAACCAGAAACTCACATAACAATGGACATGGGGACACCGCTTCGGTATTCGATTCCGTTTTCGTGATGTATTCATAACTGCATGTTCTCTCCTGTATAGTGATTCAGATTCAATGAGTATAGAATGCACACTGAATATATTAGTTGCTAGTCAGACAAGCCTCGGACAAGCGCCGGGGTTACCATTAGAAGCGTATTGTTTGAAACACCTGCAAAACTTTGAATACAAGACGAAAATGGTTTACTTCAAAAGAAAAGTTGCTAGCTGTGAGCTCAACATTATTTTGATCCATGAAATGTAAATCAGTTGAGGGGTGAACTAGGGAGGTGTTATGAAGGAGAATCAACTCGAGCATAACATCTTCAAGCATTTGTATGGGTTCTTATAAAGCATGCTAATGAATATCAAGAGCATTCCACAAGCATGACAATGCTTTCATGTCCCGTACTCAGCACCGACATTTAGCGGATGTCAATTCGAAAAGTAATATCTTGAACTGCCCATTTTCTTTCGAGGCTATGTTTCTTATCACATTATTCAATATATTGTAATTTTGAAGAGAGTTAAAGGGTTACTAAATTAGAAAAATAAGTTCCCACTAATCTATGTAGAATTATCCACTCAAAACGAATTTCACATTCGTTTTCCGCAATAAAGTCTCATTTTGACGAAAATTTGAAGAAAAAAAACAAAAACAAAAAACGCACGCCTCCAGTGACGTATGGGAAGTCAAAATGCCATAAATGCCAACTGCGTAAATAAAATGTTTTTTTTCACGCAATTCAAACAATACGTTACCAATAGGAACCCTAAAGCTTGTCCGAGGTTTGTCTGGGTAGCAACAACTAATAGATTCAAAGTGCGTTACATCCATTGAACCTGAATGACAAGATACAGGTGAATGCAATAACGCGTTACTACGCAGTTAGGGGAAAGTTGTGAATACATTACAAAAATGGTCTATTGTCGATTTCCGTACAATCTATGGAATTTTGACTTCTCATACGTCACGGGAGGCGTGCGTTTTTTTTTTCAAATGTTCGTCAAAATGAGACTTTATTGCGGCAAATGAATGTGAAATTCGTTTTCATTGGATAATTTGACATAGATTAGTCATGTTAGTGGGAACTAATTTAGTATCCCTTTAAAGCCCGCGGGGCTGTAAGTTTTCGTTTGAGCAAGGCTCTTATTATGTCATGTTTTTAACAAACGACATTTTCAGTTAACACTTCTTTGACAATGGTATAGAACCCCTACAGGTTGATACCATATGAGATCTTGTGTCCTATACATGTACATGTATTGTATTTGAGTTATAGAGGGTTCCCACAAGCAGCTATATTGAAAGAAAAAACAATAAAAACCTGTGCATCAGACCATGCACCACTTTTATGGTCTCATGCACAGGATTTTATTGTTTGTCCTCCATAATGGCTGCTTGTGGGAACCCTCTATAGGGGATTAGAGGTGTGTTACTACATTTAATGTGATAAAATACATTTTAACCAAGCCTATGACACCAGTTATGTTTTGCCATTTGAAGGAGTGGTCACATTTCAAATGGTCAATACTTCTTTATTACATGTACTTATCCAATTTTGTTAAAATGTTCCGTAATGTGCTTCTTTGATTTTCTGCATCTTTTGAAAACAATTTATTGTCAGAGTGAATTGTCAATTTAAATTCAGCGAAAATTAGTGATACAGAGTAGATAAATTTCTTATTTATTCTAATTTTCCAGTCGTCTTTCACACAGCAATCCACATATCATGACACTCCTATAACACACTTCACACACAACATGCATTTCACAGGCAATACAATATAGAAAATATATCTTTTTAAAGTGTTTAATAATATCATAATCATATGAAATTCACTATTCAATTTACACACAATGAGAGGATGATTCTAACTGTATAAAAGCAACTGTAAAAATCCCATCTCTTTTCCTTCATGATGCCATGCATATCTAACCATTGTGATGTATGCAACTCATGTCAGCTCATGCAATGAAATTCTAATTGACTTTTAGGGACACATTTAAAGTGAAAGACACTTCTATCTTGTATGCTGAAAAATCAAATTTGGATATCTTTCTGGGCACGCACTAATACATGTACCTATATCATGCCAATACATGTATACATGTATCAACCACAATACAATGGGTGAAATCCTTTTTCATAATGTTAATTTCCCCAGCACTAAGCAGATCTTTGAACCAAGCAGGGCACATTATAAGCAGCGACATGATTATCATGACATGATAATTCCAGCTTGATTATTTTTGGCTTGATCATTTTTTGATCATAAATTAGCAGTCTCTCATGCAATAGACTCTATCCACTTCATGAGGTCCAACGAGGTTCTCTTTGGAGTCCCGTCACTCGTTACAAACTGCGCTGCTTAGCAGTCTCACAGTCTTCACTTCTATCTATGTCTGTAGTCCTATCCTAGAGGCACTTTCAGCAGGTAATGTGTATGAGTTAGAGGACATGTGATTTTCTTTGCTTCCATTTATTTCTCAAGTTTAGACCTCTTAAAGTGCATTTACACAGGACTAGTTTGCTGCTTCCACTGGCCTGTAACTTCATGGCAGTGTTTCCTGCTGCAGCAGAGCAAGAAACTTTAAAAATTCCCCTATCTGCAAATTAAAAAGTTGTCCAATGTAACATTAGAGAGAAGGAATTCTGTTTAGGGTCAGATAGGGTCAGATAGAAGGGTCATTGGGGTAACCGGTAGAGGCAAAGTGCTCTTCTCTGAATGGTCTTTGTACTTGGTAAGGTACAAGATAGGTTTCATGCCAGGCCACATCACTGGTTGTGGGACCAGCCTTCACTTCTATGTACGTCTGTAGTTCCATTCAGAGAGGAGAAGTGTGTTCATTCCTATATAGGCCTTTAGTTCCTCTCACAGGGGTTGGTGAGTGTTCATTCCTATATAGGCCTTTAGTTCCCCTCACAGGGGTTGGTGAGTGTTCATTCCTATATAGGCCTTTAGTTCCTCTCACAGGGGTTGGTGAGTGTTCATTCCTAGATAGGCCTTTAGTTCCTCTCACAGGGGTTGGTGAGTGTTCATTCCTAGATAGGCCTTTAGTTCCTCTCACAGGGGTTGGTCAGTGTTCATTCCTATAGAAGCCTTTAGTTCCTCTCACAGGGGTTGGTGAGTGTTCAGTTCATTCCTTGGGGAGGTACTTGTTGAGGTACTGAAGGGGTTTCCTGTGGGGCCACTTGACTTGAGGAGCGATGCGCTGCTCAGGAGGGTCATACTCAAAGACTGGTTCCCGCATTCCTGCAAGCAACACAAAGCAAGGAAAGAAATTATTATACTGTGTCTTCATTATTGGAACAAGTTTTTATGAAAACAAACAATACAGTTGGGCCTCAGATCAACGTCACAGCTGACTGCAATCTATTGCAATCAGATTGCAGTCAACGTTTGGAGCTGATTGCATTTGATTGCAATCACTGTGCATTTGATCTCAGGCTCCACTGTATATGATATCATTTAATAGCTATTAAGTTATTTATAAAACCCCTGACATTGTTTTTACAATGATGTTAGAGGTGACTTGTATGATCATGATTGCAATGAACATCATTAGTCTTATTTATGTGGTAATACATATACATGTATTTGTAATGTGTGTTGTACTCATGATGTCATATAAGTTTTGTTGCTTAAACATGCATTAATTTTGTAAAGAGACCCTTTGTAATTCCTGGACTACCACTCTGCATGTCTATGTGTTTTATATGAAACAACCCAAATTGCCTTGAGTCTGTGGTAGGATTGGCAGACTTACTGAGGATATTGTGGAAGGTTTGCTGGACAGACTGGTCCCATCGGCTCTGGAAGAAGCTCAGGCCGGTAGGGGTGATCTCATCCTGGTGCTGCCGGTAGAACTCCAACGTCTGAAATGTTCTCTCCTTCAGGCTGTGACTGAAGAGAAAGAATGTGTCCTCCATTACATTCCCTCAGAGGATACCAGGCAATGAATATGCATTACACATCTTATTATTGTCTCACTCAGATTAGTCACAGCTCATAGCAGCTCATAGCAGTGAGTAATATAAATCAACCTGCTTATAATGGCTTCCAGTTCAGACTGGAAATGTTTTTCGACTGTACCATCGCCGCCCCCCCCCCCCCCCCCCAACACAAAAACGGTCTGCAAATCCTAAATCACTAAATATCTGGATATGCATATTTTAATCTACTGATAT
>OZ022581.1:132757-154956 GCA_963669155.1 Arbacia lixula | reverse complement strand
CAAATTTTAATCTACCAATATAAGATCAACACATATCTTTGCTGTTATTTTCAATCACATGGAAACAATGTCACAAAAACGGATGTGAGAAGTAAATGCATCCATAGCATTAGCATCAACAACACTTTTTTCTCACTCTGTGTTTTCTGCCCTAATCCTCACATCTTTCTCATTTACATAGCATTCCTTTCATCCTCTTTCATCATTCTTCTTTCCACATACATACTTTCCCTTTCATTTTCTTCTCTTCACTCTCCTATCATTCTCTCTCTATCCATCACCCCAATCGCCCCCACGGATCCCTCTCACTTACCATGGGATCTGTTGCTGGTGGTTGGTGAAGGATAACCTTCTTTCTTGCTTGAAGAGGATGAAGACAAAGCGATGATACCCCGTACCCCTGGCTGGGAATGGAGACAGGTAATCCACCAGCGTCTCTCCTTCTGCAATTCTATTGCCTGGTATGTTGCCTCTGCACAATATCAATGATAACACATACATGCTATCACTTAATCATCAACCAGATTTCCTCATTTATCGTGTAATCTGAATAGTGTGGATCCATTAAATAATGAATACATACCAATCTCCACCATAAAATTCAATGTGCCTGGTTAATTATCATGCTGATAGCTTTCATGATGAAATATCATGGAAACAATTTGTCATAAAACCTTTGACTCTTACATCACAACAAACAGTATGCATATATCTATTTTAAGTAACATTTACTCCAATAAACTCTCCATCTAATTTGGAATTGCCACTTAGAATTAGATACCCAGGTACTTAACAAATAAATACATAGAGGCTATGCATTTCAACCATGTAGGATATCAAGCAAACACAAACTTTGCCATTATATTTGATTTGGATTTTGAGTGACCTTCATATACATACACAACCTCATTTACAGCTGCTCCTGAGTATGGCATCAAATGTCTTCAGAATTATCACTAGCCAATAATTATGTTAGTGTTCTAGTTCGTGGTACATGGTGGGAGAAGTAGAATCACCACTCTATGATTAAGGGCAGATCGATAATACAAAACCTGACTTAATTACAGCAGAGGACACTAAGAATGTCTGTTTTATACTCTATGTCTTACAGCATAATATGGAGTGCCTGAAGATTTTTAACACAAACAGTTCCTTTAAAGAAATCCATTTAAGCTGAATCTTGATTAAGCAGGGGCACTTTTCTAAGCTCAAACATTGCTACATTACTTACATTAGCCAGTGGGCATATTCAGCTTCATTATCCAGCAGATGACCATCTGTGGAATGAACAAAAAGAAAGGTCCACATAAATAAAGATTCATATTCAACTCAAGTACTATTCAGTCTTCATAGACTCATATTGCATGGCATTATGCGGGTTCTTTACTATCACATCTTTACTTCCCCCCCTCACTGTGTGTTTGGATGTTGAGTTCCTGTCTGTCTCTCCTCCATGCAATCGAGTCTATGGCATCCACCTGAGGCAGACTAGAGGCCTGATATATCCCGCCAGTCTCTCCCTCTAGGTTCTACGAGGCCTGCTAAGTAGTTATGAGATGGCTGCTTACATAATTATGTAGGGCATCCAGTAGCTACTGTCTCTCTC
This sequence comes from Arbacia lixula, assembly GCA_963669155.1. NCBI lineage: Eukaryota > Metazoa > Echinodermata > Echinoidea > Arbacioida > Arbaciidae > Arbacia > Arbacia lixula. The sequence goes on along the minus strand of OZ022581.1, from coordinate 153,350 downwards.
CCCTCTTTTTCATGTGCACATTCACATAAATAGGAAGAAATCAAAGCTTTCATAGAGCACACATCAGGACACTAAATAAAGTTCAAAATTCTCAGGAGTCATGAGTATTTCAAAACATTTCAACAAAAAGACAAAGAAGTTCCCAATGTGTAATCTTTCTTAATACAAGGAACCAAATTACCCATGTGATGTACAGTTGAGGCCAGAAGTTTACATTCACCCAGGAAATTAAAAGAAAAGTTGACACTTGCCAAACATCATACAATTTACTGTATCTTATAAAATATTTGTGCTGTCATTACGAATTTGATATCAAACAAATGGCTATGTCATGCCCCTTCATCACATTGCTTTGTCATCGGGAGCTGAAAAAATCTTAAAGTACCATTTCCCCTCAAAATATCTTCATATTTTAGAAAAACTAAAAATGAAAACATTTCATATTTTTGCAAGTTTCTTTTCAACACAGACATTTCAGATTACACATTTTTGTTCAGTGGTGACATATCATGATATAAAATGTAATATAAATCATAGATTTAACATTTACGTGTTTTTTTATGAAACGATGTTTGAGAATATATTAACAAATAATGGAATACTTTTGGCACAAATATTACTTTTTTTTTCTTCAAAGAAACTTTCACCTGAAATATAATCTAATTCCAACAGCACTTCAACTATGTGACTGAGCTTCATATGCTCTTTCATTCTATACCAAATTCATCATGGTAGTATTTATATTTCTCAAGATATGGTAAATTTTACGATATTTGGCAAGTGAACAAATTTCACTGAATTCCATGGGTGTATGTAAACTTTTGGCCTCAACTGTAAGTACTTAGAAAACTCCTAGCAGACAGAGAGTTAAGATAGCAAAGTTTACCTGGATTGGTCATAAGCAGAGTCCATAATGTGTCATCTGCTGCTTCATAGTGGACTGTGGGTGATTCAGCAGCCTGCAGGAAAACATTCAGACTTAAATACTCATGACAAGGTAGCCCTTTAAACAAAATCATATTTTGTAAATGCTACGCAACGTAGAATATCATACCATCCTAATAAATAGCAACGGAAACTGATTTTGAGCAGAATTATATTGCTGGCTAGATTTTGAGTAGGTTTTGGATGGGTCATCCATAACCTAGTAGTTACTGTGGCCTAAAGACTGCAGACTGTAATATGCAATAGGACATATGGCTTTCCATAGTGAGTGTTGCAATATGGTGTATGAATGTAGACCATGGTCACTACAAAACAGGATGTTTCAAAACAGGTATAGTTTGCTGCTGTGTGTTACAATTCTATCTTGACATGTGAGCATACAAACAAATTAACATGAATATGTTTGTGCTGCCAATGCATTAAACATTCTGTGGCAATATTGATGTTTTTGGTGGTTTATAGAAATGAAATAAACAGCTCAGAAAGTAATATGTTAATATTCCAGTATCCTTTACCTCTGAGGGGGTGACAACATTCCCTCTGTAAACAGGCACACTTTCCTCCTCAGAGACACCATAGGCAATCTTCAGTGGCACAAAAGGTACAAAGTCGGCTCCATCAAAGAGATCTTTGAAGATACCAAAGTGTGCAGCTACACTGCGAATGTGATACGGCCCGCTAGTCACTTCCCAGTCCTTCTTAACCTCGTCAAGTGGTATCTTCACTGCAGAAATTACGGAAAATTGTGATGTGATTAACTTAAAATAGCTTGATGCATGCATGAAGTGAAGTCTAATGCATCATCTTGAATCTAAATAAGCAGAAAACACACTTCATGTTAGCATGGCATATTGGACATTTCTGATCAGGAAAAAAATCTACACATGAGCGTTCAAGCAAAACTATGAATGTATACATTACAGAATCTCATTACCAGAAAAGAAATGATAATTCACAGAGCAATAAAGAATCAAAATTTCATCACACTTTTACATTCCACAGAATAGCAGAAATTTGGCTACAGCCGATCTTGTTATATGAGAAGCAGAATACACGGAGGTCTATGGAAGAAAAAATGGGACCCGAGAAATATCCTTGTAATAAGTGGATTCTCACTTCCCCATGCTAGTTATTTATAACGGGGTTTGCCTGTATCAGCTATAGCAGAATTTCTGCTGTAGTGCAGTAAACTCCCAGCCTAAGAATAAAGAAAAAGCAAAGGAAATTGTCCCCGTTACTAAGAGCACTCTGTTCAGCCACAGCACATAATGAGGGAAATGCAACAACAAAACAAGCAATTTTTTGGCATTGTCAAACACCTCCTCTCTCAAGAGATTGATCATACACGTTGTGTAAGAATCCATACACACATTCAAAAGTCCAAATTATGTGTGTTACTGCATCCTACTGTAGGAGCTTATTCACCAACATTGCTTCACACACACATGGTAAAGGATTACAAGAGCTTACATTTGACACTTTGTACAATCGTCTATGAAGGAGCATTGCATATAATCATTCATTGTTTACATGCAATCATGCCAGCAGGCAAGGGTAACCAAGCCTCCTCTCTTCTTCATTTGTCAGTAAATGGAGACTTTGGATGTGCCGTTTATTTACATGTTCAACTTCACTGTTAGATATTTAGTGACTTTTTAGCAAGTCAGTTCAGTTTAATATGCTTGCAAAATCATTCAAAAGTTATAATACTTAATAGCCATGAATATATTTTTAATGAGTAGTCCTATATACTGGTACATATATTTCTGTATGTTTTCATCATGTATTGGTATTAGCCTTTTTGCAGTTATCACTGAGAATAGCATGGTTACGCAGCTCGGAAGATAAAGAATGCATGGGTGACCATTGATGCAATGCTGTTTCGATGTCAAAGTGGATGCCGGTGGATGAATAATAGCTATTTTTGCAGAGTTTTTTTTTGTGAATCTTGACTCACAATGTTGGGAAATGTGTTTCTATGAGTAATCTTTGTTTGCTTTTGGTTTGTCAGATTTTTGACAGTTGCTGACCATAGGGCTTGGCTTTTGGACAAAATATCACATGCAAATCTGTGAATGGATAGTAAAGAGTGACCAAAATATCACTCTTTCTTTTTCAGGTCACCAAAGGATCTGGAATTTGTTTCCCATTTATGATCAGCAATTTGGCTACTGCTTTGACTGTGACTGTTCTTCAACCTCGCTTGGTTTATCATTGTAACAAAATTGTACTGCACTGTACACTAGCGCTTGCAGCTCTGCTTTCAAACCCAACGTTTTTAGTCCTCTTATTCGCAGAAAATCCTTCAAAGTGTTCACTTTCCAAAGTTTGATATCTCCCAGTGTGAGCTCAGAATCATTTCTTGTCCTGTTTTCCTCCTATAAAGAGCGAAAAATAGTGAGATCTCCACCGTCATCGTAAACATTACATACACAAGTAGCTATGGGCAATGATGTTTGTTTATCTCCAGTGACCTTTGACATAAAACCCACAATGCAATGCGCGCCAAGATTGCAAAAGGGCTTAAAGCGAGTAAAAAATGTGGGTCCCGACGTCCTGTTTTGCCTGTACAACATTACCAGTCCACCTCCCTTACTGCATGTATTTCTTCACTTTGTCTGATAATACTCGGTACTCACATGTGCGATGCCTTGCCTCTGCTTCCAAATCTGTTCTCTTCCGGTTGCCTCTGATTATGTTTGCCCTCGCTCGACGGATCTCTCCCCTTTGTCTGTGTGGGGGCGCCAACCCAATATCCACTCCTATGGATGTTGCTGTTTGTTAATTTTGAAGCCAAGATAATTAATGCATTGCATTTATTTCCATTAACAAACATAAACAAATGTACATAGAATAAATTCAATACACAAACTTTAGTGAAGTAGAGTTGCAGTTGCTGACCATGGCGTTGTTAATTGTCGAGTTATCAAAACTCACAAACATGTTGAACTTGAATGGTTTGTGTGCGTATGTGCAACAACATGCCAACAACAAAATCAATTCGCCCAGGCAGTAGTGGACTGAAGGCTTGTTCTTAGTTTGGGCAGTAAACTATCAGATCTAGATAGCCTAAAAGTAAATAAAAAAAAGTAATAGCAAGAATATTCCCAACGATAAACTTTTTAACTTGTAATTTGTAGGAATCATTAATCAGCTAGCAACTTTGTAGACAGGAATTAACCGTCTCATTTGGGGCATTCTCAATAGAAATTACATTTTTGGACATACCCCCAAGGGGCGTTCAGAGGAGCCAGATGCAATCTCAGCGGATCCAACGTCTTATATACAGAGAATGATTTTTCGGTCTAGCGCGCTAGCATAGCGGCAGCCAGGTAGCCTGTGCTGAATCTAGTCTGTTCTACCCCGGAGGCTCGGGGGAGTTCGATAACAGCGGCCGCTCATCGAGTAGGGCCACGAGTCGAGATCCGAGTACCCAAACTCAGACAACTCAGTAATTGTTAGCTATCACTCACCACTTTCTGGTTGTATACGTTGTATTGAAGATAAGCCCCTGGACAAACGGAGACATCCACTTATTGCTGAAATTCTCTGACATCGAGCCAACCGAGTTAACAACGCAGAATTCATTGTACAAATGTAGGCCCTATTTTCTTGAGAATTTACAACGTTTAATTGAGTTGAAGGAAGGTAGGCATAATTTATTTAAAGTATGGTAGCTTTGAAAAGCTGAACGAAAATGTTATCTTGTCCTTACCCTGCTCGGTATTAAAATGTATAATTATGATTATGCCGAAGCATAGTATAGAGCTATTAAATGTGCCGAACTGACAGATCTAGGCCAATTATATGTACTTTAAGTGCAATATAAGTGCAATATATACCACAATTAACGAATGCATATAAATCATGGGCGGAAATCCCGGTGGGGGGGGGGGGGGGGGGGGGGGGCGGGGGGGCCGCGTCCCCCCCACCATTTGGAAAGGGGGGGGGGGGCACAATATCAAATGTCCCCCCCCACTATTTTCTGTCTGATAGAAATTTTTTTGAAAACCGTCATAACCCCCCCCCCCCCACCACCATTTCGAAGGGGGGGGGGGAACAATATCAAATGCGCCCCCCCCCCCCCCACTATTTTCGGTCGTGTACCCCCACGAGACTGGGCGGATTAAATTTTTTTCGGAAACGTCATAACCCCCCCCCCCCCCCCCCACTGAGAGCATTTTCAGAGACTGGGCGGGATAAAAAAAATGAAGAAAAAAAAACACCTCCCCAAAATCCCATCACTACCCCCCCCCCCTCCCGCTCAGCTACTTCTTGAGAAAAAAAACATGTCCTCCACCTTCGGGGAGCGATTTCCGCCCATGCCCGTGACTATTTCGGAAAGGCATATATGGATTCATCTGTTCGAGTGTCACGTGATAAATTTGACTACTATGGGGTCGTGTAGCCCGACAATGTTGTCGAACTGCTAGCATGGTTAATCTTGTAATTCTGTGACTTGAGACGGAACGTTGGATGGTTGAACAGGGTATGATAAATCATCCACGGTTTCTGTAGCCTTATAATTTTATTCACGGTACAGATTTGTACTTGATATCAAAATATTGAATTGAATTTTTGATGGCAAACAAGTATGTTAGTTTGCAAAGTACTAGATGTATACTAGATCTTATAGTCAATATGCGAAGTTTATGAGAATTTGGGTGACAAATAAAAAAGAAAAATCTAATTTCCACCAAGTTGTATTTCGGAATAGACTGGTAATGTAACGGCCCAATGATAATGTGAAAACATAATTCATGCAGTGTCATTTCCCACGCTACGCAACACGTTGTAATTCATGAGTCTACTGTTCGCCAATCATTTGCAGAATGAATAACAGGGGTATCTGTGACGTTGTGAATTCAATTCACTCTCCGTGCTTCCCGTCAAATAAATAACATAATCAAGTTTAAGAGGGAATAAAACGAACGTCTTGTAATTGAAACACATGTGTCCCGTTGCAATTTTCTTACCTTTGCCATGCTTTTGGCATCATTCATGAACAATTATTATTATTACAAACACAATGTGGCGAGTGAAGTGTACCAGTGTATTTAATACAATGCCTGCTATCATGACAGCGATTACTCTTTTTCTTCGTGTATAACATAGAAAGGCTTGAAACTGCTTGATAAATCGAATAATTATTCGAAATTGTTCATTAAGCTATTCGCAGATATAATGTAAAAGAAGCAATTTAGTCATTTGAATAATGACGTGCAATTCCCTCCAAAATGTGCATTAATGATTTAGATTACTCGTGTGTTTAATGAAGGGAAACAAAAAGACATTTTGGAGTTGTATGGTGATTTCAATCGCTAATTGCAATGCGTTTTGGGGTTCGTTGCATCCTTCTTAAGTAGTCAGACTTCATCGCTTATACAGAACAGAATCCTCCGTATTATGTGCCAGTTCTCATTACCTTGAATCTTCGTTACCCCTGTTTGAACGTTGCTTAATGTTTTTGATATGAATACGATGCAAATTGCCTGTTTAATGCGTAGATACTTTTCAAACCTAATATTTCATGCACATGTTTTCATTGAATGCTGAAATTCATCAGCACAATACCTTTTTAACCTGTAAAATTCCACATGTGGAAAGTTAAATACAAAATACTCTTTCCAAATCAGCCCGTTGTTTAGGTCCAGTAGCCTAGATTTTATTACCAGCCCACATTCAGAATGCTTAGTTTCGTAATTCTTTTAAAATCAACTTATAAACAGTGTCAAAATAAAATGTAAGCCAAATTACAAATGTTAACTGACTGGCAATGGAAGCCACGTTGCTCAGTAATGTGTTTCTTTTGTAATAGCTTTAAACACCACATGGCCGAGTTAATTCGACTCATCTTCTAAAAGCCCTTATACCATATGTTTTATAATACAGGTAACCTAGGCTCTGTGGCGCACTGGATGCATCGCATTCTTAATTCTTTTGTCTATCCTTTTCGCAGATAGGAGCCGTGCCTAATCTATTGTTACCCGCGTTTTTTTCGGTTTGCCTGATTTTGCCCTAAGGGTATTATGTAATAGTAAGTGACGAGACACATATGGGAGAACACAATTGGTAGATTTTGTTTTGGTATGATGGAACGAGGGTCCGAGGGTACATGAGTTTGAGGGAGTGGTGTGAGAAGCTATTTTGTCGTAATTGACGTGTTTTGTCACCCACGGGGAGGAGTCCTGTGCGCGGTAGAGAGTCGGGGAAGTCTGGGGACTTGCTGCATGAGAGTGAGTGCATCCACCCCAACTCTAGCTGCCACTGTTTCTGCTGTCATGAGCGGGAAGTGCAGACGGCCGTCGTGTGGACACAAATTCCTCCGGGAGGCAGGCAACAGGATCTTCAATTCTTCAAAATAACTGTAAGTCTGAAACATGCCAGTTTGCGGGGGGTTTCTACAACTGTTTAATTTCTGTATAGGCAAGTCTTTCAGATTAAAGTTTGACTTTCTAAAAATCAGTGCTTTCAACTAAAGTGAACATTTTAAATGCAAACAATTTCTGACACGAAAATTACCATTTCAAATTGAATGATTTCTTCTAGTTCGGAAACTGAACGTATATATTTTTCAGCAAAAACTGAAATGTGTTTAATTAGTAGTCATATGTCATAAACGCCCTCTTTTGGCAAGTAACAAAAGTCGGCCATTTTATGTCAGCCATGTCGAACTTTGAGGAATTGTTGTTATATCATGACTTTATTCAAGTTCAAGAGTGGCAGACATACATACATAGACCAGGTCCACCGTTTTGTGCCAAACAGATGGCAGGTCAAAATGATTACAACGGTCACAAATGAAAACTATTACAAACATGCAGTGTCACAACACAAGGATTTTCTGACACGAAAATTACCATTTCAAATTGAATGATTTCTTCTAGTTCGGAAACTGAACGTATATATTTTTCAGCAAAAACTGAAATGTGTTTAATTAGTAGTCATATGTCATAAACGCCCTCTTTTGGCAATTAACAAAAGTCGGCCATTTTATGTCAGCCATGTCGAACTTTGAGGAATTGTTGTTATATCATGACTTTATTCAAGTTCAAGAGTGGCAGACATACATACATAGACCAGGTCCACCGTTTTGTGCCAAACAGATGGCAGGTCAAAATGATTACAACGGTCACAAATGAAAACTATTACAAACATGCAGTGTCACAACACAAGGAATAAATACGTGTACTTAAATACATTCATCATATCAAAATAATCCTAAGTATCTTACATTAATTACGAGAGATAATACTCAATTCATCATCGTTATCTATTAAAAAAAAAAAGGAGAGGGGAATCAACAAGTTACTAATCGCTAAATGATTTTAAATGTAAATGTTATCTGACGGATGATTACGGATCTAAGTGTCGTACAAACATATGGCTGGTCAAAATTATTACAACGGTTACAAAGGAAAACTATTACAAACATGCAGTATCACAACATAAAGAGTAAATACGTGTACGTACATACGTTAATCATATCAACTTTGATCCTCAGCATCTTATATTAATAACGAGAGATATTACACAATTTATCATTGTTATCTATTAAAAAAAAAAAGAAGAAGAGGGGAACTAACAAATTACTAATCGCTAAATGATTTTAAATGTAAATATTATCTTATAGATGATTATGGGTCTAAGTGTCGTACCTCCCCCCAGGCTCGCTCTTTTCTGGCATAGAATATTGAAAATGAGGAGAGTATGGCAAGTTTGGAAAGAGTTTTAAAGAATTCGGTTGGATGGATTTTTGAGCTTGTTGTTTTTAGAATTTGTTTTATGCGGTGTTTATTGTTCCGGTCTACTAAGCCCCTTGCCCCGACTTCTATTGCGTAAAAAGATACGGTATACCCCCTTTCCTTTATGTCCCTCCGTATTAAGCTATATTTTTCTACTTTTCTTTGATGTGCAGCCTCAAGGTTAGTTTCAAATGGAACAGTTAACTCTACAATTATGACCTCCTTTTCTTCTTCCCTTAGAATGACTAAATCTGGGCGCAGACTTGTTGTGAGAATGTGAGGAGGTATGGTGCCCCCGGCGATTGAATGCCCTTCTAAGTCAGTGTAAATGTTCCCGTTAGGCAGATTTTCGAGTAATATTTTGTGCATGTACCTCTGAATATTATTATGTCGCCACTCAATGCGAGAGTATATGATGGAGAGTGCCTGTGGTACCAGGGCAGAATTTACATTTATCACTTAAGCGTTTGCCCCAGGTGTGCAGGTTTGTATATGAGGGTAAGGAGTCTATGCACGCATTAACGATAAAACTTAGGACTCGTCTTGGAAGATTGTACATAATCGATTTCCAAGTTAGGTTCTCGTTTTCCAATAACAGTAATGAGGCAAATTTTCCCTGAACCAAGAGAGGAGCTATTCTCTCAGACCAATATTTAACTGCATCTTCCTCTATTACATGTTTAACAGTTTTCTTTACAGTGTGCCATGGACTTGTCTGAACATTGACCGAGTTCTCAACTTTACAATGGGTTGCGTTACATTGCACGACGGTTGACTGTTTACGTGACCATTGTGATTCTCTTTCAATAGCAGAGTATATTGTTGGGTATTTCTCATTGATCGGTACCACCGTGTATTTACGGCATATATTTATATTGGGATGAAAATGAGAACTACTTAAGCGTGGCTATATGTTTTGATAATCAATGGTTTATGCAACTTACGCATTTTGTTAACAAGCAACCAAGTAACCAAGTAATGGTTGCTGGTTAAATAGAAGTATTGTACAAAGCAGAGGTATGAATCATTCTAGCACTGGACATTATTATGCTAGTAAATGGTTATTATGGTAATTGGAGATATCGAGGAGATATCCGATTGCTTTTTTTGTGTGTTTTTTTTTGCGAAGTCTATTAATTGGTAAACCAAATAGTGTGATTATTGTCATTTTAAGATGTCGTGTGCTTTACAAAATATAAAGTGAAAGCGTACAACTTATACTTGGTTGAATATATATTTATGATTCGGTGTAACTGTATTTCAGACGTAATCAAGGGTTCAGCCATCACGTGCCCTTGCACCCAGACCGGGCGGTGACAGTTCGGTTTCCTGGTCTCCTTCATCGACGTCGCCGAGCATCGAGGATCGCAACTACAACCACCTCAGCTCGGGCATCGACGTCCTACCGTGTAACCTCGACAGCGGGTCTTTCGATGAACTCGCGCTTCAAAAATCAACGTTATCGCGATCGCGTCGTCAAGGCAACCGGGTTGTATTGACGCTGCACACTGCGCTGAACATTATCAACCGGCCATGTGCAGGTTTTGATATCTGTACCGAAGAAAGTTTGATGTAAACCCATAATTTCATTCATTACTTTTGATATATATATGACTAGTAGACAGAGTCAATCGGAAAGTATTTGATTGTTTATCCATCATCATGCCTATTTAAAGATTATTGTATTGAGGCAATATTTCACTGTTCAATTCAATTGATATGTGTATGTTATTGCGTTTCATTATAATCTGATTATTTCATGCATTCCTTTTAATTAAAGTTTCATTTTGAAACTACATAAATATTAGTTCCGATTTTTATTAATTATTTATCTTACTTATGAAGAAACCCACTATGTGACAAACAGCATTCATCCTCTCTAAAATACTCTTTACCTGGCGCAACATAGAATGAAATAAGTTGGCAGCTTTAGCTCCCCGGTGTAATTATTTTATTTACATGATTTATCTGCATGCTCTTTTTACACAGGTGTACCCAATTTATCAAGCCAGTGAGGCATTTACGGGTAAACCTTCTTCTGCATTGTTTATACTTGACCCGTGCTCGTATTGGGCATTCTCATTTTGACTCATGCATACTTATTTGCACTAGAAACTCCACCTCAATGCATGTCATGTAATTATACACTAACAATTAAACACATTCTCCTTGAATGTGTTGAACTTGCAAATATTCGTATTAACTTTTTGATTGTCCTGACCTCGACATTATTTAGAGATATTTCGCGATTATGTGTTACAAACTTTCTAAAGAAGATCAATCTCTACACTTGATTTTAAGTGGAAGACTGATCGTATCCCAATCACAACATGTATACCCTTGGGCAACGTATTTTATTCCAATTGCCTAGTCTTTCGGAGGAGACTTTAAACCGTCGATCCCGTGTAAAGGAGAGTCACACCATTGGCACGTTAAAGAACATGCTTCTCTTTTCATAAAGAGTAGGGAAGTTATTCCGAGGAAGTAGTTAACATATTGATTTATTTCTGATTTAGAATCCTTCTCAAATTCTGTAAATCACATTAGGGAAACTTGAATGGTATAATCTTTTTAGATGAACTGTTCGACACTTATATGACACTCAAGTGTTAGTAGTGTCGTTCAATTTCTTATCAGTCAATCAATCAACCAATCATTGTTTATACTTACATCTCTGCAATACTCATGTTGTGCCGCTTTTTATTAATCGTCGCTATTGCCGATCAGTCACTATTAATATTTTCCTATGTGAAGTCATATGTTGATATAATACATGTTTCAATTTTGTATATTTTTTAGTTCTAGATTCGATGTACTGGTGTCATGACGCGACCCATCGACATCGCCTGGCCCGCCAATGCCAAGGAGATCGCGCGGGAGATCCTGGATTATGTCACGGACGGCGACACACGCCCTCTCCTGGTCCATGCCTTCTCCGTCAGCAGCCACGTGCGTCTGCGGAGTGGAGTAGCCGTTAGGCCTATGCATCGGTGCGTTACCGCATCGTTGCTCAGATCCTGTACAGTTGTATTCTCTCCAGGGATAGCTACGAGGGTATCTACTCGTAGGACGCCAACAACTCCTTTACGCAGTTTGTCACCAAGAGGGTTACAGAGACCTACCATTGGCTGACCAACAAGTACACCATGGATAGCATCGTCAAGGTGAGCTTGAAGGGTGAACTCTCCCGTGAGCATTGGCGTGAAGATGTGTAGTTCGCCAATGTGGTTTTCAGGAAATGGTAATGTAAAAGTTAAAGGTCCGTCTCATTGGTGGAGATGTCGCAAGGACAGCATAGATAAGTTACAGAGACTTACAGGAGACTTGAAAAAAAATAAAACACATTCGAATTCACGATGACCCGTCTAGTCTCGCAACGACTCGGTCTCAAACAAGCCACATATTTCTATCATTTTACAAGGCATAAACTCAGCAGTAATTTACATCTTGGGGAATCATAATTCATAATGATTCATTAATGTATGAAGGAAAGCGAGAATTCCATAAGAATTTCCAAAGAAACAAAGCAGAGTTTATTAACGGTCCTACTGTTCTGCATTGTCCTTCAGGTGAATGAGATCTTTACTGGCCGCACGGTCAAGGCGCCCTCCCTGAACCTCTTCTTTCGCGATGACCCGATCGCCACGGCCAAGGAAAACGACGAGTTGGTCGAGCAGTGGCGCAAGCATGTGGAGAGCGACCTTGACGTCAAGTGTTGCAGAACTCCCCACTTTGCGAAGCACAGTGACGAGTAGGAGGAGAGCATCTACGGCTTTATGGGCAAGCTGACACTGCAGCGCTGCCGCACGTTCCAGTTAGAGAAACTCAGCAGTAATTTACGTCTTGGGGAATCATAATTCATAATGATTCATTAATGTATCATAATGAAAGCGAGAATTCCATAGGAATTCCGTCGTCAGCGGGGACGCTACTGTAGGAAGCGCCAAAGCAGGCCGAATTAAAGTAGAATGAGTGAGCCGGGAGCTCAACAAATGGACACTAGGCTAAATCTTTCTAAAGGAGTGGTCACTATAGACTGTAGGATGGACTTTGCCACGACTTAACGAAGGATGAGTGAGGGAGATAATTAATCCGCGCAGCCAGCTTGACAAATGAACAAGAAATTTCTCCTACCAGAGATGCCATTATAGGATGGACTTTTGCGAAACTTGACAAAATGGTAAGGGAGAGAGAGAGCCCGCTGAGCTAGCGCAACAATCTTGCCTAAAATGAAGGTCACGATGAATTAACGGATGGGCTTTGGAACGATTTGAAGAGAACGCGCAAAGGTAGCTCTACTAATCAACGCTACATCTCTCCTTAAGGAGAGGTCATTGAAGGGTGGACTTTCCCACAGAGGAACACCGGGGTAACTCCACACATGTCCTATATAAATATCAGTGACACATCTCTCTCTTGATTAATCTGCGAGCTTTAGTATTGACTGGTCAGAAATAACTGCCAATCTGAATTGTTTACATGCCGAAACTCGCACATCATTATTGAACCAGCGGACTGCATCTCCTTTGGGGTATTGAGCATTAGTTTATAACTGATGCAGGGGAACAAAAGGTATTTTGTATATCAAGCAGTCATATTAACATAAGATAGCTTGGACAGACCACAACGCAAATCATGATCGTTGAATTATTTCACGAAAAGTTAAATTGCATGCATGAATACTTTTGAACAAAGAATGATACGACCTCTCTTAACCCTAATACTACCGGGGTATTTCAAGGCATGTTAGGGTGGGGGGGGGGGGGGGGCATTATGGCCATGGGCCGCCCGATTCCCTCATTTTTTTTTTTATAAGGGTCAAGAATTATGTACTCTACCAGTTGTATAGCTAAATATACGAAAGTGCCTTTATGTTTTTAATTCAATAATGTATGCTCATTTACGCAAGAAATCACTAGATAAAGCCTTAGGAATATCAATTTTCAAAATTAAAAAATCCCTCATCAATTCCTGAAAAAAGGATAGGTTGTGGTAATTATTTCTTACGTATTTCATTGTTTTTCGTCAAGCGCATTTTGCGATTTGGGTGAAAGTGTGCGTGAATGTGGGTGTATGTGGGTTTGTTTGTGTTGTAATTATTTACACTTCCTATAAGAAAAGTATTTACATAAAATGGGAAATCTCCTGCATGATTTTGTCTATATGGTTGTGCTCAGTCATATAGAGAAATAGCGAAATTTCAGTCACATGTGTTTGGTATAAACGTAATCTGGTATTTGCACGGTAGGTCCGATCGTCATAAATTTGGTATCAAAATGCGCGAAAAGGATCAGAAAAAAAAAATCGTGTTCGTTTCGAAATATTGAGGTGTTCGGAAGTACCGACAAATAAATGACGGGTGGTGGGGGACTAGTGCACCTCCGTGAGTATTAGGATTAAAGGATTATGTGAAGCACGTTGAATTCTCAATACTGCACATATAAGGGAAAGTCGTCCCATGATGTATTAGTGTAAGAGACCGGCGGCATGGATCATTCTTCGACACATATCCCCGTCACACACACGCCTGAGTTGCAAGTAATAGCATGTGAAGTGCACAGTATTGATGCAAGAACACGACATGGAATTCATTCTCTATAAGAAGCAGAATAATTGTGGTTGTATTTAATTGAGGAAAGCAATGTTTGAGCAAACTATTTCTCTCTCAAATGACATTCTATTGCATGTGAATCTCCAACGATATAAGCTATCCATCATGTACTGTACATTGTATATCTATATATTCATGTTATCAGAATCAGTGTCGGCGTGTGTAAAATATCTAATTGGTGATTCAAATGGCCTAGCTTCTTTGCATTGTAGAGTGTACAGCTCGGTTTTGCTTGATTTCCCCCGAGATGTTCCTTCACATATACATATATGATTCTCTATGCTTGTGATCTGCGTCGGGTTTCACTGAAACTCCTTGCGTCGGACGCAAGGACGACGCAGGGAAGGATTGTAGAAGTTTGCAAGCAAGCTTCCAACTCCACGTAGAAAAACACGGACGGCCGGTTGTGACCATGGCATAAGGCATCCTACTATAAATGTACTTATCTTTTAAAGTATGAATAAATAAGAACTTAATCAGTTATATTTCTAAGCGTTTAATAAAGACAGCATTATAAAAGAACAGGTATGTATTTTTAATTTTTAGTTCTTGAAATAAAATGTATGTTGGTCACATCCCACCTAATATCCCTCATTCTCATTTTCAATTTTATATTGTAATAAATTATTTTACTTTCTTACTCTGATTTTAGTTGTATTTTTGTGGGGGGGGGGGGGGGGGTCAGCCAGCAAATAATATGTAAGAAAACAACATGAAATTTTTTATATTCAGGAGAGTTTTTGTCGACAATTGCCAAAGTGTTGCATCACTGTTTGAATTGAGTTTTGATTAGGACAATTTCTCTGCATCCACAATACAGTGTATAGATATTTGAATGTTTCCTTCATCAAAACAATGAGCATTTACATGATTATACATGGACCAGTTTCATCATTACCGTATTGATATATGTCATGAATTTGAAAATGTTGATGCATTCAAGAATAAAAAATATATTTGTGGGGAAAATAAGCAACCGTCTACGTCTGCTTATCTGAATATGGAGTACCGAAGTGTGACGCCATTTGAGCATTATTGTTAAGACAAATGGCTCTAAACATACGGGCAGAACAAGCAGCGGTGATTACAACGGGGAATGTCATTGAGAATGCCGGACACTAGCCCGGTATACAGTATCGGACAGGTAAACCTCTCAGTTGAGTGAGTTTGTTTAGAGCCAATTTGTCTTGACAACATGTTCATATGACGACACCACTTCGGTACTCTATATGAACGAATGCTTGCATCGAAAGAGAAAAGAACAACGAAGATGGCTTTAGAGAAACAGAGGGGGGGGGGGGGGGGTAGAGAGAGAAAAAGAGAGGAGGGAGAGAGAGAGGTGGAGAGAGAGGAGGTTGGGAGAGAGAGAGAGACGGAGAGAAAAGCGAGCGCCATGGAAAAGTAGTAACATTTATCAATTATCTCACAGCATAGAAGATGTCATATCATAGTTCACGTTACTACAAGATTGTATCAGATTTATAGGGCTCTCGGGTCACTTTCAGGATACATTTGGGCAACAAATCCCCCCTCCCCCATGTGATTTTTTTTTCATAAATTGCACATTTCCTTATATCAAAAAGAAAATTACCTAAGTAATAGATAGAAACTTGTTGACAATCTGCAAGTATATATGTTTTATACTCTATGAAAACGTACCAACATCAGCAATCGGTCTGTTGGCTCAGTTGGTAGAGCGTCAGACTGATAACCTGAGGGTCATGAGTTCGATTCCTGACATAGATGCTCTTTTGGTTTTTTTCTCGTTGATTTGAAACTAATAGTCTATACGCTAAAATCACCAAGCAAAACCACCGACGTCTTATAGCCTAGTGGTAGGGTAAGCGCCGGGACTACCTCACACTCGTGCTAGCGAGCACGGGTTCGAAACCCGCTAACTCCAAGGTTGCAAAGCCAAGGTTCAAGGATTGTTGGATGGCCCGGAAAAGGCATTGGGATCGCCCTTGTTCCTCCCCTAAAGAGTTAGAGTCTATAGTTCTTATAGGCTATAGTTTTTAGGAGGTAGGAAGGGATACGCGATGGGCCGGTCGCCATACCAGAAGGGAACTAATGGTAGTCGGTAAAGGGTGATGAGCCCGAAGTCACGACACCTGAACTCCTGGCAACCATCGCTTAACCTTTTATTTTTTTTGTTGTTGAACTATTGACTTTAATTGTTGTTTTCCTTCTATCTTTGATGACAACAATCATCCAGAGCCTTATCATCTTTGTTGTTCCGTTTTTCATTATTCCACATTCCTCTTCTTATTACTTTTCTGCCCGGTTTTTTGTCCATTGATTTTCTACACTTTCCTGGAGCATGTTGCATATAGGTTTTAAATTCTACCTTACCATCAATGGTAGCTACCGAGAAAACCTATCTGCAACATGACCCTGATCTCTGATATCATCCAATCTTTCTTATTTGCACAGAGTAGAGGGTATCCTCAACCAGCAAGGCTATCATTCAATCCTACAGCGGAAGGCCTTCCCTTCAGGGAAACGCCTGATCGGAGGAGGGTTCGTTTTCCAGTAGAACAATGACCCAAAGCACACGTCACGACTATTCAAAGAATATGCAAAGGCTACTTGAAGAAAACGGAAGAGACACAAGTCCTGGCAATCATGGATTGGCCGCCCCAGTCTACAGATTTCAATCCCCTTTCTTGTCATTTATGTTTTTGAATAAAAAAAGAAGTTTCCATACAAGTTAAACACTAAATATCGTTTAATTTCATTTGCGTGTTTGACTTCTAACTAGGAAAAGGAAAAATGAATGAAGTTACGCATTTAACCCTGTATAATGGTGAAAAGCTCTGGATATCTAGATTACGCGAATGTAATAAAAAGGTTAGCATTTTGAGAAAATGCCATATTGACTGGTAGGCAGCCATTTAATAGAGTATAACTTTGTTTGAATCAAGGATAAAATGTACATTCTTATATACTATTCACTTTAAAACAAAACTTAATTGAACTATGCTATGAGCCTGAATATCAATAAAGCCTACCAATTATACACTGAATGCAGGTGTTCCTAAACTTTTGGAGTTTAGTGTATCTCTCTTACTTTCTCCCCCACTACATATTACTCTTACTTCCTCTCGATCTCCCTATACGGTACACACAGCTGGCCACCATACCGTACCGGGTAGGCATGGGCGGAAATTCCGGGGGGGGGGGGGGGGGGGGGGGAAGGCGTCCCCCCCACCATTTCGAAGGGGGGGGGGGACACAATATCAAATGTCCCCCCACTATTTTCGGTCGCGTACCTCCACGAGACTGGGCGGATTAAATTTTTTTTTTCGAAAAACCTCATAACCCCCCCCCCCCCCCACTGAGAGCATTTTCAGAGACTGGGCGGGATAAAAAAAAATGAAGTAAAAAAAAACACCTAGCCAAAATCCCATCACTACCCCCCCCCCCTTTCCCCGCTCAGCTACTTCTTGAGGAAAAACATGTCCCCTCCACCTTCGGGGAGCGATTTCCGCCCATGATATAAATACATAATGATATGGGGAAACGCCTTAAGGTAGACATACATTTTTAAAATTGTCTTTTAAATTCGTCGATGGTTCAATAATTGAAGGGCGGAGGAACAATTTAAGTTCAGGCCCACCAAGTTACAATAAGGGGGTAAGATGCGTCCCTCAGCTTGTGATGTGTACTCTCATGTCCCTTGTACGTGGAGTTTTCCCGATTAAGATGTTTGTATGGTTGTATGGAACATTTCTTGTATACCACATAATCTAATTTAATAAAGCAACATCATAGGGAATCACATATAGCACATATTTTTGAACAGGGTCATTTTTTTTCTTTAAAGAGAGAGAGAGAGAGAGAGAGAGAGAGAGAGGGAGAGAGAGAGGGGGGAAGGAGAGAGAGAGAGAGAGAGAGAGAGAGGGGGGGAGAACAACACGACCTTGTCTCATGCATAATTTTCCGTAAAATACGCTTAGCCGTATTACTGCTCTACACACAAAAAAATCCTTTCAATTTTCATTTATTGTTTTCCACAAAAATAATATTTGTAACATACATCTGGAAATCTTTGTAAAGTGAAGTATATAGATAATATAAAATAACGATCTTACATGCAGAATGTATAAATGAATCTACATAACGTACATTTAATTAAGTTATATAATAAGTTATGTGGAGGAACCTATACAGAAAAGCCGAAGCTTGTAGGTGTAGGTCCTCCAAAATACATCCTGTCCCAATATATTGCACTGAAAAGTATAGAATGTCCCTTTATTACTGCACATAATACATACATAAAAGGCCCGATAGCATATTTTGTTTGATAAAATGCCTTTCCCCGCACTTTGTTGCAAATATAGGCTATGTTCTGAAAACGTTCCATATGTGGCAATAGTTGTGCTCCGAAAACATAACATGTGCCAATAACATGTGCAAACACACAATGTGCCAATATTTGTGCTCTGAAAACATTCCTTATCGTGTCATAGACATGTTCTGAAAATGAACCCTATGTCAATACTCTGTAATTTCTGATGTTGGAATAAACATGCACTGTGTGATTATTTGTGCTTAGAAAACATTCCCTACCCAGCAGTACGTTCCAGTGCCTTCACTACGTGTGAGTACCGGTGATTTGCTATTTGGTCCAATCCCACTTGGTCCACTCACCATTTCGTCGATCTACCATCACATGCTGATATGTATGGGTTAGGGTTAGGGTAGGGGGTCTGGATTAGGGTTAACGGTTGAGGTCAAACGCACATCGTGCCGACGAGTGCCCATTCAAATGAAATCTCCTTTCGGTGTTGATACTTGGTCGCTGAGTCCACGAACTGGCACACGTGACCGAAGATGCACGAAATTACATTTCGAGTATAAAACGCGGTTAAAGATTTTACCTGTCTTTCAACTGCTCATTACCATTTCTTAGGAAGTTAGGTTGTATGCTTCAAGCATAGATTGAAAGCTAAGTACCTACTCTCGCCTCTCATGTCGAATCTTCCTTATAATAAGTTCAAATCTTAAGTAACAGGGACGCCAAAATCCCGTTTACCCAAAATCGAGCTTTTCACAACTAGACTAACATTGTTATGTTCTGAATTACTTATCTGGTCCAAATTGGTCCCAAAGGGAAAAACCTCATTGGATTTCAAAGGATCATCACAAAAAAGTAATTGATGAAATGTCACGAATTTCGCTTCTGAAGAAAAGCCATCCCTTGACTTCATGACGTATCTTTTTCAGCTTGATTCGAGTTGTAACGAGGTGTAAACCGTACTAGCACCATATCGTATCTAAGTTATATTTGAACAAGGTGCGATAAGTCATGTGGGGAATTGACATCTTGCTGTACAATGCTGATCTGTTATTAAAACACTCCTTCCCTTTCACGTCAATTGCAAAATTCATGTTTAAGTCTCAATAATAGCATTTACAACATCAGCTTCTCACATGCGTAGTCGTAGTGAGAATACCATACGATATATGGATAATTAGCCAATAAGAACCTTTTCTATTTCATACTAGGCCTGACGGTTACTGTGTAATAAACATTTGTCTTTGTTACGCGCCCGTCAGAACAAACTGGAGATATGTAAATCTAGAAGAATATGGCGGTGCATAGCGTCAAGCCCGGGCTCAGGACGGCACCTGAAGAATATTGAAACGCTTGGGCGTAGTCTCTACCCAGAAACCCTATTTGGTTCAGCGCCCTCGTCTTATCTGTAAGCCCCGCACTTTGTCCATGAACGAGTGATTAGTCATTAAAGTAAGCAGGGGCATCGACCGCAGCGTCGATCCGATGTGGAAATAGTAAGCGCAGCTGAGGAAAGATAGCGTATACAATCAGATCGCCGAGGAAGTGATAGTTCGTTTCATTGCCTGAAACGAGAAGTTGATTATTTGCTTTATATTCCACATCTGAAACCTACTATCTATAGCAAAAAAGACAATTTGACGTACAAAAGTAATGTTTACTCTACCTAACCCCGAGCCGCTGCCATGGGGACCACGCGTTAATTAGGACACGCGTTAGGACGCGTTAGCTACTGTTGATAGTCCCAGTATAAGGCACTTTTATTTCGCGCGTACTCAAAATATTGATCACGCGTTAGGACTATAAGGAATGAAGAGATCAGCGAAACCAACATGTACTTTCACCTACAATGTAAAGAACTTTTCTTCTCAGGTGATCAGGGGGGCATTTCATCAAAGGACATCCGACAAGTTTGCTCTCGGCCAATAAGATGCAAGCATTTCAGTAGCTTATAACAGTTTGTCGGATAAAACGTCCGACAAGTCCTTTGAT
>OZ022581.1:100257-127757 GCA_963669155.1 Arbacia lixula | reverse complement strand
CAGGACGCGGTATGTTTTGAGGGCTTGGTAATGATTTCAAACATGATGATTCATTTTGATGTTTAATCACAATATCACAATTCAAATCTTCCATTTTTTTTGTAGATTAAGACTTAAAAAGTAATAAAGGAAATACTGATATTCATGCATTATTCAATGTTTCTAAAAGGAATGACTCAATCTCTGAATGTGTTTTAATGCAATGGCATGTTATTGCCAGTGAGACTTTGAGCAAAAACATTAGGAAATCAATGATGTGGAATAAACTTGACATATAGAATGTTGAAATATACACAATGATAGGAAAGTGTGCCTTTGGATCACGGCCTCATGACCAAGTTACCAGTTTGCCTTCGAACCAATGTCACTCTTCATATAACTAACATATACATAACTTTCGAATGATGTTGTCCGAATTTTCTTTTAGCTCTGTTTCTCAGTTTTTCTAATTCAGCAACTTATATTTGGAGTCCCCTTATAGCTGGTCAGTGCTGCTTTCAAGGATTACTTATAAGATATCATTATGGTGTACTGGTGTATCAGCACCGTCTTATCCCAACATGATCTCATTATTTGTCAATAACAATATACAAAATCCGAAAATCATCGTCAATTATAGTGTTTCTTTCGGATAGCCCTTATACCGGAGGAGGGTGGGGAGAGGGGGGGGGGGGGGGGGAAGGGGCGGGGCAGTACTGTTCTGCCATATTGTTTTACAAATGGACAGATACTATTTCTTAGATACCGGTAGATCTCTTTTCACTTTCAGAACCATTTTGCACTGCTTTTCAATTACTGGTGCATTTCATCACGCCTTTTAAATATGCCAGTTTGGAATTCGGAATTAAATATATACTATACCTCTCACGCAGTGTCAACAACGTGAACATCTTGGTCCAATTAGCTATTGATAACCATAGCCGTTAAAACGCAAATATAAATATATTTCTAACGTTAGTACAGGTGCTGGTGATGGTTTCTTTTCTTTCAAAAATTGATATTCCAACATATTTTATCGTCTTTTTTTTATTTTTGAAAGTGTATTACATTGTATTGTTCTTCACATATTAATTCAATCTTTGGTTAAAGGTGGGTCGCTTAAAAGGGAACTTCTTTCAAAGAGAACAGTACTAGCTTTGAAAATTAAAATTACAAATCAGACATTAAACATGAAGATATAAAAGATTACAAAATACAATTTAAAAAACGTGAAATACAACAAATGAAATGGATGATCAGAGAGCTGCAGATCAGGGAAAACTTGCTTAATCCCAGCGAGCGGTAAAGAAAGCCGAACACTTTCAGTTTAAATACTCATTTAATTAGCGCATGTTAATATGACATACATGAACAAAGAATGCACTGTAACATGTTTGCAAATACGTCTGTAATATAAGTCAATCGTTAGACAATGAATACATGACATTGGGATATGTTCAACAATTTGAATGTCCGCAAGTAAATTGTATAAGAAATATTACCCTCCATATATTTATAGATTATTATCAGTACTCCATTCATTGAGCAGAGCTTTTCCAAAAGGATTACCCAAGATTTTTTTTTTAAGGACTAACATGAAACTTGAAAAACTCATCGCATACATGGTATACTTTTCACCTTGCAGTTATCTTCCTTTAATCAACAAATTTTTAAATTTTTAAATTTTTAAATTTCCCAATCTGGAAGTTACATACGTTATGCTAGTTTCCCACAGCCGATCAGATCAAACCAATTGTCTTTAAAGCCCCAAATCCACGTCAAAACTCGACTAAGATTTATTATTTGTTTAATACATTTAATACAACTAAAATATAAGACATAATTGGCTTACTGCAATGTAAACCATGATATAACATACAATATAATACACAGTTAAACAAATGTGACGATAAATAAATGTATAGAATGAATTAATTAATTTTAAAGACAGATGAATGAAAATACACTCAAAGAGACCGGATACAAAGTATCGTCCATAAAAAGGAGAAAAACAATCCAAAGGGAGCCCGGACCACCACCAGGCAGATCAGCCCAGGAACCCTAGCCAAAAGGCATAAAAGGTAGAGTTAATATGTTATTACCACAAAAATGAAGGAAAGAAACACGCATGAAAGGACCCATGAGTGGTCAAGTGGTCAAGAATAAAAACAAACATACCACTTCTCATAAATAATTATTAAGCTCACACGCATACACGCACCCACAGTCACTCACGACAACGCATTATATACACGCATACACATGCACAAACATACATAAACACACATACACACGCACACATATATACACATATACATAAACGCACACACACATACACACATAACGCACAGGCACACACATACACACATAGACACACACAGACACACATAGACACATACGTACACAGACACAGACACACACGCAGACACACGCACACACACATATATACACATACACAAACACACACACACACATACACACACAAACACACATACACACACACACACACACACACACACACCGGGCCCAAGTCAAACCTCCCGTCCAGATCCCCTAGACCAACCCGCCCAATGAAAAACAGGAGTCCCCTTGATATACAAGCCTTCCGAGCTCATATCTTCTATCGTTTTGCATTACATTAGGTGGCTCTTGAACGGAGCGTCGGCCTGATCAGCGGTATTGCCATCATCGTCGGCACCATGATCGGCTCGGGTATCTTCGTATCCCCGGTCGGCGTGCTTAGGCAGACCGAGAGCGTGGGCATGAGCCTTATCATCTGGCTCCTCTGCGGAGTGCTGTCGACCATCGGTACGATGACGACAGTGGTGTTGATAATGTCGACGATGATGAAGATGACGATGATTGTGATGGTGATGATGATGATGATGATGATGATGATGATGAAGTTGATATCGATGTTTAAAATAGGCTAATGATTAAGATGAGTGTGGTGATGGAGATGACGAATATGGATATGATGACGAGGAGGGTAACGGCAATGATGATAACAATTATGCTGAATATGATGATGACGACCATGGTGATTCTGATAATCATACTTGTGATGATTGTAATGACGATGACTGCAATGGTGGTCATAACAAATATAATGAGTCCACATTTTCTATTTCATCACATTAGATGGCTTTAAAACGAAACGTCATGATGGTGATAATGGAGATAGTGATAATGTTAATGAACACTATGAAGATAATGATGACGAAACGATGTCAATGGTGACATTGGTTACGACGATGATGAATGTAAAACGAAACGAAATGGTGATAATGGTGATAGTGATAATGTTAATGAACATTATGAAGATAATGATGACGAAACGATGTCAATGGTGACATTGGTGACGACGATGATGGATGTAAACATGAATGAGATATTTTGTTCGTGTGAGCGCATGTATTAGGGATTTGATATACATGTGTATGATGATATTATATAAGTATTATATATACTGTAATATCAAATCCATCTCAAATCAATTTGATGGCCAGGTGCGTTATGCTACGCCGAGTTGGGCACCCTCATCCCTAAATCTGGCGGAGAGTACTCGTATCTCTTGGATAGCTTCGGTCCCCCTCTGGCTTTCCTCTACTCATGGATCTCCACCGTCCTCATCAAGCCCTCCTCCGTCGCCATCATTAGCCTCAGCTTTGCCGAGTATGTTGCTGCCCCATTCTTCGGGGGAGAATGCGGCCCGCCAGATATCATCATTAAGATGTTCGCTGCCGTCTGCATCAGTGAGTCACTAGCTAGACAATACCGAAGTGTGACGTCATATGAATATGTTGTCAAGACAACTGGTTTCACACTATGTGGATAGAGCAAACAACGGTTATCATGGTGGGGACTCTCATTTGGAGTGCGCGATGCTATCCCGCTAGGTAATGTCGGACCAGTGATGTTGTTTAGAACCAGAAATCTGCTTAACAATGGATACAACAGCACCATTTTGGTAATCTATCTGAATGCCCTGGCTGTTCTTAAGGGAGACAAGCGTATTTGAAAATGAACTCCTACACCTCAATTTAATGCTCTGCTTATGTGTGTGTTTTTCACGAATTATGTAAACTGTGGGATGAGAGTGGCTGGGGTTGGAGTGATCATTCTGTTATTGACCCCGTTTTTTTTGGCGCGGGGGGGGGGGGGGGGGATGAGGGAGAAGGTTCATGAAGAAAATGAGAAACATGCATTGGCGGGGCTGCAATAATTTATTCTATGTTACCGTCGGGATTGTTTTCAATACGTGACTAACACCCCGTAGTCTTGGAGACCAGTATGATATAAGGTATAAATGGGTCCGGAGGTGGACGAGAACAAACCATAAACCCTGTCTGTACCAGATATAATGAGGCTCTTTGGGATTTGTATGCATTATGTGACCTATAATAAATAAACGTACCTGTTATTCAGTGCTTCTCCCAAGTATAAACTGAAGATATACTGAAGCGTGTTTCATAGTACATGATTACGCTACTCAGATAGTGGTATTTGAATAATTTGTTTGTTTTTCCATTCACTATATCTAAACAAATACACCGTGTCAATTAAATGATAAATGTCACATATCAGATGATGAATTATGCTACTTTACACGTTTAATCTTTGCGTTATGATAAACTTATTCATATCGTAAATAATACCGCTGGTACTATAACCCACTTTGGAACAATTTAGTTGTGTATTCAAGTACACGTGCTTGCCATTTTTTTCCCCCTGTCTTTTTTCATTCATTTTTCATTCTGCTCTCCTCCGCTCTATAAATGTTTGTCCTCTGTTCTCTCTCTCTCGTTCTCCCCATCTCTCTCTCTCTCTCTCTCTCTCTAGGCCTATATCTGTGTCTCCATCGATCTCTTTCTACCCCTCCACCCTCCACCCTCTCTCTTCTCCTCTTACTCTTCCTTTATCTTCCCTGTACATACGCTCTCATCGCTTTTAGTTTCTTTCTCTTCTTTGAATCTTTCTATGTTTCTTGAATCTTTATCTCCTACGTACCTGTATTTTTCAAGCTTTCTTCATAGTGCAATAATATCATGTTATGGAAAACTACCCCTTTGATTATGTCCATTTATTTTCATTCATGCTACATCATGAAATTCTTTGAAATTATGTCAAGATTCTCGTTTAGTTTTAATTCAAACATCTATTTCAGTCTTGATCGTTATCATCAACTGCGCCAGCGTCAAATTGGCAACAGGGGTACAGAACGTGTTTACAGCAGCCAAGCTCCTCGCCCTGCTGATTATTATTATCGTCGGAGTCATTCGCCTCTTCCAAGGTGAGATACAAGTTGAACGCATCTCTCAATCGTATGACGCATCCTCCAATGACAGGAGTTGGTGTGTCAAGGTACATATAGGTGGACAGACGCACTTCAATGCAATGTACCTGATGTACCATTCTTCGCTTTTGACCCACATTCAACGTGAAAATGACCGCCTTGACAAACGCATTCGATCTGTACTTTGATGAAAAACTCTTTGTCACTGAATGTACTGCACATGACGCAACTTTGACGCACCTTTGACGTACCAATGATGCACCTCTGTTTGTTTGATAAGATGTTAACTAGATAACCATTACAATACTACTCTGTGACAACACCAGACATGATATTCACGTAACCATCATCATGCTCATGTATTATGAAGGATCAGCACTGGGTGCGTGAAAACTGAATATTCTATTCTTGCAAACTCATTAGAATAAACATCCTAACGCACGTGGTAATCAGTCCCGTATGGTATATTTCATTTCATGAATACATAGAGTAAAACGGAGTAAAGATTATCATCTCTCCCTGTTTCTTCCTTGATGACCTCATTAAAATGATGATATCCACAATAACATATCCCCATTACCTCCCATACACACGTAATAGTATCACAGTCCAAAGGTCCGAAGACATATTTGTTTGGCAGCTGTAAATGATGATGCAATGTTATAATCATCAGCCTTCGTGTTTACATTGAAAACATGGAAAAGGACTTCGTTATTAGCCCTTTATTTGAGATCGTCTAAAATAGTAGATAAAACTTTTGAACATTTTTGAACAGGTTATGTGACATTTCATCGATTACTTTTCTTGTAATCTTTTGATAATCCTTGAAATATTTCATAAGATCTTCACTTTTGGACAAATTTGGACCGTAAAATTTGTGTATATAAGATAATTCATTCAGAACACAACAGTAAACATTGTGTATTACAGCTAGCAATTGCCATCACAGTGTCATTAATAATGCATGATGCTTCTGGCAGAAAAGAAGTTGCGGCTCGGCATGTGTGCACAATGACCAGTGTTGTGTTCTGAATTAATTATGTGGTGCACACACATTTTCAGATCCAAATTTGTCCAAAAGTGAAAATCTCATTAAATTTTCCAAGGATTGTAACAAGAAAAATAATAGATGACAAAACCTGTCTTTAACCAAAATTGACGTCCCTTGATGTGAGTTGTATACTAATAACAATTTTTCAAAAGTGTCAAACATTTTTTTAACAATTAGTGTAATGTTAGTTAACATTGGATGAATGTACACGTGTCCAACGAGGCCAAAGGCCAACGAGGGCGACACAAGTTCCCAAGATTCTACAGTTGACAGGGTATAAGACTCGAAATGTGACGTCACCGTCTTGCATAAATCCAATGACTGGGTCCTGCGATTCAGCCAGTTGCAAAGCATACGACTGATTGCATCGTGTCAGTTACGGTGGTCTTCATCATGTTCATGCATATTATTTTATGGATAGCTAGCTTGACTGGAAACCACTGGAATCCCTTAAACAAATATACACCTTTCTCAAGCTTAAAGATAAATGTAAATGCTATCCCAATGATGAATTGAATTAAATGAAAGCAAACCAATCAGAGAAAAGAGTGACAAATTTTAGAGAAAAGCTAGACATATCATGAATACATTGAATTGTATCTCAATCACTAGCACTGTAGTCTTGCCCTGTAAATCCAAGGTAGACACGCGATGATAAGGTATCGTCTTGTTAACGCATATGATGTACAGTGCATCATTGCAGTCTCATGGATGCGGACCCACCATTGTTGATCATAATTCAGCATTTTCATAATATCATAACATTATAACGTGTTTGATATTTAAACATCATTGCCAATGCGTGTATTTGATTTTTCTGAATTTATCCACTTTCAACTTATCAGCGGTTTCTTTTCTCCTCTATTGATCGTCCTATTCCATACACTGTTGATACATTATTCTATTTGATATGGAGATATTAGAAAACATATTCCCCAAATCATAAAATAAGTATAAAACATATTTAGGTAGTAACAGAGCAAACGCTACTATTATTTACCGTCCGTACTGCTTGGAGAAAACTTTTACTGATGTATATAACGTACCACTTTGGAGTATGGTTAATCATCCCTGTGTAATCATAGTTGGAAGGATAATGGGGAGAAGCTGCCAAACATTTTTCATCACTCAGCGAGATAAAACGCGGCTCTGTGAAATGTGTCTACATACTTGTGAAAATATACACAGATGGCACGTGCCAACTGAACCCAGGGCGCCATTCCCATTCTTTATGTTACGTTCTTCTAAGCATATCCAGGTGTGCCTATGTGTCTTGCTCTACAAAAAAAAAACAAGTTGAAACATTATCATTATAAAGATCACATTTTTGACACTTTTTGTTGCCAGGCTACACGGAGTACCTGAACCCTAGAATCTCCTTTCAGGGCTCCACGGCGAACGTAGCCGCCTACGGTATCGCCTTCTACCAGGGACTCTGGGCATACGATGGCTGGTAAGGGACAAGCAGATCCACTCTGCATTCTTACTATATTTGGTTTGAAGTACGTTCTTGTCACTGAATAGAGAGTTTTAGATGACACGACATGGACGTGTTCGTGTTTAGCTCGTTGGGAACACCTTAACACGAACCCTTGCCCTAATCATTGTCTACTCCAAATCTCACACGCTGTGATGACTGGTTCACGTCCACGTCCATTGTCCCCACTGAACACAGTCATTGCACATTGTGCATAAACAGTACAATTCCCATAGCATCACGGACACACGTGGAAACTTGGAATGCAACGATTCACGGAATGGATTTTAATACATCATCATAATAAACCATTTTCGTAATGTATTCACAACTCCCCCCCCCCCTAACTAAGTAGTAACGCTTATCGCATTCACACGTATCGAGTCATTCAGATTCAGTGGATGGAATGTACTTTGAATCTATTAGTTGTTGCTACTCGGACAAACCTTGGACAAGCTTTTGGGTTTCCATTAGTAACGTATTGTTTGAACGACGTGAAAAAAAATTGCATACATAACGAAAATGGTCTATTAGCCGAGTTTGCACGGTACACCTTGCTTAGACTTGAAAAAGACTGCTTGATATTTCCTTTCGGAATATCTTTTGAAAGAAGTGTAAAGGATTTTGTTTTTGGAACTAGTTTTTAAAAAAAAAAAAAACACATTACATATTTTTTCAGAATTTCCAGCAACAATTCGTTTCGATGTCACCCCGCATATCGTGATACTCTTCTTCTCTTTACCATATATTTTCAAACAATTTCTCATTTCGCTTCCACAGTCTTTTTCGGGACGACATGTCTACTGTAAAAATTCAGCTTATTCTCTCTCTCAGAGGGCAAACACTTAATTTAAGTAGCATTTCATTATTACAGTACTTGTTTTGATATTCTACAAACTCACATTTGGTTACCTTATACCAACCAACTATTTTCTTTCAACAACAGGAACCAGCTGAACTACATCACAGAGTAACTCACATTTGATTTGGTTAACTTATACCATCCAATTATTTTCTTTTAACAACAGGAATCAGCTGAATTACATCACAGAGGAACTGCAAAACCCTTACAGGTAAAAACAGCAGTCTTACTGTGGATGTTTTCTAATAAAATGGGATACATAGAAACAAAAAAAATATTTTTCTGATAACCTGGATGGACAGGGGAATATTTTGTTTAGTTTTTACATAGAGTTTTAGGGGAAATGCGCATAATAAATTCTCACCGTATTTCTTTCTTTCGCACCCACACAGACAAATACACACATGTACAATCACTCTCAAACTCTTTGACCCATTCTCTCTCTTTAACCAGGGATGTGTTATGGAAGGATATGAAGCAACTTTCTCTCTTTGAACCCATGCGTGGCACCGCTGAATATTTATGTGGTGTCAGCATGTGCTTTTCAGGTGTTTTAACAATAACGAACATGATTGCGTAGCAACGGTTTCTCAGAGAGAACAAAAGAAATGTAGAGTCTCATTTCGCTTGTCCAGTTCTGTTGGATTGCATCAATACTTTTGTGAGGAAAAGAAATATCAGCGATCAAAATAATCATTTTTTTCTAGTAAAATATCTCAGTTGCACGCAGATGCACGCAAACTCTGTTAATGAAAATAAACAGCTTAAGGTATAATTTTTAAGATGATTGAATCCCACATTTCCGGAAATCGCCGGAAAGTGAAGAAATTTGTTAATTGTGTAAGTAAGAATATTATCTTATTTCTCCGTTTGTGCACCATTCAGCAATTATTTAGAAGAAAGCCGAGTACAGGATCTTTAGTGGTGTTGCCCTTTCTTGGACATTGCAAAAAAAAAAATGTGATAAGAAATACAGCTTCGAGAGAAAAACACAGGGAATTAAAGATATTGCTTTCCAAGTTGACAGCAGCTAAATGCCGGTGCCGCGCATGGGACATTAAAGGATTGTAGTGATTGCGGAATTCTTTTGACATTCATTAGCACGCTTTAGTATCTTTACAGATGTTTGAATATATTATACTCGAGTTGTTTCTCCTACCTAACACATCCCTGCCTTAACCGTCTCCTACCATGCCTTCTGACTTCTGATCTCCCTCCTCCCCACTCTCTCTTCCCCTCTTTCCCCTCTTCCCCATCTCCGTTTCTGCACCACCCATTATCCCTCGTTATGACTGAACACACATTCACTTTACTCTCCCCCTCCCGTCACACCCCACCCCACCCATTACTCCCCATTCTGACTAAACACCCGTTTACCTTACTCCCCCACCTCCCGTCACACCCCACCCCACCCATTACTCCCCGTTCTAACTCAACACCCGTTCACCTTACTCTCCCCTCTCCCGTCACAACCCACCCATTACTCCCCGTTCTGACTGAACACCCGTTCACCTTACTCTCCCCCCTCCCGTCACACCCCACCCGTTACTCCCCGTTCTAACTCAACACCCGTTCACCTTACTCTCCACCTCTCCCGTCACACCCCACCCATTACTCCCCGTTCTGACTAAACACCCGTTCACCTTACTCTCCCCCCTCCCGTCACACCCCACCCATTACTCCCCGTTCTAACTCAACACCCGTTCACCTTACTCTCCCCCCTCCCGTCACACCCCACCCATTACTCCCCGTTCTAACTCAACACCCGTTCACCTTACTCTCCACCTCTCCCGTCACACCCCACCCATTACTCCCCGTTCTAACTCAACACCCGTTCACCTTACTCTCCCCCCTCCCGTCACACCCCACCCATTACTCCCCGTTCTAACTCAACACCCGTTCACCTTACTCTCCCCCCTCCCGTCACACCCCACCCGTTACTCCCCGTTCTAACTCAACACCCGTTCACCTTACTCTCCACCTCTCCCGTCACACCCCACCCATTACTCCCCGTTCTAACTCAACACCCGTTCACCTTACTCTCCACCTCTCCCGTCACACCCCACCCATTACTCCCCGTTCTAACTCAACACCCGTTCACCTTACTCTCCACCTCTCCCGTCACACCCCACCCATTACTCCCCGTTCTAACTCAACACCCGTTCACCTTACTCTCCCCCCTCCCGTCACACCCCACCCATTACTCCCCGTTCTAACTCAACACCCGTTCACCTTACTCTCCCCCCTCCCGTCACACCCCACCCGTTACTCCCCGTTCTCCTCCTTAATTGGAACGATGCTATGTTCAATTTTCTCAGGAATCTTCCACTTGCCATCATCATCGGCATCCCGTCGGTGACCATCTTGTATTTGCTCGTAAACATTTCTTACTTCACCGTCATGTCACCCGAGGAGCTGTTACAATCAAGCGCAGTGGCTGTGGTAAGAAATCATTATCTACCACTCTTATTATCCACTTAGAAATATAACTGTTTAGCAATGTCAAACTCACTCAAGTGGAAGAAAATCGAACAAAATAACGACATATCAATATATCTTATCTAGCAATAGTTATGTAGAAATATGCGATTATAAAAATCGATCCAAAATCTAGGATACACTTCAAAATTACAGCACGCCAGGTAAGTCATAATAACCTTCTTATCAAAATTTGAGAGAATCTCGGTAACTCCGAGAAATCAGTACACCATGCCAAATCTGACGTCATCTTACCAGGTCAAGTGGCCAAATCCTCTTCTACAAATACTTTAGAGGGGTCTAACCATATCAAGTAATAAAAAGTAAAATATGGCATAGAACGATTTGAAAATACGGAAGCATGAAATAACCTGTGACAAAAATTCCAAGGCAAAATATCTATTATAGTCATCAAGAAACAAGTTACAGTTTTGACAGGTCCCTTCATTACAAAAAAAATTGCCATTCCAAAAGTTTAGATTCTCAAAACATAAAGGTTTCGTTAATAAGAATATGAAAACTATCATTCACCTGAAATAAAAAAAAATTGAGTTGGTTAATCTGAAAATTTAATATGATTTGCACATTCAAAATCCAAATAAGATTGTTTAACCTAACTTCTTTAAGGATAAAAAACGGTGTAGTATTTCTGGGGGTATATCAAACCTTATCGCATTTTCGGATTAACCAACTCTATTTCACTTTCGAACAGATTTATTCTACTTCCTTTTCGGAGAAACGAAATTTTCGATAAAGCAAACCCTATTTCATATTTGGCAAATGAACCCTTGGACTGATGAGCCTTTGGATTAATTCAACAAATATTTGAATAAACTAACCCTATTTCGTTTTAGGATTAACAAGCCCCCAGTTATACGAAACGAATCATCAGGATGGTTTGAGTTGCGTAATTTCTAAAGCTGATAAGACAATTTCCCCCTTTCCTTTGCCGCTATCATATGCTGCTTGAACAGACTTTTGGACAACGAACTCTTGGCGTGATGGCCTGGATTATGCCGTTGTCCGTGGCAATGTCAACCTTTGGCGCCGCCAACGGCACAATCTTTACAGCTGCCAGGTAGAAATAACACTCCAAGACGTCATGGCAGAAAGCTTTTGCCTCCGTCATGTCCGTGTTTGTCCGTCTTGTTCTTGTTTGTCGACCGCATTTGTTGCCGAGTCCATGAATACACTTCCCGTCCATTGCGAGATTCATCGTACATGTTGATATGTATTGTTTAAAATCACTTTATTTTATTTTGTAATTGTGTGTTTCGTTCCATGTTCAGAAGATTTCATCCAAGTTGTTACTCCATCATGTCCAGGAGCAGTTGTTAGTCATCATTTGGAAATCATTCGGGCAGTGTTCAATTTATGTTTGTCACATTCCAATTAACACTGTATTCAGTTTCATGTATTTCAATCCATTTGATCCCAATAAATTAAAAGTTAATAATGTCAAACGAATATATTATGAGCTTTAGAAAGTCTGCTTCAAACATCTATAACGAAGAGCGACAGCTCTCATATATGATGTCACTCATGTTAAATGTGCATTATTCATTTACAAAATAGCGTTCATTAACAAATCGTTATCGAAATGTTAATAGGAAATGACGATGACAATGCTGAAGGCTGTTATATACATCGATTTAAGGCTCTTGACAACTTTAGTCACTGACGAATGTGGCTGGTTAGTGATGAATGTTGATGGTTGGAGGTGAATTCCAATGGCTGATGGCGGATATTGGAGGTTGGTGGTGAACGATGATGTTTGGAGGTGAATTCCAATGGCTAATGGCAAATATTGAAGGTTCATGGTTAACAATGATGGTTGAAGACGGCTGATGGCGAATATTGAAGATTGGTGGTGAACAAAGATGGTCGTAGATGGCTAATGGCAAATATTGAAGGTTTGTGGTGAACAATGACGGTTGAAGACGGCTGATGGCGAATATTGAAGGTTGGTGGTGAACAAAGATGGTCGTAGATGGCTGATGGCGAATATTGAAGGTTGGTGGTGAACGAAGATGGTCGTAGACGGCTGATGGCGAATATTGAAGGTTGGTGGTGAACGAAGATGGTCGTAGACGGCTGATGGCAAATATTGAAGGTTCATGGTGAACAATGATGGTTGAAGACGGCCGATGGCGAATATTGAAGGTTGGTGGTGAATGAAGATGGTCGTAGACGGCTGATGGCGAATATTGAAGGTTGGTGGTGAACGGAGATGGTCGTAGACGGCTGATGGCAAATATTGAAGGTTGGTGGTGAACGATGATGGTTGATAGTGGGTGACGTGCAATGAGGGTTGACGACAGATGTTGATAATGGTTTGAAGACAAATGTAGATTGCTTTTGAGGTATGTGTATGGCTGATGACGAATGCTGATCGTAAGTAAGGACTGTCCATGATTCTTGTCAGTTTTGATGTATGGTGACGTATGCTTAAGACTGGAGATGAATTTTGATTGTTGGTCACGAAGCTTGATGGATGAGGAGGAATCTTGATGTCTGGTGACGAATGTTGATGTCTGATGACGAATGTTGATGGTTGGGGACTAATGTTGATGGTTGGTGACAAACGTTGATGGTTGGTGAAGAATGTTGATGGTTGGTGACGAATATTAATGAATGGAGACGAATGTTGATGATTGGAGACAAATGTTGATGGTTGGGGACGAATGTTGAGGGATGGGGACGAATGTTGATGATTGGGGACGAATGTTGATGGTTGGTGACAAATATTGATGGATGGTGACGAATGTTGATGATTGGGGACGAATGTTGATTGTTTGGTGACAAATATTGATGGATGGTGACTAATGTTGATGATTGGGGACGAATGTTGATGGTTGGTGACAAATATTGATAGATGGTGACGAATGTTGATGATTGGGGACGAATGTTGATGGATGGTGACGAATGTTAATGATTGGGGACGAATGTTGATGGTTGGTGACGAATATTAATGAATGGAGACGAATGTTGATGATTGGGGACGAATATTGATGGATGGTGACGAATGTTGATAGTTGTTGGTGACGGTTGGTAATGTGCCTTGATAACTGATAGCGTCGATAATTACAAATCGGATAGGACATGATCTCTATTTCCGTACTCTTTTATTTTATCGAACATTATATATAGCCATCATACATACAGGTAATCCTGAATACTAGCAGCCACACACTCTCATCACTCGGGACATTATAAGTTGAGCTTAGGAGGTAAATGTTGTTTTGTCATGCATTATTTCATTTGTTGCAGACTTTTGGTGATCGCACTCTGGGTGTCATGGCGTTTATAATGCCAGTGTTCGTTGCTTGTTCCACGTTCGGTGCCACCAATGGGACGGTTTTTACTATTGCAAGGTATCATAAGCCAGAAAAAAATGATTTTTAAAGATACACAGTACTGTCTTTAAAAGTGTACCTGCTATCAAAAGCCAGGAAATGTATCTCAAGAAAAAAAACATGAAGACAATACTTGCACAATGTACCTAGCTATAGCGAATAGTTTATTGCAAAAAACGTAAGTCATTTTGATAAAAATCTTAATTTTGCAAAATGTACAGTACCATAGTATTTAAGTTCAATATTTGTTTTTACCGTTGCAAGGTATCAATACGACAGGATATATGATATTTGAAAAAAACATTGTCTTGCAAAATGTATCTGCCTATATTCAATGATTTATCCCAAAACAATCACGTCAAAGCAATCACATTTTCGCATAAAAATGTATAATACCTCGACATTATTGAGTAATTCAGTATTGGTTGTATTAGAGGTTAAGCAGTGGTCCAAAACCTAACAAAATTATTTACAGTAGCCTGATAGCCAACGATAGGATTATCAAAGAAGCAAATCTAAAAAAATTATGAAACAAATTAATAATAATAAAAAAAAAAAAAAATCGAAATTTTGTTCGTTCATTTACAGGATGCAGCACGCTATCCTTAATACTGGGTGTATGCCAAATAATTCTTTGTAAATTAATTGAAGTAAACAAGGTTGATAGATTGATCAACACGTACATGCAGACGCTCCCAAACGTTGTTGCTATCTGTCGGGAATGTCCTCAAGGGATGGTAATCCATTATACATCATCAATTGATTTGATGTTTAATGATGTTTAATGCAAAACATGTTTATCTTTGCTTAAATACGCCATGAAATCCACTGCTACACGTGTTGACTTAATTTTCACTAGCAGAGATTTCATTCCGTATCGTTGTCACTTTCATGTCCGTTTTACTAACATTTTTCCATGATTACCATTTGCTGTGAGTTATCATAAGCATATCTGTACGTCATGATTGTCGAAAATAGTTTCATTTTGTCATGTTCTGCATATATTACAATAAGAAGAATGCATCACCATGTTACCTTCCCAAAACCAAATTTTCTTTGAACGTTTCCATGGTGAGAGTGTGCTAATAAATATTATTTGGAAAATAGTTTTTTCCCCTCTCCTTCCATTTCATCTCATATTTTTTCGGTTTAAACACTAAAAATGTAAGATAAACACAGTTGTGTGTAAGTGTTATAAAAGTAAAAACTCGCCTCTCTTCTTTTCACTATTTTCCCGTTCTTTTCCCCATAATGTGGGTCAAATATCCTGAAAGAATACAAGCACAGTGTGCTAATGAACGTTGAACTATACCGTCTACATAGTATCTATTAACATCTTAACATTGTTTGAATATAGTTCTTGTAAATTATATTTGGCAAAGAAAACGTAGGCCATGAAATAATTCCCCTAACGGTTCGCGTATTGACTAAATCGTATACATGTATAACACAATGGTGTTTGTAGTGATCAAGCGCTCATATACATTTCTTAAAAACATCTTGCTCGAAAGTCTAGCAATATAAATGATATATTATTGATTGTCATTGAGAAAGACAAAACATAATAATACATGCACTTCTAGCTACCCTCACTTGTGTTATGATTTGGGATTACTTTTAATTTTAATAATACATTTAATTTAACATCAATAACATTCTAAGAATTGTAAAGATATTAAGTTTATGCGTATTCATCATGTAAATAATGTTCACCTTTAAACGTGTGTCATTTCATCTAGACTGACATATGTGGCAGCAAGGAATGGACACACACTGAATATTCTGTCCATGGTACACGTCAAGCGGCTTACACCTTTCCCTGCCATGATCTTCATGGTGAGTACTGAGGTCTCACAAGGATTACACCAATTCTGTTTCTCCCTTCTCATTTCTCCTCCCTCTCTCTCTCTCTCTCTCTCTCTCTCTCTCTCTCTCTCTCCATATCCCCCTCTTTCCCCTCTCTTTCCTCATTTATTTTCTCCCTCTCCTTTCTTATCTCTATTCCTTCTCCCTCTCTCACTCACTGCTTGTCTCCCCAATCTCTTTCTCGCTACTCTTCTTCTTCTTCTTCTTCTTCTTCTTCTTCTTCTTCTTCTTCTTCTTCTTCTTCTTCTTCTTCCCACTTTCTCTCGCATTCTCTCTCCTATCCTCCTCTCTCTCGCCCTAGCTTCCCTCTCTAACTTTTAATCTTTGTGCCCCCCTCTGTCCCATGCCATTTCCTCCTCAATGCCATCTTCTTCTTTATTCACTCCATCCTTTTACACATCTTTCCTTCCCTCCCATTTCATTATCTCGCCTTCTCCGCCTAACAACCAAAACAATGCACGAGCAATTACTGTGGTCTCTAACGATTTCGTCATGAATCGATTTACAAGACATCAGAAAAAAAATCACACGCTATCCTAAAAATAAATACAAAATTCTTTGTAGGCATGGTAGGTATGTCTGGTGATGAATATTGATAAATATACCCCCCCCCCCCAAACACACACATACACACAGATACACACACACACACGCACACAGACATCCACACACACACACACACACACACACACACACACACACACACACACATCCACACACACACACATCCACACACACACACAAATCCACACATACACATACATACACACACATACACACACACATACACACACACACACACACACACGCACACACACACAAAAAAACACCCAACGATTATGTCATGTGGTTTGAACGATACATCTTCATGGTGTTCGACTTTTATAAATTATATTTACAAACAAAGATGAATATGTTCCGAACAAAGTACATATGTCAGTTATTCGACTTTTTAAGATGTCCCTTCACTTCACTGTGTGCCCTTATCTGCAGGCTGTTTTGGCGATTATCATGATATTACCGAGTGACTTTGATACCCTGGTGAACTACTTCAGCTTCGCATCGTGGATGTTCTACGGGCTGACCATGGTCTCTGTCATGTACCTCCGATACAAGATGCCTGATGCAAAGAGGCCCATTAAGGTATCGCTTTGAGTTACGGGCCTAGCTTCTAAACTGGCGGATGTTCATCATTTCTTACTTGAAATCGCAAATATTAACATTTTGAGACAAAACCATACACCCTATATACAATCTCCACATGGAAGTGGCACGCACGTACGTATATGGATCGCGTCTGGCCATGTGCACCCAGAGTGCTTAATAGTTCTGACTATGTTGGTATCGGGTTTTTCAAAGTACATATATATATACAATTCTACGTGGAGGCACTTAGGTCTTTTTGTATTCACTATAGTGTTCCACATGCACTCACATATCGTCATATTTGGGCACCTCCGGAGTGCGAAGTACAAGCTATCCTTGGCTTGTTAATTACAGTGCAGAATTATTTTGCGGAAGTATTTAAACCCATTGTACGTTTACATAAAACGGACATTGCAATCGAGACTGTAATGAGTTTGGAGAGTTTATGGCTTGTCCTTCAACAATTGCGATCCAGTCCCTTTAGTCTGTTGCCTTATTGTTGAAATAGATTTATGGATTTAAAGACTAAGACATTGCTGTGATGTTAATAAATGTATAGGTACAGAATCATGTTCTTTCTTTTGATTTGCATTTCCCCTTTTGTTCTTTTTTACTATCTCCCATCGTCATCATAGGTGCCCATCGTCTTGCCCATCATCGTCCTCATCGCGTCCGTCTACCTCGTGATCGCACCCATCATCGACGAGCCCGCTCTCGAGTTCCTCTACGCCTTCCTCTTCATCCTTGCAGGACTCATCTTCTACGTGCCGTTTGTGCACTACAAGATCGAGATGGGTTGCATTAGTGAGTACAGTGTCGTAGAATAGAACACTCGAGAGGGTGGGAGAGCGGGGAACGAAAGAGAGAGAGAGAGAGAGAGAAAGAGAGAGAGAGAGAGAGAGAGAGAGAGAGAGAGAGAGAGAAAGAAAGAAATGGAAATAGAGAGAGAGAGAGAGAAATAGAGAGAGAAAAAAATAGAGAGAGAGAGAGAGAGAGAGAGAGAAAAGCGCTAAGAGAAAAAAACTCATGGAGAGGGATAGAGGATAAGAAAAAAAATACAAGAACTGTAACACGTGGGAGAAATGAATGGCGAATCTGCAACTATAGAGGAGAAGGAGTCAGTCAAATGTTCATATTGTTGAAGATCTTCTATACAGTACACAAGCCTCCAACGTTGCTATAATCATCTCTCCCAATAATATTCTTAATCGTATGTACTTATGTCCTTCCTCTCCTTCAGAATACATCACGGTCTTCTTCCAGCTGCTATTTGAGGTCGCCCCTTCAGTTTACCGCGCCCCAGAGGAAGACGAAGTGGAGGAGGAGGACGAGAAGGCTATTGTAACGTCATCGTGATCAGCAGACGACATCGAAGTATCCAAATGAGATGTAATATACTTGTACATGATGTGGTGCTGTCATGTAAAATGGTGTTCATTCCGCATTGGATATTACACTCAAAGCATGAAATGAAAGTATAAAAATGTTCGAAGAAGTGTGTGGAATGATTTGTGTCTTACCGAGAAAGGCCTTAACCGGCCTGAACATTCAGAAATGTAAGATAATCAGAACCTATATTTTTCTATAGAAGTAGGTTAATAAGATTGGAAATTGGCACTACTACTATTACTACTACTACTACTACTACTACTACTACTACTACTACTACACCTTCTAATACCACCACTACTACTACTTTGGCTACTTCTACTTCTACTTTTACTTCTACTACTACTACTACTACTACTTCTACTACTACTACTACTACTACTACTACTACTACTACTACTACTACTACTATTACTACTACTACTACTACTACTACTACTACTACTACTACTACTACTACTTCTACTACTACTACTACTACTACTACTACTACTACTACTACCACTTCTTCTACTAATATTAACGATTATGGAATATATGTATATAATATACGTTTTCTGTCGCTTAAATATTTTTCCTTCTCGTTTTTTAGGTTATTTTGTGACATCACTTTACTTTTATTGTTATTTTTGTGTTTACTATCACCCATACATTTTATATTCTTACTTTTCATCAAACTATACAATGTATGAAAGTCATTTTTATTATCCAGATGTCGTGAATTTAATTTGAATCTTGACATTTATAAAGCATGTTGTATTTCTGCGTGTTCCCTCTCTGTCATTTGCAATGATGGGCGGTTATATATATACCACGTAGAAGTGACGCTGGTTACATTTTAACATACATAATATTTATTATGTGTGTAGAGTGCAATTTGCATAGTTGTTCTGTATCTATCCCTCTGTCAAGAAGTGGCCAGAGGTTATATGTTTCAGGTATCCGCTCGTCCGTCCCCTTTTCGTTTACGCAATCTGAATAATTTTCGAACCGAAGTTACTCCAAGTTTCTCATTTGTAAATCGTACAAAATGTGCAGAATTGCAATCAAATCCATCAGAAGTCAAAGGTCAATAAACGGCCCCAACCTGATTGATATCAAAACAACTAACACTATGGTATAACTATAAGTTTAACTGAAAGGTTATTCAAAGATGAAGTAATACGGAAAGTAATGACATTGGGACCAAGCCCGTCAGAGGTTAAAGTTCAATTAACTTGAATCGAATTGAATTGAATGAAAAGAAACACATGTATGCAGTACAAAATACATTGTAAACATTAAAGATCTAAATAGGTACAAAATAATGAATAATAAGTACAAACCCAATGTAAGACATTTTTAACCCTAATACTCCGGGGGGGGGGGGGGGGGGGGGGGGGCATTACAACCCCTTGCAAAATTTTGGTCGGTTCTTCCTTACGCATTAACTATTTCAGAACGATTTCTTTTCTCTGATCCTTCCCGCACATTTTGATACCAAATTTATTGCGATCGGACCTACCGTGCCGGTGTCAGATTACGTTTACCGAACACATGTCACTGAATTTTCACTATTTCTCTATTTGACTGTGCATAACCCTATGGCCAAAAACAGGAGCTTTTCCATTTCATGTAAATATTTCTCTAGTAAGTATCGTTGCTTCAAATAGTGTAATCAATTACCACACACACACACACAAAAATAACCCACCCAAACCCAAATAGCAAAAACAAAAACGCTTGACGAAAAACAAAGGAATACAGACAGCAAATTGAAAAACAATAAAATACATAAGAAATAATTACCACAATCTTTTTCTTTCAGGAATTGATGAGGGAGTTATGTAAGACATTTGTACCAAAACTTGCTATTCCTAAGGCTTTATTTAGTGAGAAATACCAACATATATGATTTCTCGCATAAATTAGCATAGATGAATTGATAAAAAACAAAAGGATTTTCATAAATTTAGTTTTACAAGTTTGTAGATTACATAATTCTTGACCATTGTGCGAAAATCTAAGGCATAATGCCCCCCGGTAATAAAAACTTTGAAATACCCCGGGAGTATTAGGGTGAAAAAACCGCCAATGTCTTGAAATGAAGGACATGCGAAAGGTTATAACAGTGAATAGTTTGATTGATATAGAACGCACATGTTTAAGTTTGATTTAAAGTTACGTGTTACACTGTGAATATCCACATAATTATTTGATGTAGATAAGGTATATAATTGAGCAATATCTTTTTAATAAAGGGATTTAAATGGAGATCATCCTTTCCAGCATCACGCTCGACAGCTCATCTAAGAGCAATATTTTCAATGCTCATCAAACTGTTTACTCCTTTCTTTTGACGTCATTGATATGAATCAGTGTATCACGAATAATCCTAAATAATCCTAAATAATAGATTAACAAATTTATTAAAATTATGTCACGTTAATTCCAAGCAGCCCGTCGTACTAAGGTACCGTCCTCATTAACAATAACCCTATGTTCACATTTCTCTTTGAAATATATATTTTTGTTTGTGTGGAAACAATAAAGGATTTTACCTTCCAAATGTATGCAAAACAATATAGTTTCTTCTTTGTATGATTGCCAAAGTCACTTTCTTTGTTCCCCCATTGCAAACAGGGCTCCTTTGGAAAGCAGTCCTCGAGACTGAAAGGACTACCCTGTCTAAATAAAACGTGAAATAAATAAAATAAATAAATAAACTGCAGAATTATACGTCAAGTGGATAACACTATTAAGGGTACCTCCTATATTTATAGGCACTGTGTACGTTTTTGAAGAGAGTCCGCTTGACAAAACCATCTTTACTTCCCTCAGTATATCATACTTATTACCTAGCATTTTATACTTGTTACAAATGTCTACAAGAAATCATCTTATACAAACTTGTTAATATAACCTGACCTTGTACTTCACACCATGCCAAGAAAACGTTTCTTTGTACTGCCTCGCCTTGTTTCCTTTATACACTTCATATCCTAGCGTACCATCAGTGACCATGCTGTGGCAATAATTCTGAGGCAGGTAGTTGGTGGTCAGTCATCGTGACAAGTGTGATAAGGGTGAAATATAACTATATAGACCGTAAGACTATGTAGGCTAAAGGAGGGGAATTGGATCTACATTTTAATGGGTATTAACGTGGTCCACTATCAAATTTTCATTTTACTCTGTGAGTGGTACAATTGGCCCGAGGTCATTCGTACCAGTAATATTATGCCCATGTGCACATTTCATCTATGAACTCACCCATTGGACCGTAAGACTATGTAGGCTAAAAGGTGCTAAAGGAGGTTAACGGAGGCTAAAGGAGGCTAAAGGAGGCTAAAAGAGGCTAAACGAGGCTAAAGGAGGGGAATTGGGAAAG
Organism: Arbacia lixula; assembly: GCA_963669155.1. Classification (NCBI taxonomy): domain Eukaryota; kingdom Metazoa; phylum Echinodermata; class Echinoidea; order Arbacioida; family Arbaciidae; genus Arbacia; species Arbacia lixula. The sequence goes on along the minus strand of OZ022581.1, from coordinate 105,487 downwards.
GATATGACACAGGGATCCGTCATCACATTATATACGATAAAGCTCCGACACGTTCGAAGTGTGACGTTATATGACTATATTGTCAAAAACATTTACGTACTTAGAGCGAGCAGCGGTGATCGATTATCATTAGGATATCAGGCACTAACCCACTAAACAGTATCGGACCACTAAATCTCTCTCTTGAGGTATGTTGTCTAGAACCAGAATCGTGCATGACAATAAATATGACGACACCACTTCGGTACCCTATAAATAGGTCATCTATACGATTGGTCTGCCATGCTAGTCTCATTATGTAGCCTAATAGTCTAACGGTATATCTTGTTTGTATAATCGTCTTTATCACTCATATCAACACATGACCGACCATCAACCGCATGCCAGAGAACACGCATTTGAGTAACACAGGCCTTGATCTCGTTGATTACACAATGCGAGTACGCCTATCGTCCTTGTATCACAGTAGTGGCTATATTTACGCCATTGGACACGAGATAAGGTTTTAAAGGTGATTGAAACCCTGATTTCAAATTGACCATAAACCATTATAACCTGGAAAATTAGCATGGCAATTTGAAAAGAAACTCAGACGTTTTAAAAAGTAATATCAAATCCTCAAACCTTGTATTTGTTGTATGTAACCTCAAAAGAATCACTCTATGCTGCGATCTGTACTATGCTTCTTTATGTACAGTGTGCAAGGGCTGTTGGCGCCTTACGTATTGCGCGCAAAATGGGTTACAAGGGACAACCTGTACAGTGAATCTATGGGTTTAATCAAGGTATCCCTTCATGTGTTGGGGGTAATGATAACTTTATCTTGAAGGGAATGATAGACACGTGGAGCTTTTATTGCCTGCCCACACCACATATACTACCCTTCCCGGAAAGCTACTCAATATTATAAGTTTCAACAAGGGACTTCATCCGGCCACCAAAAGTTAGTATGTGTGTGAATCAGACAAACCACCGAGGAATAAAAACAAAAAGAAAGAAATTTGTAATTTTAAAAAAGGTTAAATCAACTTATTACTGAGGTTTCGTGGCTCTTTAATACTCTCTGTCCATATGTGTCCGAAATCGTATAAGTCTAAAGGTCGCGGGTAAAACTGTACAACACACATTTCGCACTTCACAAACAAAGCATTTCATTCTAAACGCTGATATCATATACCTGTAAAGCTACAAACTATTTATATAGATTCTGGAACTTCATGACATTGTTTACAACATTCGCCTACCCTCTTGGACGGAGTTTAGGGAAAAGAGAGTGCCTTGGAGAAAGAAGGTATTCAGGTAAGTTTCAATGGATATTTTCGCTCCTCATCATGGTTGGTACCCGTTGTGTTGGCGTTTACATAACAATAAATCATAGCAAATATAGCACTGGAAAGTGTTGGGTAATGGTTAATCATATATATCTATATATCTATACTTCAAATGAATGGGTGTCTATCTGAAGATTTACTTTGAATGATAACACCAACAATTTGTGAGGGAAATATGATTTGTAGCTACGTCATACACCGTAGGAATAACAATAAATACTCTTTCGACTAAATCATACACGAGCTATAGAATGTTGAGACATCCATAATTCAACAAGGTTTCACGCGTAAGAAATAACACTAGCTGTTCACGCAACGAAAGTCTAATCTTGTATGTTAATTGTTTGTACTGAAATAGTTACTCTGAAGAGTATGTCTTATGTATCAGACTATAAAGACTAATAAAATGCTTTAATTTGGTCGAATCTAGTCTATGGTTGTAAAAATCAGTAATAAACCACCACATGCAAAAGCGGTTGGCTGCACCTGCGTTGTGGAAAATAAGTTGGGCCGTCGACAGAGCAAAGAAAACAGAAGTCTTCAACGAATGCTGCTGTTTCTATACGATCTTGTCCATAGTGATCTGGACGTAGCACCCTTGTGCTTTATACACACTGCAGCTTAATCCAGCCCAGAGATTCTGAGCAACATGTCATAAACAATAGATAGTGGCATGTAGAAGCACATTTCAATGGCCAAACATGAATATGAAATCACTAAGAAAGTGTATGATTATTTGTCAGACGTAATTAAGTGACCGCTCTCGTTTATCACTTTTCATTCATAATAGTTACAGCATAAAACAATGCCCGTAGAAACTCTGTAACAGTGTATAACAATGGGGAATTGATTATGATGGCGAAAGTAATGAACAAGAACTATATATCTGAGTGTTTAATAGCGGTTGATGGGAACATATTCTTCCAATGTCACAAAGTAATTTGGCTACGCTGAAATGGAGAGGGGCAGTTCCAGCTGCAGAACCCCAAATTCAAATACGCTGATTGCATAATATCGTACAAGTTCCATAACCTAAATAAGAATATAACAGCGTTTTGACGACTCAGCATGAAGATGATAGTAAATACGTCAGACACAAATTTCTCTTTGTTTGTCTACTTGGGTGATGCTTTGTGCAATATCTAATGAAGAATAATTGTCCCATGGTAATTTCTTGTCATACCAGGGATGTGTTATTCCCTGGTCATACTATACACTGCTCTGTGCCCAAGGGTCATGCTCTTACAGTTCTTTATGAAACAATAGACGACCTATCAAGGGCTGTTATAGGGTGATGATTGATCTGGGAGGTAACGTGTTGTAATCTGTATGATTGTCTTATTGTTCGCAAATTGACAAAAGCTTCTATTAATCGACACTAAAGCATTTTGCACGGAAAGGGTTACAACTTCAATAGCTCTACACTCATGCATTCCCGCGTAGTTCCTAGTATAAGGAGGGTGACGGGGAAAGAGAAAGAGAGAGTGAGAGAGAGAGAGAGAGAGAGAGAGAGAGAGAGAGAGTGGCGGGGTAGGTATGTAAGGGACCGGAAATGAACGGGAGAGAAAGGTGATTGTTAGACAAAAAAGATTGAGATAGAGACAATTGTTAGAAAGGTGTGGAAGAGAGCTAGGCTAGGGGAAAATGTAAGAGAGATAGAGAGAGAGAGAGAGAGAGAGAGAGAGAGAGAGAGAGACGGGGGGGGGGAGAGAAACTTGTTAGAAATATTATGAAGGGCAAAGTTTGGAGAGAGAGAGAGAGAGAGAGAGAGAGAGAGAGAGAGAAAGAGAGAGGAGACAAGAAACAAAACATGGTGAACAGAATGTAGAGCACTGTAGTTGAATTAATTTAGTTCATGTTTTAATGCATTTACCTAACGTTATCGACCTGTTTCAAGTTACTCTTTGCCCGTAGCAAGTAAACAGGATTTAAAGGGTGGGATGTGCAGGGGGGGGGGGGGGGGGTCGCTGAGGGAAGATGAGTGCTCACAATATACAGCATACATTATTGGCAAAGTGTGCCCACAGAGATGCTAGACAAGTCTTGCATCTCTTTAGTGTGACGTCGAAGAATTTAAACGGACATTTTGCACCACATATTTACTTGTGTATCTAGCAATTTCTCCTTGTTCTGCTCTCTCACCGTGCTGTGAGTACACACAACATGCACAATGCTGCTTTGTCTAGAACCTCAAACATATGCGAGTAAACAGAGTGCGAGTGTGAAAAGGTGCGTGTATATTGAGTTTCTGAAATGCACACTATACGCCCCCAGAAGACAAATAGACATGCACTTGCATGGTAGGCCTACATGTATCAGTTTTTATTATGATCATAGTTGTCAAACTAAGGATCTATTGTTTGGGTCACAGGAGTCCGTGTTAGCAGTGAACGTAAATATAAAATGATTTTTTTTTTATAGCGGTTTCGAAGGACATAAAGCAAGAAGAGATTATAATTGCTGGTGAAACGATAACTACATGTTTATATAAGTTTTATTTTCACACATCTTTTTCCAAAGTATGTATTACGTAACAACATTTGATGTGACGACTCAAACTATTCATATGCTTGATTTCGACGTACAAGTGAATGATATCGAATCGATATATATATATATATATATATACAGCCACATTTCGAGTATTCATGGTGTAGGTAACAGAGATTGACTTGTCACCAGCCGATCAGTAAATAATTTATTTCACTGCTCTTGGTGCCTGTTAGTCTAGCTAAATAGACCGAACTCGGTACAGTGTGCGCTTGTCCTTGCGCTTGCCCTCACCTGCATCAAAGTGAGCGTTACAGCAGCAGCGGGTGACGGGACAACAATAGGACGAGCTCCACGTAGGTTTCGCTAGTCCTTGCTTGCGTATAGCAGGAAGGTGTGAGAACTGGAGTCGGCACGAAGAATAATTTATTCCTACACCAGTTGCGATCATTGATAGCACAATAGAATATTTGACGCATTTGGTTCTTTGATCCAGTGACGACCGCCGCCAAATATGCAAGACGAATTTTGAATGCATTTAGAGGAATATATATTTTGTATGCGCAGAAGATTTCAGAACCACTTCATGAACTGAAGTGCATGTGCAGTAGTATTACATGTAATAATGATACGATTCATTGAATTTCAGATTATCTGATTATATTCTTGCTTCGTTTTTGTGATAAAACGTTCCATGGAAACAACTTCAATTTTGTGTCTGGAGATGTCCGGAAAGTTACGGACCAAATTCTTTCTACAATTTTATCAAGATTTTCAGACGCTCACCGCAAAACTTATTCACATTGTGTGTAAAAAGATCAGCTATGAACTCCCAGCGGAGGCTGAACAGTTGACATATTTCTCAAACCAGGCTTTCTTTTGTTATTCAGAGGAAGGCACTGCCTAATTAGAAATAGAGAGTATTGTTTGAAACATCTGAATGTCTTGAATTTTTATGAAGCGGCGGTCATCATAGATCAAAGGAGGTCTATCCGAATGCAGTCTATCCATCATGTCCATGCTAGGTCCATGTGTAAAGTAATGAGCAGTCGGACACTTTTCCGTGTGTAGGGTGTAAATGTAAATGTGTGGATGGGCAGTAAACAGGTATAGGAAGAGTGATTTAAGATCTTGTTCCAGGAGGACGTGTGTATGGCGGCTGAGAATGAGTGGGCCATGGGATGCCTTTGAAAATCCCTCAAAGTGTAGAATTTTATAGGAGAACTCCTTTTGATGGTGTCTCGTCAGCCCATTGAGCAGCACTACAATGAGGTTTTCCACATGAACTGGTGATCTTGCATCCGGTTTATGGACCCAGCATTTTACCCGGGTATTGGATTCGTACGGAAGCTTAGAAGTGCCCCCAGAAGACGAGATAATTTAGGACGTGAAGACGAGAAGACGAGACG
>OZ022581.1:52757-95257 GCA_963669155.1 Arbacia lixula | reverse complement strand
ACATAATTGCCAGCGAACAATAATGTTTACAAGTTTCTATCCTCTCTTTTTAGGGTGGGACATTGTGCCTCTGTGTTAATCTGTCAACACAGCACAAGAGTAACACTCCTCAGACCTCCTTAATTCATACTCTGGACATCAACAATAGTGCTTAAGCTCCCTTAATCATAATCTCCTCTTTGACATATCAGCTACCTAATTACTTGTGGGAAGCTTTTCCAAGTTTCCACTGGACTAACTATTATATTATCTGTTTTTGCTCAAAATAAGGAAAATCAAAGATGTACTTGTCACTACCAGGTGTCTGGTATATATCAAAGAAGAAACAAAGAAAGAGGGCAAAGATAGAAGTCGGAAGTAGTCAAAGGTGAATAACCCAAGGGGCAAAGAAGAGGGTCAGAAGTGTGGGGGTGTGAGAGATAGAGAGAGAGAGAGAGATAGAGAGAGAGAGAGAGAGAGAGAAAGAAAGAGAGAAAGAGAGCAAACAGAAACTAACTTACTTCCTGCCCATACAGGAATGTCCTTAAGTCTTAACATTTATATGATACATTTATATCGATCTTCTTATATTCCCTATAATGTGAATATAGTCGTAATCAATAATATAGCGGTATATTCATACCCGCTACATATATATATATATATTTTGGTAAATCCTTTTGCAAAACAGTTAAATCCTAAGTGCATCTGTTATATATATATTTTTTTATATATATTGGAAATTTGTGAAAAAAATAGAATTGGGTACACCTTTGTAGTACTTGTCGCATATGCCCAGAAGAAACGAATTTCATTTTGTTAAAGGTCTCTTTTTTCTCTTCTTCTATTTTGGCAGCTCATAGGGGCAGCTGAAGTGAACTTTTCTATCGCAGGGTCACATCATTCCTCTACTCGGCATGGAGACGAGGGAGCGGAAACCCAGCAAGGCGAGTTCGATAGGCCCGGGAGAGAACGGCCAGGCTACGGCCAACGGGGATGTAACGGACCATCATAGCAACACAGGCGATAAGGTATTGTAACCATGGTAACCAATTTTCCAATGATCAATGAAATCTCGTGATGGGGCTGGCTAAAGTGCATACAGTGCTTTCTGAGCAGGTGGTCTTTATTCATAAGTTGCTATGGTAGTGGTTTCAATGGGAAATAATATTCAAGTGAAAGAACAAATGCAGTCTTTAGAAGCAGGTGGTTGCTTTATACAGATAGTCGCTGAGCAGGTTTCAGTGTTTCTAGACGACTGTCCACTCTTTGTATTTACTTTCTCAGTTCCACGGGGCTTTTCATAGCGTGGTTTGAGTTTGAGTTTGAGTTTATTTTATTTCAACACGGCAACTTGCTTCAGCCAATGGCTGTTCTTCTGCAAGTCCGTGGTACTGAGAGAGTTAAAGTCTGTCGTTAGTATTTACATCGAACGAAATGGTACCATTCAGTAGAAGTCAACAAAGACTAACATTGTTTATGCTTCAGATATTGCTGCGATATTTGCACACAGACTTGAATCCATGTCACACGGACACACGCAATGGTAGATTGTGATTCCCATACCGGTTTATACCGCATCGGTTTATGGCAACGCCTACATTGGCCATGTTAGTTATCACACAAACTCGAGTCATGTTCCTTTTGAAGACATATGATATTAAAGAGCTGTTTACACTTCCACAAACATTTCTTTTTTCAAATGCTTCAAAAATATCACTGATGGTAATATTCCATACACCAGTAAAACTTATCGATTTTGTTCTCTGGCGAAGTTACTATATATGTCATTATTGTTTTCTTGTAAATCGAATTGAGCCAATTTTAAGTTTGATTATACATGATGGACTAGTCAATTCTTTACGGAAACAAAAAAACATATGTGTACAATATATGTCCAATACGAAGAGACAGTTGTTGGAAAATGTGCGTAATCAACTGACGGTTAGTCAACTGTAAGGAAAAAATAGGTTATTTTGTCTCCCTTATGACGAGCGCCAAATTGGAAAATAAAAAACAAGTAAAAAAAAAATAACTATACAAGATTCAAAATAAAGTTGATTGATAATGTGTTGCTACTAATAATACACGTTTGATGAAATGTGGCTAAATCGAAAAGGTTTTCACAATTGTATTTCATTGCAGGAGAGGCGTTTTTTTAGTATAGTAATTACCTATAATTTCCTGTGTAATTCGTCGAGGAAGAGTAAAGGTCACAAGCATAATAACGCAGAATAGCATACACATATAGAATGCTCGAGTGACATGGCTAAAACTTTAGGCACAAGGTGATCTAAATATGACAGTATTTCCAGACATTTAAAAAAGTTTACAACTTAATTACACCATGCTACACAGATTTACACAAATGTAAGTCTGTAATGTATGATACAGTACATGTATATATATGTGTATTTATGCATGTATGTATGCTTGTTTGTATGAAAAAAAAAATCTGCGGTATGTTCGTAACTGTGATACTTAGATCTTTATAGAAGATTTAATTTTAACGTTTAATCTAGGTGGGAATGAAGCGGAACGTCAGCCTGATCAGCGGCATTGGGCTCATCGTCGGCACCATGATCGGTTCGGGTATCTTTGTGTCTCCTGTCGGCGTGCTCCGGCAGACCCAGAGTGTCGGCATGAGCCTCGTCATCTGGTTCCTCTGCGGAGTTCTGTCAACTATCGGTACGATGACGACTATAATGGTGGTGATGATGATGGTGATGGTTGTGGTTGTGATGCAGTGGTGGAAGTGTTGGAGGTCTTGGAAGTAATACTGATGATGGTGATGAAGATTATGATGGCAATGGAGATGAATATCACGTGGATGTTGATAAGGGCGATTGTGGATATGACAATGGCGGTAACGAGGATGATAATAACGATGACGATAACGATGTTTGTCATGATGAATTGAATGTTTGTCTCGAAGATAACGATAGTGATGAGATCATGTTGATGATGATTATGACGATGGTGATGATGTTGCTGCTGAATATGATGACAAAGAAGATGAAGATGGTGATAATGTGAGTGACGAAAATAAAGAGGATGATGTTAATGACGTTGAACACGAACATGCGAGATATCTGGTTGGTGATTCTATTTCACAATTTGTTTCTCTCTATCTATATTGAACGATAATGAAATAAAAACATCCAAATCAGGTGCAATGTGCTACGCCGAGCTGGGCACCCTCATCCCTAAATCTGGCGGAGAGTACTCGTACCTCTTGGATAGCTTCGGCCCCCCTCTAGCTTTCCTCTGCTCCTGGGTCTCGACTCTTCTCGTCAGACCTTCTTCAGTCGCCATTATCAGCCTCAGCTTTGCCGAGTATGTCGCTGCGCCGTTCTTCGGGAGTGAGTGCAGCCCACCTGTCGCCATCATCAAGATGTTTGCCGCCGTATGTGTTAGTAAGTACTCAAAGTCTGAGCATGTTCAGATGTTGCAATGCTTTTCTCCATGCCTAGGGAAAGTCGTCCCGTAATGCACCGCGTAGCGACATCTGGATATTTTTTCCGTTTTCTACGTCCGCTTCCAAATCTAGGGTTAGGGTTAGCGCATGCCCCCCCTTGAAAGCAGAGGGGGCCGAATCTGCCGCAGCTCCCCTTTTCCAGACTGACCTGAGGGGACTGCCCCATTTCCTGTTTCAGGCTTAAACCAATCATATTAATTCATAACGCTCCGCGCCGGCGTACCAAAGTCAAAATATGCAACAGTGACAACAAGGCCCGCAGAACTATATAGGCGCGGAACCTATTTCTTTTTTGTACATCCCCCCCCCCCCCCCCCCGCTTATCAGCTTTTGAGTGGTTGGTTGGGACCCCTCACACTCGAGTAGAGATTGACGCCCAGAACCATGGCTACGTTTCTCAACAGGAAGGGAAGCTGGACTCCGCCGCCCCTCCCCCCCCCCCCTTTTTCACAAATCCTGGATCCGGCCTTGCTTACCTATATGGAGGAAACGTAAAAACGGGCAACGCTTTTTTTTTTTAGATATACCTCATATCACACACTAGGGGATCAGGACAAGCATAAACATGTACCACAAAATATATTTTTTTCAACTGTGTGATGATTACTACATGATATTCTACAACATGGTCAAAACGTCACATGCCATAAACCCCTGTGCCGCTCTTAATATTCCGAGTTACTGTGGTTTTTTAACCAAGCTATGTTACGCAAGAATACGTCTTTGTGTTTGGCATTTTATTGATACATATTCAATGTGGGTTTTGTGACATTGATCTTATGATTTTGTTCAAAGTCTTGCGCCAGCGTCAAATTGGCAACAGGGGTACAAAAAGTGTTCTCATCAGCTCTTAAAGCTTCTCGCTTATTCCTGTAGTATCATTAATGTATGTTATGCAAGATTATTACTTTGCTCATGTCATATATGACATCTATTTTTCATTCATGCTATATAATCATTTCGTTTTCTTTTGAATTTATCAAAAACAATTATAATTCATTTCAGTCTTGATCGTTATCATCAATTGCGCAAGCGTGAAATTGGCAACAGGCGTACAGAACGTGTTTACAGCAGCCAAGCTCCTCGCGCTGGTCATCATTATCATCGTTGGAGTCATCCGCATCTTCCAAGGTGAGATATACTATTTTTTAAAAAAAAATAAACACTACAACTGACAACGCTATTTAGTGCATGTTACCCTCAAATTACATGTAAGTCAAATCATCACGCGTGGTGAATGGTGGGCGTGGCCTGTTATTCTCAAGTCATATCCAGCGGAACACGTGTATTACGTGATTTCTGTGTGTTGCTAATGATAACATGCACACATGGCGAATCAAGGGTGAAGAAGGTAATAATCCCGCATTGGAAGTTTGTGGTAATTTTGGAAATTTCCTGATGAATTCAACATTTTGTTTGGTTCGTTCTTTGCGACTCTACTCAGGCCACACGGAGTACCTGGACCCAAGAATCTCCTTTCAGGGCTCCACGGCGAACGTAGCCGCCTACGGTATCGCCTTCTACCAGGGACTCTGGGCATACGATGGCTGGTAAGGGACAAGCAGATCAAAACTACGTTCTCATACTTCACGTGTGCTGTTTTAATAATCACATGTCATGGATTAGCCACTTAAAGCAATCTTCTAGCATATACCATAATATATATTTTGATCCGTATGAAAATACAAACAAATGAATAAAAACGTACATACAAATTATACGTATACAGACGTATATATCGTATATACACTGATGGTCATAAAGGTGGAATAAGTTTTTTCGCCAAATTTTCACAGCGTAATCTTTACAACATGATTTGAATATGGCATTTATGGTGCATGATAATCACTTTACTTTATTATTCTGCCTTTTACACACGTTTGGCGGTGATATTTTACAAGTTTATGTCCTTAAGCGATGGATGTCATCAGCATAGAACAACAATGACTACAATATACCGTAAATTAAAGGATCATGAGATATTTATTTTCAATCTCTTTCAGTTTTCCAGATGACTTCTTTTTTGTGAATTTATGGACAAATTTGCATCAAACTTGAGTCATTGATCTTACTCAGTCACTAGTATCGGGTATGTCCATCCTGGCACGAACCAGCGTATGCAGACGTCGTGGCATGCTGTCTACTAGCTTGTTGATGACGTCAACAGGCATAGCGTCCCATTCTTCCCTCAGAGCATCTGTTAACTCCTGCAGATTTTGAGGAATGACCTCTCTGTCGTTGATGGCGGCTCGGCCTAGGGCATCCCATGCATGCTCTATGGGGTTCATATCTGACGAACAAGCTGGCCATGGCAACTGTACGACGCCCTCTGCCTTCGGGAATTCCTTTACTGCAGCGGCCCTGTGCGGTCTTGCGTTGTCATCCTGCAGTCGGAAATTGTGCCCATATACTCGTCTTGCACATGGAACACAGTGGAACTCCAAGATATCCCTGTAGGCGGCGGCGTTGACGTTTCCGTTCAGAACCACCAGTGGCGTTTTCCCTCCATAATGGATGCAGGCCCATATTATCACTGAGCCGCCTCCGCCTTGAGTCGTCTCGCGGATACATTCATCGCGAAGGTTTTCCCGGGCTAATCGACGAACTCGTTGTCTCCCATCCTTTCGGTCAAGGATGAACCGGCTCTCGTCCGTGAAGACCACATGTTGTCAATGTCCTGGATGAAGCCTTCTGTGCTCCCTAGCCCAAAGAAGACGAGCTACTCTGTGGCGAACAGACAGGCGTGGACATTTGGTCAACCGTCGTGCTTGGTAACCATGTTGGAGCAATCTGCGATTAACGGTTGACCGGGAAACGTTGATCCCATATCTCCTCCACAAGCGACGAAGACGGCTCGTGGGCAATTTCCGGTTTGGGAGCTGAAATTCAACAGTTGGCGATCATCTCTTCTTGTGGTCAATCTGGGACGTCCTGGAGATTTCCGTGGCAGCACATTCCCCTCCTCACGTTTATTTGAAAGCTTTCAGCTGTTACGCCTTCTTCAGTCTGAAGTACAAACATAAACAAATACACTATATCAGCAAACATACATAGCTACATCAATCAAATCGAACGTCATAAACACGGCAAAAAAAAGGTTTCGGAATAAGTGATTTTAAATGTTTTACCTTGCTTGGCGGTGGGTTGTTTGTCCTGTCGGTATGCTGGGTGTGTCACCACAACCCACCGCCAAGCAAGTTAAAACATTTAAAATCACTTATTCACTTATTTGATTGATGTAGCTATATATGTTTGCTTATATAGTGTATTTGTTTATGTTTGTACTTCAGACTGAAGAAGGTGTAATAGCCGAAATCTCCAGGACGTCCCAGATTGACCGAAAGCTTGCAAATAAACGTCCCAGCTCCTAGATTCTTTATTTACGCACACTACATATTCTGGAGCAACATTGTCATGTATAAGTTGAGAATCATCACACTTATATATTCGTATATATAGAAATTATGCATTGATAGTTTATAGAGAAACAGCAAAATGTCATATTTGAATGTGACTTGATAATCATCGATATTTTTTCTATGTAGGAATCAGCTGAACTATGTCACAGAGGAACTGGTGAACCCATATAGGTAAAATATTTGATAATTTCTTTCTTTTTATCTTCCGCATTTTTGTTTTCCCTCTTTAATTTTTCACTTGCTTCTTCATTTCTTAATCTTCTTCTTCTTTTTCTTCTTCTACTTCTTCTTCTTCTCCTTTTGATCGACCACCTTAACCTTCACTACATTTAACTCTTTGCATGCCACATATGAATTTATTCATCAGTTAGACGCACAAATCCTATTGACGGCCATGTTGTCAGCGCACAAAGGGTTTATTCATATTATGCATGTCCACCTTTATTCGTCAGTGTTTTCTCTCTTTTCTCCTTTTCACAAGAAGAGCAATATTAACATTCTAAACATTTTCCCTTGCCAATCAGGAACCTCCCACTTGCCATCATTATCGGCATCCCGATGGTGACCATCTTGTATTTGCTAGTAAACATTTCTTACTTCACCGTCATGTCACCGGAGGAGCTGTTACAATCAAGCGCAGTGGCTGTGGTAAGAAATCTTTGCGTACCTTTCTTGGGAGGGTATACATACGTACACTAATATCAATAATGGTTGTATTCAAACAGAAGGAGTATGTAATTTATCAGTACAAACACGCAGTAAGCTTATGCATACATTTTGAAATTTTAACAGGGCACTGCACGATTTCACCGCATTCATTGTTGGCTCAATATTGAAATGACGTCATACCATGTGAAATGATTATATATATATATATATATCTAAATGCAAGAAATTATACATATACAACAGCTTTGGCAACTCTTTTATTTAAATATTTTGTGAAAGAAATGGATGAAGAGAACAATGGTAGGCGTAGCTTAAATCAAGGCTCCCCAGAGCTATCTACCCTTTGGAAAAATTGGTGATGCCGAAAAAATGTCTCTGCCGGGAATCGAACCCGGGCCCCCAGCTTTGAACGCCGGTGCCTTAACCACTAGACCTCAGAGACGGGTTAGTGGCTAAGGCGACCCCGATCCGATTGACCGTCAGATTGACAAATTCTCGACGCTATACCAATTATAATTTCCTTTGTTGGCTGTAGGTAGTTTTTTTTTTAAACAATGACAAGCCGCCATGCCTCAGCTGGATCAAAGCTATTACTTTTATGCAGTACACGTATAGGAGAAAGTATATAAATGTAAGAAATTATACATATACAACAGCTTTGGCAACTCTTTTATTTAAATATTTTGTGAAAGAAATAGATGAAGAGAACAATGGTAGGCGTAGCTTAAATCAAGGCTCCCCAGAGCTATCTACCCTTTGGAAAAATTGGTGATGCCGAAAAAATGTCTCTGCCGGGAATCGAACCCGGTCCCCCAGCTTTGAACGCCGGTGCCTTAACCACTAGACCACAGAGACGGGTTAGTGGCTAAGGCGACCCCGATCCGATTGACCGTCAGATTGACAAATTCTCGACACTATACCAATTATAATTTCCTTTGTTGGCTGTAGGTGGTTTTTTTTTTTGAACAATGACAAGCCGCCATGCCTCAGCTGGATCAAAGCTATTACTTTTATGCAGTACACGTATAGGAGAAAGTATATAAATGTAAGAAATTATACATATACAACAGCTTTGGCAACTCTTTTATTCAAATATTTTGTGAAAGAAATAGATGAAGAGAACAATGGTAGGCGTAGCTTAAATCAAGGCTCCCCAAAGCTATCTACCCTTTGGAAAAATTGGTGATGCCGAAAAAATTTCTCTGCCGGGAATCGAACCCGGTCCCCCAGCTTTGAACGCCGGTGCCTTAACCACTAGACTAGACTAGACTTGACTAGACTTGATTTAAGCTACGCCTACCATTGTTCTCCTCAACTATTTCTTTCACAATATATATATATATATATATATATATATATATATATATTGCTATTACCAATCCACAGCCTGCTTGCGAGACTTTTAGACTCGGTAAATGCTGACACTGAGTATACACCCTTTATCAAACCACATATAAGAAAGGAGAACAATATTTTGATTTCAGGCGTCTACGTTGTGCACTTTGATAACCAATTTAGACCCAATTGAGAACCAATCATTAAACCAAATTTCAGATGATCTTCATTGTTCATAATTGACAAAAAAGGTCAGAAAAGAGATGAATGACAAGCATTTACCTTTAAAGACGAGTAGCCCTTTTGAGGTCAAAACATAAAATGCTGCAATATACGACACGCGCTGACAGGGCAATGTGATTATGAATATATACCATGGCAGCTATGAAGCGCGTAGTTTTAAGCGTAGACCAATGTAGACAAGGATAACTGTTCATTTTTTCTGAACAGGTTCGTGAAGCTATGACTGTCAGCTTTCATATTTGTTATTGTTAGGGTATACTGCTAGTTTCGTGACTTTTGCAAATGAGCTACTCTGTCTTTTAGAATGTCTTTTTAATTATCGCTAATGAAATAACATTTTCAGGTAGAGTACTGGGTAGGATTTGGTTCGGGGGTCATGAATATTGTGTAAACGCGACTCCATCAACTGAACTATTGAATAAATATTTAAGTATTATCAAATATGTTGATATCATGACTCCCAAATTGATATTCCGAAGAATTATCAGATGCTTAAACCTTAATCTACTAGCAATTGAAAAATCCCATTTGGTTACTGCACATCTAAATGAGAATGGTAATGAGAGAGTTAAAAACAATTTAAGAATGCATTTACCTTCCCCCTTGATTGTATGGCTTAATGCCTCATGAACGTACAGACGTTCGGAGAGCGAACTCTAGGTGTGATGTCTTGGATCATGCCGCTGGCCGTGGCGTGCTCGACTTTCGGTGCCGCTAATGGAACCATCTTTACCGCCGGCAGGTAGACATCTCATCACATGACACCACCTTCTGTCATCTGTTTGTCCGTATATGTGTCGTTTGTTGCATGACAATACCATTCGAGTCTACAAATACCCATCTTATAAAAAAAAATAATTGTGTTTTCCACTATTTGTTTCGATGTTTAGTATATTTTGTTATCTGTTGCATGATTTTGCCACACAATTTTAAAAATAGCCATCTAATTCATCCTGAAAAATCATTGTGCATTTAAATGTTGACTTTTTTTCTGTTCCGTTTATTTTGAATTTGATAAGCAGTCACGTAATATGTGCAGATGTTCAAAGGGTGTGGTTGTCTTGGTTGTTTTGTAATAATTCGAGCATTTTGTGAAAGTGTTCTCAATTCGCATTCAGTGTCATGGATGTAAATCCATTTGGTTCCATAAGACTTATCATATCAATCAATGCAGCAATTTCATTCAAATGGGTATTAGGAACAGTTCCACTTCTATAAAAGATATATTAAATCAAGAGATGACATATTGATGGTTGATGAAGAATGTTGATGAATGGTGACGAATGTTGATGAATGGTTACGAATGTTCATGAATGGTTATAAACGTTGATGAATGGTGAAGAATGGTGATGGATGGGGACGAATGTTGAAGGTTGGGAACGAATGTTGATAGATTGGTGGCTAGTGGTAATGGTTGATGACGAGTGTTGATGGTTGGTGACAAATGTTAATGAATGGTGACAAATGTTGATGTTTGGGGACAAATATTGATGGATGGTGACAAATAGAAATGGTTGGGGACGAATGTTGATGGATGGTCACTAATGGAAATGGTTGGGGACGAATGTTGATGGATGGTTACTAATGGTAATGGCGGGTGACGAATGTTGATGGTTGGGGACGAGTATTGATGGTTGGTGACAGCCTGGTGACGAATATGGATGAATAATGACGAATGTTTATGATTGGTCACGAATGTTGATGGTTGGGGAAGAATGTTCATGATTGGTCACTAATGTTGATGGTTGGGGAGAAATGGTGATGGTTGGGGAGGAATGGTTATGGTTACGAATGTTCATGAATGCTTATAAACGTTGATGGATGGTGACTAATGGTAATGGTGGGGGACGAATGTTGATGGATGGCGACTAATGGTAATGGTGGATGACGAATGTTGATGGATGGTGACAAATGGTAATGGCGGGTGACGAATGTTGATGGTTGGGGACGAATATTGATGGTTGGTGACAGCCTGGTGACGAATATGGATGAATAATGACGAATGTTCATGATTAGTCAGGAATGTTGATGGTTGGGGAAGAATGTTCATGATTGGTCACTAATGGTGATGATTGGGGAGGAATGGTGATGGTTACGAATGTTCATGAATGCTTATAAACGTTGATGGATGGTGACTAATGGTAATGGTGGGGGACGAATGTTAATGGATGGTGACTAATGGTAATGGTGGGTGACGAATGTTGATGGTTGGGGACGAACATTGATGGTTGGTGACAGCCTGGTGACGAATATGGATGAATGATGACGAATGCTCATGATTGGTCACTCATGTTGATGGTTTGGGAGAAATGATGATGGTCGGGCAGGAATGTTGATGGATGCTGACGAATGTTGATGGATGGTGACAAATTTTGATGAATGGTGACGAATATTGATGGTTGGGGACAAATGTTGATGGATGGTGACAAATGTTGATGGTTAGGGACGAGTGTTGATGAATGCTGACGAATATTGATCGATGGTGACAAGTTTTGATTAATGGTGACGAATGTTTTTGCATGAGGACGAATGTTGATGGTTGGGGACAAATGTTAATGGATGGTGACTAATGGTAATGATTGGGACGAATGTTGATGGTTGGGGACGAATATTAATGGTTGGGGACGAATGTTGATGGTAGGTGACGAATGTTGTTGGTTGGGGACGAATGTTAATCCATAGTGACGAATATTGATAGATGGGGACGAATGTTGATGGTTGGAGACGAATGTTGAAAGTTGTTGGTGAATATTGTTGGTGTATATGAAATTTCGAATCGCGAATGTTTACCATTTCAAAAGATTGTAGATGTGGTCACAGTCCGCTAAAGTTTAAATATGTCTGCTTTTGATATAGATTTATAGACACAAATGACTTACACGTATGTATCCCACACCTACACCTCTTCTCAATTACTTCGACTTTCGGAGCCGAAGACGGCTGTTAGTTTTCCACAAGGATATCAGAGTATCAACAAACCAGCAGTTCTGTCTTGTTTGTATGATACATATCTTCATATTCTCCTAAGCCCTTCATTCTCTATGAATTTCTTGCGCATAACATTGTACTTTTGACGTCACTGACCATTCAGGAAATTGAAATGAATACATTCGTGAGAATTGAATAAATTCATACTAATTAAATCATAAGAGGTAGAGGTAGAGCATATATAGTTTGACATGTTACGGGAGACCGAAACGTTAACAACCCCCATCCCCAGCCCACATCTTCGCTCACTTATCCCCACTTACCCCCTTTATCTCTTTATACTTTCCCTTCTTTCTTTCTTTCTTTTTCTCTATCTCTCTCACTCTTTTCTCTCTATCTCTCTCTATCTCTCTATGTCCCTCTCCCTGTTTACACCGCTCTCACTCTCTCTCTCCCTTTATTTCGTTATCTATCTGTCTTTCTCACTCTTTCTCTCTATATGTTTCTCTCACCTTATCCCTCTATCACCAGCTGTCTCCACATTTTAGTATGTATGTGGACTTTTCCTCATCGAACATTTGGTAAAGACACATAACATTTTCATGAAACATTTTTGTTTACAGACTTTTGCCGACCGCACCCTCGGCAGTGCATCGTGGTTAATGCCAGTGTTCGTTGCATGCTCCACTTTTGGTGCCGCTAATGGGACGCTGTTTAGTGGTGGAAGGTACCATACTTAGAAAAAGCAATTATGGGCAAAACTAAATATCAATATACGAGTTTTATGCCTTATATCTTCAGCCATTTGCCAAAACAACTTCCCTCGATTTTTCTCTACATTTCCACATAAAAGTGATATAAGAATATAATGGTAAAATACAAGTCATTCATGATAATAAAAGTCTTTCTTTGAAGTAAAAAAAAAAAAGCCTAAATGACAATCAAACTAGTAAATGCTTATGTGCCATCGTCGCGTTTTGGCACAAGCTATACACACGAATCCTATAGAGAAGCAAGTTGACTGGCAAAGAAAAGGTTGATGAACAGATCTGTAGCCGTAAACATTTTTATCATTACGAAGATGTCGATACATCAGTTTCATATAACTTAATATCTTGTTCAAATATCTTCAAACACATGTTTATACTTATGCAGCAAAGTGGCTGGAGGTGTTATGTTTTCGGGTTGTCCGCTCGTCCGGATCCATTAACGCAATACCTTGCAAGCCATTCGGGAGATTTGCTTCAAACTTGGTATATGTGTGTATTTTATGACGTGTTTTAGTAAAATTCCTGAAAGGTTAAACGTAAATGAATTTTGCCAAAATTTGCTTAACATTGCCAAATCACATTTTTTTCCAAGTAACTAAATGTTATACTCCACTCTTATCCAGACTTGATACAAGGATGGATAACTACATTAAGATAGACTTGTTAGATTGGAAGTCAAAGTAGTAAGAAGTCAAAGGTCAATGAACTGTGCCATACTCGTAACAAACATGATTTTCGTTTGCAATCGAATCATACTTTAATTCTAACTATGAATTCAATCGTACATTTTCAACCAAACCTATAAATTTTCTGAACAAAGAAGACTATCAATTTTAACCAGATGAAGCTATCAAAGACGCGGAGGCATATTTATTGCATGCGTTGAATTGTTCCTTTTTGTGGTAAAAGTTGAAATATGTGTTTTTTCTTTTAACACGTTTGAACGGTCTTCATGGTATTTGCACTTCTCAAGTGCACTTCTGCCTATTCTGAAATGCTACTCGTGAAAAGTGCCGCCCAGGACTGCCAATGCAACATTATTCTCAATACATGTACTAATATACAATGTAATACATTTGACAAACGTGCTGAACTGTAAATAAACCAACTAACTGAATAAACCGCCCCATTTCTGCAATCCGCATCGTTATGTCATTATCACAATACATGTTTCATTTAATACTATTTAATTCATACTACGTATATTAGTGAACTTATGTCATCTGCTATTTGTCGATAATCATAACCATTATGTCTTCCGTGTTTTCATTAAGCATATACGAAGAAGTTTATTTCATCTATCATTCAATCATTATGAAAAAGAGTATATCATTTTTCTTTTTACCCTTTTCACTACTTATATTCAAAAAGCACGGTGTCATTTACCAATTTTCCGTAAGTATTATAACAACGTCTCGTAATGTCATGCTTAGAGGTTAGTGAAAGGGCTTTCTGGGGTAATTTCAATTTACAAAAAATTGTAGGCATACCCCCAGTAGTAAGGATAGCGTGCTCCATCATATTTGTTATAACTTTAATATGCTTAGATGCAAATAGGTCTATTTGTCAGGTCACTTTAAAGGTACATACACACGACTGCCGGTGCCGTTTGCCATTAGGAGGCATGGTTAACAACCTAAAATCGTCTAGACGTGCAGCGCTTTGCCAGTGGAAAAAGGCCAAATGAACGTCTTCATAGAACAGTTCATATTGTAAATTTATGAAAATGTTCTTTCAGAACACACACATTTCCGCAATAAACGCTGTACTTTGCATACGAATGCTCAGTGTGTGATAAAAATATTCATGTCATATATCATTCAGTAATGTGTAGATTAAAGACATTTATATAACCTATATCACAAAGTTCCAGTGGCAGGCAAACTTAATACGCTAACTTCTTTTTTTTTTCTAGTTGAAATGAGCTTAAAGCTTGCGCATCGGCTAGACTATAGTTCACAATGTACCAATGTACATACAAGAAAGGAAGTGGATATCGGCACCGTCACGATGTCAGAATTGCGATAATTGCGTTGAAGACACCAGCCACACCAGCCAATCAGAAATACTGTACGGTAGGTCCTGTGGTCCTGTACGTACTGTGAACATAAGCACGTGCTAGCCTTGATTTCAGGCTGTTGGGCATTTCTAAACCTAACTATTTAATAAGATGTCTGACTGCAGTAGACTAATTATTGATTTATTCTCCAGCTCCCCCAAGTGAATAGGACGGACTATGTGAAAAGAGGAGAATGATACAATGACTTGTCTTTGAGTGCTGGACATATTTTTCTAGAAATGTCCAAAGCCTAGCAGCCACGCTAGAGGCACACAATCAATATCATGCCCACAGTCCCTGCGACGCTCGCGAAGATGAGTTATACAATGGAAAAAAAGGGTATGAAAAAATATCAATTTTGCACCGTAAGTATGCATTATCGTCTGCTTTGCAACTCCAATCATACGCTCGGCCTCTCTTAACGTCATAAAATGCAAAAGACAATGCGAAAAATATGCGCGTGTATGAACAGAGTCGAGACCTTGTCGTGACCGCACATTCATGCCGCACTGGATACATGGAGCTACTTCGCATGTATCCACTTGATACCTGACCTGGGCCCCGTTGCATAAAACCTACCATTGATGGTAAGTCTGTCATCATGGTACCTGTCATGGTAACACCGCTCGACATTTTATCAAATTCAAGGTTCCCCTAAACGTTGCCATCGATAGCATAGTTGCGATCAATATGGTAAGTTTTATGCAACGGGGCCCAACACTTACATCCTGACCAATCAAATTTTGCGTTGCAAAACACTGCTCGGTGCGTGCGCAACACTTCAGTGCTGGAAAAAAGGTGTAAAATACCATCGCCCTGGTGCTCGCAGCGCAAGAATTATCCTTGGGAACACCGTAACGCTGACCATAACACACACATAAATCCTTGGGGACACCGTGACGGTGCTGATATCAACATTCTACAGGAATATATAGATACCTATAAACATGATAAACAGAACCCAATGTACTGATTAAATCTCTTAAAATCTATACGATAATTGCCATGAGTTCTAATACCCGAAACATATTAGTCGTTGTTACTAGGCGTTGTTACACATCTAATCCACACAAATCCCATAGAGCCTTAATCTGGCAGAGACAGACTTAATCTATATCATGTATCCATTTCGTTCTAGACTGACTTATGTGGCAGCGAGAGAGGGCCACATGGTAGAGGTTTTGTCCATGGTGCACGTCAAGAGGTTTACACCCTTCCCTGCCATGATTTTCACAGTGAGTATAGGGGCGTCGTGTGGGGTTTGCCCTCGTCACCACCACAACAAACACACACGTGCATCTTTTCAATTTTCAATTAAATAGGGAAAGTTGGTATTATCTGAGCAAAAAATTAGACAGTTGAGATTTAGGAGGCATGTACTTCGTAAAAGTTCCTATGAATATGTGGCTTTTGACAGAAAAGATAGAGGGAAAAAGAAGCAGGGTGAGAATGAGTATTACTTGGATTTAAGCAGCCTTAGGGGGGGGGGGGGCATTTAACGTGACGTACAGTCGCTCAAGGAGCTTAGCACAGAGAGTTGTGGCACTCCATGCTCGCCTACATCATAGGTTATGGCACTTAGATGGATAGATTGTAACCTTTGTGATGCTTTTTGCCATCCGCAGGACCCAGTCTAATTTGCATGAAAGCATCGTCGGTTACTTCTGCTCTAATATTGTTATTGTGTTGTTGTTTTTATTATGGGGATATCGGTAGTTGGATGATGTGGATGTGATGGCCGTGGGGATAATATATATATATATATATATATATATACATTTTAAAGTATAACAGATTTGAAAAAGTGCAAACAATATAATGTGTTTGTTTGGTGAATGCTACGCAAGGGGATTCTGGGATTATCTCAATTATAATGGTGCACAAATTTACACTTTCGTCACTTGAAGATGTATCTATTTTGAAAATTGCCACTTATTCTTACCTTAGACAAGTTTGCCTTCATTTAATGGCACAATTTAGGTTAAAGGACCTGTGGCTAAGATAAGAGTTGGGATATGTGATTAAGCCTAGGGTGAAGAATGGTTGCAAGATTGTATAATAAATTTGTCAAAATGGGAAAAAATTGGGGGATGAAATTCGCCATTCCGCATGTAGGAAATCTCGTCCCATGATGCACCGCGAAACTACACAGGAAGACAGGAAGTGATTATAACTGCTATAGAACGCCGATTCATCACATGACGGCTCTCCCATTTATGTGGTATGGACAATTTGAGGAAGACCAAATTGCATTTAATGGTCGATCCGGTGCACTGTCATATTTTGCTTTGTAGGCTTTCCTAGCAATCATCATGCTCCTGCCAAGTGACTTTGATACCCTGGTCAATTACTTCAGTTTCGCAGCCTGGATGTTCTACGGGCTGACAATGTTGGCGCTGTTGTATTTCAGATACAAAATGCCGGACGCAAAGAGACCCATCAAGGTAGGATGTAGTCAATGTTTTTGTAGCTTTTTAGTCGTTCACTAGTTTAGGGACAGTGCGTCTGGATGACGTCTAGGTATGGGGAAGGCGTCTCCCAAGCA
The DNA here is from genome assembly GCA_963669155.1 of Arbacia lixula. NCBI lineage: Eukaryota > Metazoa > Echinodermata > Echinoidea > Arbacioida > Arbaciidae > Arbacia > Arbacia lixula. The sequence continues at coordinate 77,832 of OZ022581.1, read as the reverse complement.
TTGCTTGTGAATCGTGCACTTGATCAGGAAAATAATATGACTAGAAGGTGAGGTAGTCAAAAGAGCCCAGTGAGTCTAGTTTCGCTTAAAAGAGACAATGTGGACTTTGCGGTCAGCGATGCCAATATAGATATTCCAAACCTTGTACGTTTGAAAATCTATACGGAATTGTGACTTACAAAATTATACTTTTGGGACATTTCGTGTATTCTGATCCTTCACCCTGTAGACAGATATACACAAAGTGTGGATATTTTTAAAGCATCCTTTCCCGACAAACCTCAGACGTGGACTTCCGGTCAAGCAGATACCAAAGCAATTCTCCTTTTCTGCTCGGCTTAAGTCACAGAGTCAACCTCTCAAAATACTTGATACATATCTTCTATATATATATATATATGTTTTCTTGTACAGTGTGGGTAGCTGTACCCAAACAAATATTTTGCATATCCAGCGATTACAAAACAAATATGCTCGAATGGTTCTTGGCATGGATTAATTCACATCGGCAACTTTTCTATTAAGCACTTTAAATTGGCAATCAGTTAAACAAAACATCCAGTGTCAACACATGGCAGTTTTTTTTTCTCAAAACTGTTCATAGGTGAGCTCCCCGTTAATTAAATACCTTAATACAACAGAGAGATGTTAACCATACAACCCTTTACGCAAACCGCAGAATGTTATTCATGTTATTTGTTCCCACACCAAGAAATGAATACATGAACAGATCAATCTGCTATTGTGGTAGTAAACTCTGTAGAGTACTGAGGTGGTGTCGTTATATGAGCATGTTGTCAAGACAAAGTGGCTGCAAACAAAACTCACGCCAGTGAGAGGTTTAGCGGTCCGATATTGTCTATCGGGCTGGTGTCCGGCATTCCCAATTACAGTCCCCGTTGTGATCACCGCTGCTTGCTCTATCGTTTAGAACCAGTTGTCTTGACAATAATGCTCAAATGAAGTCCCACTTCAGTACTCTCAACTGTTCACTGTTGTAATACTCTCACAAATTTTAGATTAGAAGTGCGTATAAGCAAGAAGATGTTAGAACTGGAGTCGGCACAAAGAGTAAGCTATTCCTAAACCAGTTCCGTTCATTGATTGCACAATAGAATATTTGACGCGTTTGGTTCTTTGATCGAGGGAGGTCCGCCGCCAAATATGCAAGACGAATTTTGGATGCATTTAGAAGAATATATATTCTGTACGCGCAGAAGATTTTAGAACCACTTCATGCACTGAAATGCATGTGCAGTAGTAGAACATCGTATAATGATACGATTCTGTGAATTTAAGATTATTTTGTTTCTTCGTTTTTTTCATAAATCGAGAATGCTGTCGAAAACATGTCAGCGAAATACCTTCATATCGCACATTGGGCAATCATATTTCCTTACAAGTATCTTGTAAGTCGTTTATTGAGTGTTTCACCTTCCATAGAAACAACCTCGATTTAATTTAATTTAATTTAAAGATGTTCGAAAAAGTTACGGACCAAATTCTTTCTACAATTTTATCAAAACTTCCCTTCGCTCACCCCAATCTAATTTCCAGTGTGTGTAATAAGATCAGGTATGAACTCCCAGCGAAGGCTGAACGGTTGACATATTTCTCAAACCAGATTTTCTTTTGTTATTCAGAGGAAGGCACTGCTTAATTAGAAATGCAGCGTATTTTTTGAATTACCTTAATGTCTTGAATTTTTATGAGGTGGCGGTCATCATAGATCAAAGGAAGTCTATCCGAGCACAGTCCATCCATGATAGGTCCATGGTATAAGCTACACCTGGGCACTGCGTTAGACGTTAGGCATGGGGGGTGGGGGGGGGGTTATCACTTACTCATTTATTTTGTTATGTTTACGTTTTTTATCACACGGCTCCTTTGAAAAGCAGTCGTCGAGACTGAAATGACTACCGTGACTAAATAAAACGTGAAATAAAAATAAATAAATTAAACACAAATGCGTGATTGAATCAACAACTGGCTGAATGGCAGGAAGCCGCCGATGGATTTGTACAAGACGGTGACGTCATATTGCCAGTTGTATAGGCTCTTACGACATCAGAATCGTGTCGTCTACGGTGGCCTTAACGGGTTTTGTTGTTATGTTCCATAGGTGCCCATCATTCTGCCCATCATCGTGTTCATCGCGTCCATCTACCTCGTGATCGCACCCATCATCGACGAGCCCGCTCTCGAGTTCCTCTACGCCTTCCTCTTCATCCTTGCAGGACTCATCTTCTACGTGCCGTTTGTGCACTACAAGATTGAGATGGGCTGCATGAGTGAGTACAAAAAGGCCATAATGAGAGAGAGAGGGAGAGAGAGACAGAGTGAGAGGGGGGGGGGAAATGGAGAGAACGAGAGAGAGAAAGAGAGGGGGAGAGAGTGAGAGAGGGGGGATAGAGTAGAGAGAAAGCGAGAGAGAAAGAGAGAGAGAGAGAAATGGAGAGAGATGGAGAGGCCAATATAGAGAGAGGAAGATGATGAGAGAGAAATATAAAGGGAGAGAGAACGAGAAAAATATGTATAAAATAAAATAAAAACAATGACAGAGAGATAGATAGAGACAGAGATACAAAGAGAGAGAGAGAGAGAGAAAGAGAGGGAGGGAAAGAGAGAGAGAGAAAGAGAGGGAGGGAAAGAGAGAGAGAGAGAGAGAGAGAGAGGGGGGGGGGGAGGGGAGAATGAGAATGAGAAGGAAGGAACGCATTGGAGTTCCATTAGCATACAGTAGTAACAAGACAAACTATGATTAGTGTGATTGTGTGAGAAGATGGTGGCGGAAGAGTTGAGAGAAGAAAAGGAAAAGCACAATGAATCAGAATGTGGAGGTAGAGGAGCAAGATACAATGAAGCAGAGTGCCGAATGATTATGAAAATTATGAAGATCTTAACTCTAACAACACCGTTTAGAATAAATGTGTTTATAACTAGCTTTCATGATACAGTGTATTGAAAATTGTCATTTCAGAATACATCACAGTTTTCTTCCAGCTGCTGTTTGAAGTGGGACCCACAGTTTATCGCGCTCCGGAGGAGGACGAGGGAGAGGAGGACGAGAAGGCTATAGTGGCAGCATCGTGATCACTTCCATGATAGGAAAACGCTTTAATCGTATTCAGAACGAGAATTAAATGCAGCAGTTTATCAATATATATATTCGGTGAAACGTTCGAGTAACAATTTCACTTTTCGCACAAACCACATAAATTGACAAAATATTTCAGAGGACTGGTGTTTGGGTGACTGGAAGGAGGGGGGGGGGGGTGCCATTTGGGATACTGTCATTACATCCAAGTAACATTTAGACTCGAAAGAAAATAAAGCCAAAATCCTAGTTTTAAACCCCGACAATAATAAACACTTTTAAAACGAGGTGTTAGACTTCTTCATTCCTTTGTGCATAATGACAAAAACAGCAATTCGGCAAAATCGGAGAAGATGAATTGACATCGTACGGTTCCGATGGTGTAATTGCCTTCTTACTTCATTTAATGCCAACTTAAATAATAAAACTCTACGTAACAGATCCCCACCCAATAGACTCACACCTCCAGCTACTCGGCCCGTAGGTTCTATACTGCCCTACTTTGGCAAAAGGGAGCAAGTGATACATCACTCAACTCTGGGTTATTGGTATTCTTAGATTGTACCCAGCATTCCCTATAAACGGCACAAATCTGGACAAGAAATGGTCATCTTGCTGCGAGATATTTGATCGAAAATGATGCGGTGTTGCACTGATGCCAATGCAAGTGACAGACAGACACATTTTGCCCATTTACAAAAAAAGTCAATTTTTTTTAGTTGCTTTCTTTTTTAAGGGTAGGGCAGCATATGTATACTTTTTTGCGTGTAAATAGATTCCCTAACATATATTTTCTTTGCTCGGATTAAGGAACCCTTTTTTGTTTTTGGACTAACGAGCATCGAGGGATAGGCAATTTATGTGTTTCGGAATTACGAGCCTTCGGAATAACGAACCTTCGGAGTAACAAATCTTCAGAATATTGAAATGTAACCCCTTTTATAATGTGCTCTTCCCATCTCATGAGGGAAGACTGGAAGAAAGATGTAGCATACGTATCCACAGACTAGGCACCCTTTACACTGTGCTCTTTCCAGCCCATGAGGGAAGACTGGAAGAAAGATGTAGCATACGTATCCAAATCCAGCTCTTTTGGCAGACGTGCGTCAGTAAGAAACACAGCCTGGAACCTGAGCTAAATCAAACTTGTAAAATAATCAAAATAAACCTCATATACATTGCTTGACGAGTAAATTATAAATCTGCACATTGAATAACAGGTAGTGATTCGCATTTACAGACAGAAACAGATTTATTAAAACATTGCATGAACAACAAGCACCACAATCAAGTTTTGAAATTATCTGAAACCTCACAGTGATGTAAGCATAATAATACATGAAACAAACATTACGTTGTAGTTTGCATCAGAGGCTTGGCTTTTAACCTTAAATCAAAGAATGAAAATTGAAGAATGATATTGTAAGATCTTGCCAGATCCCTCCCTGTAATGTTCCCCATACACACTTTCTCTCTCTCTCTCCTCTCCCTACCGGTCGACTGTTCCTTCAGACCTTATAAACAATTCTTCTTTTCTCCCAAATTCCTCCATCATGATACTGTATACAAGTAGAAGAGTGGCTCCAGTCTACACCACCACTAGGTGTGGACCTACAGCCAATAGCCTCATACATGTTAGAATCCTATAATTATAGTCGGATTTATAACAAATCATTTTGACTGTTCTATATGTATTCTACTGATTAGTAAAGGATACTGGACATTAATAATTGGTGTGCTTTACTCATTTTTGTTGTCCGTCGTCAGTGTGTGATGTACCTCTAGTTATAGTTGAGAGCTGTCCTGGAAAGGCCGCGCTACCCAGTACAGGCCAGACTCTTACAATGGTGGCAGCGGTGGGATGCTAGTCATCGTGCCTTTGCCGCTCATTTTCCGCATGCATGTTTCGGGAAGCATGTGTTATTCCAAAGGTACATTATTCCGAAGGCTCGAAGACTCCTAAGGTTCGTTCGTCCAAAAAGGTAAACAAGTTTGTTAGTCCAAAAATGTAAAAAGGTTTGTTAGTCCGAAAATGAAATAAGGTTTATTTTTCGGAAAATGAAATTAACTTATTTTTATAAGAAAAAAACATTCTTGTAATTAAAAATTAAAAGGATATTATGCAACAATAATCTCAGCGGAGGATGATACATGTGTAGGGTTTTCCCCCAGGAACGGCACTTTTAATTTTCCTTGGTTTTTTAATATGTAGCCAACATTATTTCTTTCATGTTTCACACATCACTCACTTTAATAATCCAACTCTTGATTTAGGATCTTCTGAATGCATGTTTGTCTTCATTATCAACAACTCTGAGTAAGGATTATCAATGTGCATATATTATTAGGGTAGATGTGTCTTATTGTGCGCGCGCGCGCGCGTGTGTGTGTGTGTGTGTGAGGGGGGGGGGGTCAATGCCAAGAACGACATTTTTTTTTTAATTGAGTGCACTTGCAGGCCATTGGGAAGTTTTACCCGAGGTGCTGACGGATACAGTATTTTCTAAGAAGGTGTGTGTTGGGGGTGCAATTCGGCAAATCCGTACAGCCCACCAGTCTTCAAATCTCGCTCAGGAGAGGAGGGGGGGGGGGGGGGGGGAAGGGGAACTCATTTTCATCGTTGTCCTTTGGTGAAAAGAGGCGTTTGCAGAAAACTGCTCATGGGTACATCGTCGGCCTTATATATGCCAGAAGGGCCTTAACAGTTTTTGGCCATTCCGAGATAATCGCGTTTAAAGTTTTGGCCTCCCTGAAAACTTAAATTGTTTGGTCGTGTATTTGTTTTTGAAGTCAATTTCGATGAATGTGTTAAATTATCAAGTTTTACATGGTATACTCTAAATTTGTTTTAATATATTGAGAGGTTTTTATGCTATGTGCAAAAAACATGTTAGGGGCGTTCTGGCATGTGGCTTGAATGTAGCGCATTTGTGCCAGAAGGGCCGTAACGCAGGCCCGCGCGCGATATCGCCCTTTTGGCATAAGGCTTATTTGCGCGTATCTCTGTCAAAAGGGCCTTAACAGTGTGATGCGCGCGAAGTATTGTACATGTATTATGGAGGGGGACATTTTCTTGATAAAGATTTGGAGGAGACAGAGGGTGGGGGGTTCATGCCAATTTACCACTCTATTTCATTCATTTCTTCCCTTATACTCTTACAATGACTCTACATATATCTTCTCCCGTTCTTTATTCACTTTCTCAACATAAACTCTCTGTCTCTGCATCACGATTCACATCTCTTTTGTATTTCACAAGTACTTATCTCTGTATTGCTCTTCTAAGAAAATCTTGTGATTTTAGAGTAATACATGTACATGTACAATAATGATGATGATGAAGATGATCAAGTAGTATCATGATATTGATACTATTTTTTAGAATTATCATTACATGTATTAGTGTTTCTAGTTAACAACCTCGACAGAGAGCTGAAATTTTACTGGAATTGTTAAGTATCTTCTTTCTCCATAAAAATGAAGTCCCTTAAATAGTCATAATTTGTACTTGCTTTCCTTCGCATCTCACAGGGCATGCAGTTTACAAAAGCAAATACATGTATCACATTTTGTTCACTACTGTATCTTAATCAATGTAGCTACATGAGACACAATATACATCACATAAAATCAAATATGTATATTTTAAAAGTTTATTAAATGAATTTCAATAGCGTGTAATTCGTTAGCATTTCATTAATCCATGCATTAAAATCGAGCATCGCTTTTCTTACCCGTATATGAGAATGAGGAATTTTGTTTTCAATATTTCATTTTAATCATATTAGAGCTTAATAATTTTATAAAGATGTGTAATAGTTCATTAGAATTGTGACGTACATACATGTAAAATTAAGAATTACTGTAACAATTCATTTGATACACATGTAATTTTTCATAAATCTTTCACTTTATTATCAACTTTCTTTAATAGCTGGATAAATATATTATGTCAAATATCTTCAATTAATTGCAAGATAGACAATAACATTTCATCACCATGACGTGATATACTACAAAACAGTTTTCACTTACAAATAGTCACTACTTCACAATCCTTTAATAGTTTCTTTAATTTGGTAACAGTAAAAACAAAATAGCAGTGAAAACATAAATCGAATAAACCTCCCGTATTAGCGTACATTTGATTGAGACAGAAACAACAAGATGAAAGAAAGGAAGAACAGAGGAGAGAAAGACAAAAAAAAGAGAGAATTGTTGGGGGGCATACAATGAAATTATAGTATTTTTTTTTCATTAAAAAATTTAACAAATCACAACATAATAGAAACTAGTATATGGCATGATTCATTGACAATTTTCACTGATTAACATGAATGTGCGCTGTAATACATGTACTATGTAATAATAACTCATGGCTGGAGAAAAATGGCTTGTAAGAATCAGAAACTGACAGCAATTGATATTTTGTACAATGATGAAATGTCGAGAACTAGAGCAAGATGATTACTTCATGAACACATTTCTCAGTGGTAATTAATGTGAAAATACATGTACTTCTCATTTCAAGTATTCCTCTGCAATCAACCAGATCTCTTTTTAGTCTTATGTTTCTAAAGAATAATAAAAATAAAAAACCTCAAAGATGTAACAATGATAATAATTTATCTTGTTCCTTTCCCAATACACCTTATTGAATGAATCATTACAAAGCTCAATGTGGTTATGGAAACTCAGAAAGGATGAAATAATAAAGCCCAACGATCGAGCTAAGGTAATTTTCTTTTGTTTGCTTTTTGTCTAGATTTAAATGAAATTAAAATAGATGATAATTAATGAAATCACAAATAACAAGATTAATCAAATTAAGCTAATTTACAATTTATGCTGTAATAATACTTTGGCTTGATGAGAAAATGGGGAAAATGCACATACATATGATTTGGAATATCTCTTGCCAATATATTTGTTTTGCAAGGTACATCGCATGGACATGAAATACGCTTTTCATCCTTATAAAAAAGTAGCCTCAGTTTATATTGAATATTGATAAATATAAAAAGATTAAGCATTTCTTACCCAATGCCTCCCCCTCTCTCTTTCTCTCAGCTCTCATACATGATGTTAACAGTGAGTTTTATCTTAACAAATGAACATCTGTGACTGTTTCTGTAACTATCTTCACAGAAAGTCCTGCAAAGTTGGGATGTCATGAATATGTTTTAAGGATCATAATGTTTCAGTGTCTAATGGGCAGAAATTGAAAACTCTTTGAAGAAGAAAACATAATTTATAATGCACTTTGTAGTATGCATAATTATGTGTTTTTAAGTACATTTGGTTGGTTGGAAGGTTTCTTCTCTTTGTTTTGAAAGAAGACAATAACGTTATTCCATTCATGACTTTAACAGTCAATGAAGCATTTCATTAAAAAAATGTAAAAGGAATGAAACTACATATTATTAACATCAATATATCTATTCCCAGCATATGTAAGAAATCTTCTCTACAACATAATTTTAATGCCAGAATTACCATTTTCGTCCATCTAATTATTTATAGAGAAGTGTCCTTGTGTAGGCTGTTTACGTAATTAACACATTACAGGCTAGATATCAAATTTAAGGCCAGGGAAGATCTAGAAGCCATTGCATGCATAAAAACAATCATTCTAACAGGATTCTAGGACATGCCTTTCTTAACGTGTTCAAACCATAGCAAGGACAAGCACTGAGTACACTGATATTAAGTTTTGTATCATTGTTTCACTAAGAGTTCTCATCAGTTCCCAGTAAAAGAACTACATAAGATCATCAAGATATTTACTAAGGACACATATATGCTAGCCTTGTAATATGACAAAATACACTGTTAATATCAGACTTGAAATATTTGTGGAAACGGATGACTGCCATTACAAAAAAAGAACATTCCATTCCTGAGCTAGCACTCAGGCATAAAGGATCTTAAAGGAAGCAAAACTGCCTTAGCAGGTTGACAACCAACCACCCCCCCCCCCCTACCACCACCTCCTGATAATGGTACTTAATTCTAGAAGGGGAAAAAGGAAGCTTACTATCAATTACCGTGTTGTTTTTCAATTATTCCACTAATGATATTGAAAATACTCATTTTCTTAATACAATTTCGTAAGTGGTTATTTTTTTTTATAATGAAAACATTTTATTTAAGTTTTCACCTGTGGCAAAGGGTGTGTAATCATCACCAATGTTACATCAGCCCTCTTCAGTTGCGCCAATGGACTATCTTTATTACAGGATCTACGAGAAAAATGAAGCCTTTTCAGCAGTCTGGTTTCCAGGGATATCTTCTGCTGGTTGCTAACTTCAGGTTCTGTCTCTAGCTGTTGTTTTTACTTTATGCCAGTGTGTTGTGCTAACTGGGTGGAAAGGCTAGTCCTATGGGTGGACATACTGTAGTGCAGACCAGAACTTATCCAACTTTGTCTTGAAGTTGTCTATTGTTGGTGCTGCAACTATTTCTGCTGGGTATGAGTTCCAGTAATCTCCTACTCTGGCACTGAAAATATTCTGCCTAATATTCAACCTGCTTCTCCTTACATTCAGTTTGTAGAGGTGACCACGAGTTGTCTGAGAAGGAGCAGATGTGAAGAACATGCAAGTCTTTGTTGAATATGTTGATGCCATGGATGATATTGTGGACGAAGAAGATGCGTCATCCGATGTTTTGTAGTCCTAGTACTAATCCACTTGACAAAGAGATCTGTGTCAGGATCCATTTCCCTTGGATACGAACAAAAAACACAGAATATTATACACCTGTATTCACCTGTATTTTTATCTTGATATTGTTATCTTTTTGTTGTATTTAGAATTTAACAGGCAAATAAACATACAATATTTTTTGATGACAGATTATTCATTTTCAATTTCCTAACTGTTTTATCACGAAACAAAATACAAAGACTAAACCTATGATGAATATGAGTTAAGAAATTATATCCCATTAAATTGAGATCAAACTGCACATTGTAGTAGTAGGGCTTAGTACCATCAAACTTCAGAGTAGTTTTGGATTATTAATCCAAAACTTGCTGAAGTCTTTTTTATGATAGGCATCAGTCATCTAGTCCTGTCATGAAACCTCTATCTAAATCTACCCTTACAAAAATTTCCTGTGGTACTTCTGTGGTAATACCACACATCAGTACCACAGGAAATACCACAGGAAAGTACCACAGGACAGTCATGTGGTTTTGTGTGGTATTTTGGGACAAATACCACAGGACATTACAGCAGTACCACAGGAAATACCACACAGGAGTACCACACAGAAGTACCACACAGGAGTACCACACAGCAGTACTTCACAAGAGTACCACACAGGAATACAGCACAGCAGTACCACACATCACTACCACAGGAAATCCACTCAGGAGTACCACACAGAAATACCACAGGATTACCACAGGAATACCACACAGGAATACCGCAGGAATACCACACAGAAATACCGCAGGAATACCACACAGGAATACCACAGGATTACCACACAGCAGTACCACAGGAATACCGCAGGAATACCACACAGGAATACAGCAGGAATACCACAGGATTACCACACAGCAGTACCACAGGAATACATGTACCACAGGAATACCACACAGGAATACTACACATCACATACCACAGAGCAAAACCACAATGTGCGGTCATTTCTGTGTGGTATTGCTGTGGTACTCTGTGTGGTATTGCTGTGTGATACTCCTGTGTGGTATTGATGTGATACTCCTGTGATACTCCTGAGCAGTATTGCTGTGGTACTCCTGTGCGGCATTGCTGTGGCACTCCTGTGCAGTATTGTTGTGGCACTCCTGTGTGGTAATGTTGTGGCACTCCTGTGTGGTATCGCACAGCTTTACCAAAGCACATCATAATACCACATATCAATACATGTACTACATTGGTTAACGAACTTGTTCTGTCATCTTTTAATAAAAGAAAAACAAATATGATCAAATGTCTTAATTCATATATCAGAAAGCTGTGATACTATAAAAGCATGTGATCATTCACTGAATACTTAGGTTTAAACTTCGTTGGGACACACACTTAAGAAACTAGGCAGGTACGATTATTAAAGTTAATGCACCCGAACAGCAAGACTGGACTTCGAAAATCTGGTAGTCAATATGTGACAATATACATAAGAAAAATACATTGCAGTAATAATTCTATCAATTTACATAAGAAAACTATATACATGTACCTACATGAGCTTAATAAGAATAAAAAAAGATAACTTTTTGTGTGTACATGTATATATCATCCAAATACACTGACAAATTGTCCATTTTTCCAGGTTTACATGTAACTTTTCAATTGATAATACATGCAATTTCATGATTTATTCACCAAAGTCAAAGGAAACACTATGTCCAAGTTTATGTATAGTTTGTTTTTTATCAGTATTTGCACATTTCATTTGTAAACCATTCTGAAGATGCAACAGAGTTATGTGCTCCCTTTACATCAATAGAATACTGTATTGCGACCAAAAATAAACTGCTTCATAAAAGTGGAACATCACATTTAATACTGGAACTGCACACTGTATATGTTGACAAACTAAACTGTATGTCTGAATTAGTCTCCTCCTGTTAAAAAGAGCACAGATTTTGTGAGAACAAGACCAATTTCCTTGGTTGGTTGGGACGGTTCCAATTTCAAGTACCGTTATGTGCACACTGCAGCACATGTACATTTTTGCTCACTCATCAAAAATAAACCACTTGATAAAAGTGGAACATCACATGACTGAAACTATAATAACAAGGTGGTTCGCGAACCACGAGTCTGATTTCGCAATTGATATACAGAGCTAGGTTTTTTTTCAAATATTGAAAATGGTGCCTAGAAGACCTTTGACCTTATCTTCATCAACACACATGTGGTATTACCCTAGGATCATATGTATCAAGCTTGATCACAATTGATGCACAAATAAAGAAATGAGAGCAAGTGAAACAAAAACTTTTTTGTAATGACATGGCCTCATATTATTTGACCTTTTGACCCCTAGATGACCTTTGACCCATCATCCTCATGACGACACTAGCGGTATTACCCATGGATCATTTGTACCAAGTTTGATCACAATTGATGCAGAAATAAAGAAGTGACAGCAAGTTAAACAAAAACTAACATTTTCGTTACAAAAACTTGAACATTTTTGTACAGACCAACTGACTAACAGGAAAAGTGATTACTAGGTCTCTGCCGAACTTTGTTCAAGCGAGACAATAAAAAAGCACACTGTATATCACAAAAGAGGTTTACGGTACACCATATGTAAACTCCTGGAAGGACTGAGAGGAGAAAAGAAGATAGAAATTATAGGTGAATTGGAAAGGCGAGAATGATGAGTAGAGGTGGGATTGACGTTTCATTCAGATTGACTGTCCGTCTTCAGGAGTGAGTGTTTGCTAGTTGAGTGACTGTACTTGTGGCGTGCGTGCGGACGTGGGAGGAAACCGCGGGCTGTTGGTCTCGGCGGGTGATGACGCTCTGTGTGTGGGTTGGCGGGAATCGGTGGTCGGTTGGTATGCGGACGTGGGAGGCCTGCGTAGGCGAAGGAGCGGGGGCAGGAGTCTCTGGTTTGCATGTGTCGGTGGTGGAGGATGACCTATGGCATCCCTCTGTGCGTGAAGACTGGCGGAAGAGACGGGATTGTCTTGGTGGGCAGGGGTGGGAGGCTCGGTGTGGTCGTCGGCGTAGGTTGGAGCGTGGTGGTGTCCGTGTCAGCGAGGCTGGCTTGGTGGGTGAAGAGGCTTGCTGGGTAGGTGAAGAGCTGGAGGTGTCTGGTTGTGAAGATATGGTTGAGTGATTGGCGGTGGTGGAGGAGACAGTGCTGTTCGATGGAAGGGAAAACAAATGAAGAATTACATGCCTGGTAATCATGTACTCAAGAGCAATTACTATTGATTTGTTATGTAATGCGATTCTATAAATGTATGTATTCCATTCTTCCTGCAATGTACAGTAGTCATGCTTTTTTTTTTATTCATTTTTATTTCTATTTCACCCTTTTACAGTACATATAATAAAAATATAAACCCACATTCTTATAATCAATTATACATATTAATCACTAAAATATATTCCAACTGAATCTCGCAATAATGACTGAAACTGAAACTGATATGCATGTATCTATAACATGATCTATAAAGTATAAATAAAATCTATATAAAATCTATAAAATGATCTTTAGATGTAAATGATTTTAATTAGCAATACAATAAGCATGTATACGGTCATTGGCCAAACTTGAATTGACCGTGAACACGACTAAAATCAATTAGTATCACGTCATGTGCCCATGCATGCCTGATGATTTTCAACGTCATGTAGTTTTAATCAATTTGAAAATTTGCCATAACTCAAACCAATGCACCAATGCATTGACTATTGAAACATGAATTGAAAATTATTTGAACAAACCTGCCTTCTCCCAGGACATGGACAGACGATAAGGTCTCCTTCACATCTATAGATAAAATGCATCTCTCATCGTGGTGATGGCTATCCTCCCTCTTTTTCTTTTAGCTCCACATACAAATCTGAAGAGAAAGACGGAAATCAATTTGTGATTTAATAAAAATAATGATATTAACGCTTCAGTACTTCCCAAGTCACAACTTAGAACGTATTATCATGCAATATACACAGGGTGAATACCTTGTCTTTTAAAACAAATTACAAACTTGTCTTTCATCTAGTCTAGACCGATGGCATCTTGCCTCTGGGCTCAATTACGATGAGCCTATTTGCAATAATATTACGGCAAGATGCTATCGCCATCGATCAGACTAGCTGTAAAGGTGGTGGCCCATTCTCACCGTGGTCTCCTAGTCCACGCACTGGCAAAAATGCATAGAACGCAATTGTAAGAGGATGTACATATGCATGGGATAGAATCACTGGTAGCACAACAGTTTTGGTCAAGCTACTCAATGTTTGTAAAAAAAAAAGTTTCAACAAATATCATCTTTTGAAATGTTAGGGTGTAAAAGTCTTGTTATTCAATGAATGTCAAAAGACAAAAAAATTACGTGTTCATAATCTTAACATATATTTTGGCATATATGCCAACTAGAAAGTCTGTTTTCTCCTAAAAAATTTTCACCCGCTCAGTGATTGCTTCAGTCACCGACTAATCACTAAAGTAAAGATGTCAGTTTGGTCGCAATTAGGCCTGAGTCGAATTGATTATGAAGCCAGTGTTCGATCGAAGATGTCGAACTCCGATTTCGTTTTGATGAATTCGATGCATCGCCAAAATGACCAAATTGACTAGAAAACACAAAATCTTTTGTTTGATAGTCCTGTTATAGACAATTTATCTTCATATTTTCACAATTTTAATTTGCTTACTTAATTCCTACTCTCTTTTGTGAGTTTTGCAGGTAACGCATCAAGAGAACGAACTGGTCTTAATGATCAAGCAGCTTCTACGTACTTGTCTTCGATTCGTTCACTACTATATACCGTACTATGCAACGCAACAACAAACAATTGTCCATAGACTGTGTACAACGGATAGCATCATGTGTTGTGAAAACATGGAAACAGCACAGTGGCGATCGTGCGTAAGACTGTGTACAACGTGAATAGCATGAAAGAGCGTCTCCGCACAAGCGATTCGGAGACCGCTGATTGGTGCATCGTGTAGATCACATCATGACCACCATGTGGTCGACAAAATAATTCCTTCGGACTGCGTGCGGAAGTATCGATAGCCATAACAATATCCGGTCACGTTGTCCAAAACCCGGAAGCCGATTGACTTTGTGCATGTTGCAATAGACTCTACAGATTCCAACAATCACGATGCCATATTAACGCTAATTCGTAAGATTTTGACGGAAAAGCAAGAAGTAATTGAAATTCGCTTACATGTGCGGTATCGGTGATTCTCTGAGAATACCTTTCATAATTCGTATAAAATATAGGAAAGTGAAATTCTAGGTCGATTTTGGTAAGAGATGATAGAGAATTGCACACTTGTTTTAGTGAAATACTGTGTACGTGGGGAAATGGAAGGCTTGCACTGCGCATGCTTACTATATTTTCATTCATAAATTGGCTCTTGGCAGTGGCTAGATGACCTCATGTAATAAGCAAAATATACACGACCGCTAGCGTTCATGCTCTGCTATCCGTTGTACACCATTTATCAATGTGCCGTCGATGCATCGATATTCGATCGGCGCAAAGCCTTCGAACACCCGTTTCTGAAAAAATTGATATGACTCAGGCTTAGTCGCAATGTGCATGCCTACATGAGCAATACGTAACAGCATGTGCGCTCTGAGAATGCATACATGTACAAGTTTATATGGCAATCACCTTTTTTCGGACCTAGGTCCATGAAACATTTAGGGTATAGCCTCAAAGGAAATACAATTCAACCACTTCCACTTCAAATAATTTGATTGAATCTGACCAGCAAACTGTAATTTTTTTCCCCAATCACCAAAGTGCCTTAATTAGGCAGGAATAACTGTCTCATTCAGATCATTCTTTAATCAAAATTACATTTTTGGACATAGATAGGGCATTCAGAGGATCGAGGCAGATGCAATCTCAGCGGATCCAACGTCCTACAATCCAAAGACTGATTTTTCGCTCTACACTACAGACACGATGTGCTGCTATAGCTGCCCTGGCTTGGCCTGAATTTAGAATCCTTCTCAATAACTGTGGATTGCATCATCACAATTTATGTATTGATATCACCCTTTTTGTATAATTTAAACTCACAAGTAAGGCCTGAGCTCCCCTTATACAGTGAGGGTTAGGAAGAGTTCACAGTGCAGTGCAATGCTGTCGAGCACCATCCAACACCAATGTTAACATACGGGGATACATTCACAGCGATTACACACTGTCACTGCACTGACTGTTGGTATCTTTGTAAAAACATGATATCTTCAAAGTTATAATAGAAATGCTAGTAAATACCATTAAATCTAGGTCTTACCTTGGATTGATTTGATGTATGACATGATGTCCAAAGCAAAAAGGTCTGTCTTGAATCCCAAGCATAAGTTTGTTTGCCGAGCTAGCGAACAAAGCCAACCGTATTTTCCGGTTTCCCGCTCTAATGATACATGCTGATGAAGCATGTGACTAGCTAGTGGGCCGGTGCAGACTGTGTGTGCGCGCATATAGCTGTACGTAGTGTACATGCTGTGTGTGCTGCATTGCTCTCCAGCACTGATCTCTACACTAGTGGGGAGATTAGTGCTCTCCAGCCAGTTAGCTCAGTAGTCTTTTATTCAGACTAAAGGAATTTTTCATATTTGTTTTTCTTTTATTAGTTCAGTAGTCTTTTATTCAGACTAAAGGAATTTATCATATTTGTTTTTCTTTTATTTAAAGATGATTGTACAACATTACGCAAGTTTCAAGAACTATGTGTTTTAGCAGAAGGCCTAGAAGACACAATAGGGCATATATATAAAAAAAAAAAAACCCACAGCACTGCTGCATGGTATAATTGCTGTGGTATTTAATGGTATTTTCTGTACCACATGGATACCACAGGCGAGCCTCTGCATTTCCTGTGGTATTTTCCACACGTACAGGCGACATCTCGGTATACAATTGTATAGGAATTAATTTTCATTACTAGCTGTTTTATTTTCTGTGGTATTACACTGTACCGTGTAAAAACCACAGCACTGCTTTGTAATTGCTGTGATATAATGCTTCTGTGTGGTATTTCCTGTGGTATTTTCTGTACCACATGAGTTCCACAGGCGACACCTGTGCATTACCACATACATTTGTGTATAGGCATATTCATCCCTGTGGTATTTTATGTGGTATAATGTTTCCCTGTGGTATCCTGTGGTATTTTCCGTACCACATGAGTACCACAGACGACACCTGTGCATTACCACATACATGTGTGTAGGCCTTTTCACCCAATACACTGTACCGTATTAAAAAACACAGCACTATTGTGTGGTATAATGTTTCTCTGTGGTATTTTCTGTGGTATTTTCCGTACCACAGGAGTACCACAGGCTACCCATCCGTAGTACCACAGAAATGTGTGTGGTAACTTTTCATCCTGTGGTATTTTCTGTGGTATTTTCCGTACCACAGGAGTACCACAGGCTACCCATCCGTAGTACCACAGAAATGTGTGTGGTAACTTTTCATCCTGTGGTATTTTCTGTGGTATTATGTAGTACCACAGAAAGTACCACAGGACATTTTTGTAAGGGTATAGCTACGCTTTATTTTAGACTAGACACTAGACAGTAGACTCTAGACTTTTCCAGTGGCAGGAACTAGTCTAGGCCCAATTCATATCAATCGAAACACTATTCAAAACACAAGTATACCTAATGCAATACAAAATAATCAGAACAAACTTATATCATGAATTAAGCTCATGAATTCTGAGAGAGATTTAAGTTAGGTATGTAACTTTGTATGCATGGATTGCGAGTGACACCTGAAATACGCATATGTCAATGTATTGGACTGTAATAAAATTAACGACGAAAGAGGTGTCCTAAATATACGATTTATGAACATTTACTTCACCAACAGCTGCATTATATTAATAAAAATACTCATATAGAAAAACTACTTACATGTGGTGATTTTTAAAGACATTGATGGACGTTACATCAGTTTTATCAATGTTTGGGTCTTTCTGGCAGGTCAAATATGCCGCGAAACAAAACAGTATCCTTGTGCCAGAAGGGCGCCAACTGCGATAACGGCAGGTTAAGGCCCTTTTGGCATAACGCCTCGTATGTTAAGGCCCTTCTGGCGTAACGAAAAACAGAGTTTACGCATTAGTGTTTTTTGGAATTCATAATTATCTTCATAAATAAATCGAATTTCAACAAGTAAAGCACATCATTTTAAAGAGAATCTTGAGACCTACAAGATGATGTGAATAACTCAATATCCCCAAAAATCGGGTTAAGTCCCTTTTGGCATAAGGCCGACGACATGTGATATGGAAGAATTGTACACAAAATCTACCTTTTAATTATTGCAGTGAAACTATACCTCCTAAATATACGAGGAAGCTCTCTTGCGAAAAGTAACATCCATAATCCAGTTCCTGTTCGCGCTCGTTTCCTACGACGATGCAAAGATGCGCACATTACAATGTTCCAATCCAAGTCCATCCATATCTAATTTCACGTCCAACAATGTTAATTAAGTACAACACTGGTTAATTTCAAATCTAACATCGTTTGATTCCAAGTTCATTCAGTATTAATCAGGAATCACAGTGTAATCCATCTAGTGTACTATAATTATTTCAAATGCTAGATTGGTGTTGAAGGAAGCTACAAACGTTACAATTAGGCACGATTTGGTTGCTATAGGCTGGAGTGGTCGTACATTGAATACCCATTTGTTTTATAGATGGAAAAAGGGGCGAACTTGAAATCAATGTGCGCACGTAAATCAAAGAACGACTCGGTGCAAACCAATCAGCTTAGTTTTCCCCATTCAATTAACTTCACGACATCGCCACGTCCACTTTGAGTAACCAGTTATATATCTGAGTGATTTGGTTCACACTATTAGCACTTTGCGTCCGTCAAATATAATTGATGTAGGAGCTTCCATAATTGAAATTTATGTTAAGCGCGTTGAGGAAAACACGACTTGTTATTTTATCATCATGTTTACGGTATAACTTATTTTAATAAAAGTTTGTCAAATAGGGGACAATGTGAAGGAAGACTAGGCAAAGCCAAGGTGTGGCTGGGCTGTTAGCTGCTGCAGACAACTGGGAGGTACGTGTGGATGAAGGGAATAGTATGCCGGGAGAGGTGTTAATCACAGCCTTACGGCCATAAATGGTTCTAGTGGCTAGGTCGGCACGTAAGATTGTGATGGTCGAGTTGACGGTGCCATGGGAGACAAGGATAGGAGAGGCGAGGGAGAGGAAATTGGATGAGTATATATGCTAGTCTGAATCAGGAGTGTGAGCAGAATGGATGGGGAGTGGAGATACCTACCGTCCAGGTTGGGTGCAGGGGGTTTGCGGGTGTCTCTGTAAGAAGGTGGTAGGGAAGGGGAGAAGTGGGTCACGTTGGCGACCATGAAATGCCAGGCTTTCCTTTCCATTGACAGTCTAAGAAGCTAAATCTTTTCAACCTAGTCCACGTTGCAATGCTCTGCAAAAACGTTACTCTTTGGCGTCCACAAACCCTCTTTCCTGCTATTTTTCCAGTAAGAAACAAACACTCTAAATTTCCTTTTCTCACGCAGTGGCCTTAAAAGTCCAGCTGCTGTTTCCTAACTGCTTTTAGTAAAATACATTGTCTGCCTGCCCTCTCTCTAATGGTTATGTTTGATGTGTGGCTTGTCCTTAACATACGTTAACAAACATGGTTAACTACGTCTTTTGGCCAGTACCCCAGGCCCCTGGTGGCAGCAGTGCTGGACGCCTAGCAAGAGAAATATATCTTTTCAATAACTGAACAAATACTTGCATACTATACGTGAATGTATTAGGTGGTCTGTCGTTGCACGACAGACCACCTAATAAAAGTAACACATTCCACGGACATGCATTGAAACATGCCATCTCAATTGCAGTTTATCAACTTTTAATAGCCAATATCAATGAGCTTTCCAACTGAAACTCACATTTTAAGTATCATTTCGGAACGGGCGTATATGTCATAGTAATTGCGACAAAATATGTTCATTTTCTATTGTACTTTTAAACAGTGTCAAGAGGATAAATGACAACAATATAGATTTTTTAAGATTGTCTGTCCCTTTTGCAAGCTTAAAATTTAAATCTATCACGATCGTAAATTGAAGAAAGTGTGATTCAAGACTATTTCTAAGAATATAGCATGTTAGGGTTTAACCCTTTATAGGGCTAGGGCTAGGGCTAGGGCTAGGGCTAGGGCTAGGGCTAGGGCTAGGGCTAGGGCTAGGGCTAGGGCTAGGGCTAGGGCTAGGGCTAGGGCTAGGGCTAGGGCTAGGGCTAGGGCTAGGGCTAGGGCTAGGGCTAGGGCTAGGGCTAGGGCTAGGGCTAGGGCTAGGGCTAGGGCTAGGGCTAGGGCTAGGGCTAGGGCTAGGGCTAGGGCTAGGGCTAGGGCTAGGGCTAGGGCTAGGGCTAGGGCTAGGGCTAGGGCTAGGGCTAGGGCTAGGGCTAGGGCTAGGGCTAGGGCTAGGGCTAGGGCTAGGGCTAGGGCTAGGGCTAGGGCTAGGGCTAGGGCTAGGGCTAGGGCTAGGGCTAGGGCTAGGGCTAGGGCTAGGGCTAGGGCTAGGGCTAGGGCTAGGGCTAGGGCTAGGGCTAGGGCTAGGGCTAGGGCTAGGGCTAGGGCTAGGGCTAGGGCTAGGGCTAGGGCTAGGGCTAGGGCTAGGGCTAGGGCTAGGGCTAGGGCTAGGGCTAGGGCTAGGGCTAGGGCTAGGGCTAGGGCTAGGGCTAGGGCTAGGGCTAGGGCTAGGGCTAGGGCTAGGGCTAGGGCTAGGGCTAGGGCTAGGGCTAGGGCTAGGGCTAGGGCTAGGGCTAGGGCTAGGGCTAGGGCTAGGGCTAGGGCTAGGGCTAGGGCTAGGGCTAGGGCTAGGGCTAGGGCTAGGGCTAGGGCTAGGGCTAGGGCTAGGGCTAGGGCTAGGGCTAGGGCTAGGGCTAGGGCTAGGGCTAGGGCTAGGGCTAGGGCTAGGGCTAGGGCTAGGGCTAGGGCTAGGGCTAGGGCTAGGGCTAGGGCTAGGGCTAGGGCTAGGGCTAGGGCTAGGGCTAGGGCTAGGGCTAGGGCTAGGGCTAGGGCTAGGGCTAGGGCTAGGGCTAGGGCTAGGGCTAGGGCTAGGGCTAGGGCTAGGGCTAGGGCTAGGGCTAGGGCTAGGGCTAGGGCTAGGGCTAGGGCTAGGGCTAGGGCTAGGGCTAGGGCTAGGGCTAGGGCTAGGGCTAGGGCTAGGGCTAGGGCTAGGGTTAGGGTTAGGGTTAGGGTTAGGGTTAGGGTTAGGGTTAGGGTTAGGGTTAGGGTTAGGGTTAGGGTTAGGGTTAGGGTTAGGGTTAGGGTTAGGGTTAGGGTTAGGGTTAGGGTTAGGGTTAGGGTTAGGGTTAGGGTTAGGGTTAGGGTTAGGGTTAGGGTTAGGGTTAGGGTTAGGGTTAGGGTTAGGGTTAGGGTTAGGGTTAGGGTTAGGGTTAGGGTTAGGGTTAGGGTTAGGGTTAGGGTTAGGGTTAGGGTTAGGGTTAGGGTTAGGGTTAGGGTTAGGGTTAGGGTTAGGGTTAGGGTTAGGGTTAGGGTTAGGGTTAGGGTTAGGGTTAGGGTTAGGGTTAGGGTTAGGGTTAGGGTTAGGGTTAGGGTTAGGGTTAGGGTTAGGGTTAGGGTTAGGGTTAGGGTTAGGGTTAGGGTTAGGGTTAGGGTTAGGGTTAGGGTTAGGGTTAGGGTTAGGGTTAGGGTTAGGGTTAGGGTTAGGGTTAGGGTTAGGGTTAGGGTTAGGGTTAGGGTTAGGGTTAGGGTTAGGGTTAGGGTTAGGGTTAGGGTTAGGGTTAGGGTTAGGGTTAGGGTTAGGGTTAGGGTTAGGGTTAGGGTTAGGGTTAGGGTTAGGGTTAGGGTTAGGGTTAGGGTTAGGGTTAGGGTTAGGGTTAGGGTTAGGGTTAGGGTTAGGGTTAGGGTTAGGGTTAGGGTTAGGGTTAGGGTTAGGGTTAGGGTTAGGGTTAGGGTTAGGGTTAGGGTTAGGGTTAGGGTTAGGGTTAGGGTTAGGGTTAGGGTTAGGGTTAGGGTTAGGGTTAGGGTTAGGGTTAGGGTTAGGGTTAGGGTTAGGGTTAGGGTTAGGGTTAGGGTTAGGGTTAGGGTTAGGGTTAGGGTTAGGGTTAGGGTTAGGGTTAGGGTTAGGGTTAGGGTTAGGGTTAGGGTTAGGGTTAGGGTTAGGGTTAGGGTTAGGGTTAGGGTTAGGGTTAGGGTTAGGGTTAGGGTTAGGGTTAGGGTTAGGGTTAGGGTTAGGGTTAGGGTTAGGGTTAGGGTTAGGGTTAGGGTTAGGGTTAGGGTTAGGGTTAGGGTTAGGGTTAGGGTTAGGGTTAGGGTTAGGGTTAGGGTTAGGGTTAGGGTTAGGGTTAGGGTTAGGGTTAGGGTTAGGGTTAGGGTTAGGGTTAGGGTTAGGGTTAGGGTTAGGGTTAGGGTTAGGGTTAGGGTTAGGGTTAGGGTTAGGGTTAGGGTTAGGGTTAGGGTTAGGGTTAGGGTTAGGGTTAGGGTTAGGGTTAGGGTTAGGGTTAGGGTTAGGGTTAGGGTTAGGGTTAGGGTTAGGGTTAGGGTTAGGGTTAGGGTTAGGGTTAGGGTTAGGGTTAGGGTTAGGGTTAGGGTTAGGGTTAGGGTTAGGGTTAGGGTTAGGGTTAGGGTTAGGGTTAGGGTTAGGGTTAGGGTTAGGGTTAGGGTTAGGGTTAGGGTTAGGGTTAGGGTTAGGGTTAGGGTTAGGGTTAGGGTTAGGGTTAGGGTTAGGGTTAGGGTTAGGGTTAGGGTTAGGGTTAGGGTTAGGGTTAGGGTTAGGGTTAGGGTTAGGGTTAGGGTTAGGGTTAGGGTTAGGGTTAGGGTTAGGGTTAGGGTTAGGGTTAGGGTTAGGGTTAGGGTTAGGGTTAGGGTTAGGGTTAGGGTTAGGGTTAGGGTTAGGGTTAGGGTTAGGGTTAGGGTTAGGGTTAGGGTTAGGGTTAGGGTTAGGGTTAGGGTTAGGGTTAGGGTTAGGGTTAGGGTTAGGGTTAGGGTTAGGGTTAGGGTTAGGGTTAGGGTTAGGGTTAGGGTTAGGGTTAGGGTTAGGGTTAGGGTTAGGGTTAGGGTTAGGGTTAGGGTTAGGGTTAGGGTTAGGGTTAGGGTTAGGGTTAGGGTTAGGGTTAGGGTTAGGGTTAGGGTTAGGGTTAGGGTTAGGGTTAGGGTTAGGGTTAGGGTTAGGGTTAGGGTTAGGGTTAGGGTTAGGGTTAGGGTTAGGGTTAGGGTTAGGGTTAGGGTTAGGGTTAGGGTTAGGGTTAGGGTTAGGGTTAGGGTTAGGGTTAGGGTTAGGGTTAGGGTTAGGGTTAGGGTTAGGGTTAGGGTTAGGGTTAGGGTTAGGGTTAGGGTTAGGGTTAGGGTTAGGGTTAGGGTTAGGGTTAGGGTTAGGGTTAGGGTTAGGGTTAGGGTTAGGGTTAGGGTTAGGGTTAGGGTTAGGGTTAGGGTTAGGGTTAGGGTTAGGGTTAGGGTTAGGGTTAGGGTTAGGGTTAGGGTTAGGGTTAGGGTTAGGGTTAGGGTTAGGGTTAGGGTTAGGGTTAGGGTTAGGGTTAGGGTTAGGGTTAGGGTTAGGGTTAGGGTTAGGGTTAGGGTTAGGGTTAGGGTTAGGGTTAGGGTTAGGGTTAGGGTTAGGGTTAGGGTTAGGGTTAGGGTTAGGGTTAGGGTTAGGGTTAGGGTTAG
Organism: Arbacia lixula; assembly: GCA_963669155.1. Taxonomy (NCBI): domain Eukaryota; kingdom Metazoa; phylum Echinodermata; class Echinoidea; order Arbacioida; family Arbaciidae; genus Arbacia; species Arbacia lixula. The sequence goes on along the minus strand of OZ022581.1, from coordinate 54,346 downwards.
GGTTAGGGTTAGGGTTAGGGTTAGGGTTAGGGTTAGGGTTAGGGTTAGGGTTAGGGTTAGGGTTAGGGTTAGGGTTAGGGTTAGGGTTAGGGTTAGGGTTAGGGTTAGGGTTAGGGTTAGGGTTAGGGTTAGGGTTAGGGTTAGGGTTAGGGTTAGGGTTAGGGTTAGGGTTAGGGTTAGGGTTAGGGTTAGGGTTAGGGTTAGGGTTAGGGTTAGGGTTAGGGTTAGGGTTAGGGTTAGGGTTAGGGTTAGGGTTAGGGTTAGGGTTAGGGTTAGGGTTAGGGTTAGGGTTAGGGTTAGGGTTAGGGTTAGGGTTAGGGTTAGGGTTAGGGTTAGGGTTAGGGTTAGGGTTAGGGTTAGGGTTAGGGTTAGGGTTAGGGTTAGGGTTAGGGTTAGGGTTAGGGTTAGGGTTAGGGTTAGGGTTAGGGTTAGGGTTAGGGTTAGGGTTAGGGTTAGGGTTAGGGTTAGGGTTAGGGTTAGGGTTAGGGTTAGGGTTAGGGTTAGGGTTAGGGTTAGGGTTAGGGTTAGGGTTAGGGTTAGGGTTAGGGTTAGGGTTAGGGTTAGGGTTAGGGTTAGGGTTAGGGTTAGGGTTAGGGTTAGGGTTAGGGTTAGGGTTAGGGTTAGGGTTAGGGTTAGGGTTAGGGTTAGGGTTAGGGTTAGGGTTAGGGTTAGGGTTAGGGTTAGGGTTAGGGTTAGGGTTAGGGTTAGGGTTAGGGTTAGGGTTAGGGTTAGGGTTAGGGTTAGGGTTAGGGTTAGGGTTAGGGTTAGGGTTAGGGTTAGGGTTAGGGTTAGGGTTAGGGTTAGGGTTAGGGTTAGGGTTAGGGTTAGGGTTAGGGTTAGGGTTAGGGTTAGGGTTAGGGTTAGGGTTAGGGTTAGGGTTAGGGTTAGGGTTAGGGTTAGGGTTAGGGTTAGGGTTAGGGTTAGGGTTAGGGTTAGGGTTAGGGTTAGGGTTAGGGTTAGGGTTAGGTTAGGGTTAGGGTTAGGGTTAGGGTTAGGGTTAGGGTTAGGGTTAGGGTTAGGGTTAGGGTTAGGGTTAGGGTTAGGGTTAGGGTTAGGGTTAGGGTTAGGTTAGGGTTAGGGTTAGGGTTAGGGTTAGGGTTAGGGTTAGGGTTAGGGTTAGGGTTAGGGTTAGGGTTAGGGTTAGGGTTAGGGTTAGGGTTAGGGTTAGGGTTAGGGTTAGGGTTAGGGTTAGGGTTAGGGTTAGGGTTAGGGTTAGGGTTAGGGTTAGGGTTAGGGGTTAGGGTTAGGGTTAGGGTTAGGGTTAGGGTTAGGGTTAGGGTTAGGGTTAGGGTTAGGGTTAGGGTTAGGGTTAGGGTTAGGGTTAGGGTTAGGGTTAGGGTTAGGGTTAGGGTTAGGGTTAGGGTTAGGGGTTAGGGTTAGGGTTAGGGTTAGGGTTAGGGTTAGGGTTAGGGTTAGGGTTAGGGTTAGGGTTAGGGTTAGGGTTAGGGGTTAGGGTTAGGGTTAGGGTTAGGGTTAGGGTTAGGGTTAGGGTTAGGGTTAGGGTTAGGGTTAGGGTTAGGGTTAGGGTCTAGGGTTAGGGTTAGGGTTAGGGTTAGGGTTAGGGTTAGGGTTAGGGTTAGGGTTAGGGT
>OZ022581.1:0-52557 GCA_963669155.1 Arbacia lixula | reverse complement strand
AGTAATTTGTTATCAAAAACGGCGCATGCTTTCTGATAGCCTAGTTGTTAAGTATAGGCATAACCGTTTCTGAAAGGGTGGTTCGGGATTATTAATACACCACGATGTAGTCAGGATAGATCGGCAGTTTATTATACAAAAACTAGTGCGAATGGATGGGCTTTGCCAATAGTGACGATAAACTGGTAGTTGCTTTCAAGGGAGTGTCTGTGATCCACGTACAATATAATGGGCAGTTTATTAAGTGTATAAGGTGGGCTTCGATAATAGTTACGATAAACCGATAGTTTATTCAAATGACGGGCTTGGCTTTATAAGCTATGATTGGTTATCGGTTTCAAAAGACGAACCTGGCCTTTTAGTTAGATAAACTGGTTGTTTCTTTCACAGACGAGTCAGGAATTATTAGTAGTTACGATAAATTGACAGTTTGTTAAACCCCGTCAGTATCAAGCACTGAAATTCCCATGTCAATTACAACACAGTTCATTGCCAATGGTACTAACAGGGTAATAGGACGTATCAAGCCTTATTATAATGATTAAGATAAATCCATATTTTAGTAAAAACTAGCTGATCCGGGTTTTGCCAATAGTTACGATAAATCAAATGTTTCAATGTCGGGCCTTGTTGGGTTTTATCATGTAGCTATACGATTGATTGCCGTTTTCAAAAGACGGGCCTGGCTTTATCGATAATTACGATGGACTGGTATATAGTTTATTTCAAGGCCGGTCTCGAATTAGTAATAGTTACGATAAAATAATCAGCAGTTTATTAACAATAACGCGGTTCTCTAGTTCGAAAAACCGGTAGATTATTCAAAAGGTGGGCCTGCGCAATATGAAGATCTACGATTGCTTACGGATTTAAAACACGAACCTGGCTTTATCAATAGTTATGATAACATGGTATAGTTTCTTTAAAGAGAGTGTCTGGGGTTATTTAAAGGTATGAGAGTTTCTTAAAGGGACGGGTTGATTGGATTTATTAATCATTACGATAAACCGGTAGTTTTATTTCAAGGGCGGGTGTGGCTTTATTTTACAGTCGCGATCATGCAATCAGCAGTATAATTAATTATCAAAGATGGTAAGTGCTTTCTAATAGCCAATTTCCGATGAAGTAGGCATGTTTATTAACAATAACGCGGTTCTCTAGTTCCGAAAAACCGGCAGATTATTCAAAAGGTGGGCCTGCGCAATATGAAGATCGTACGATTGCTTACGGCTTTAAAACACGAACCTGGCTTTATCAATAGTTATGATAACATGGTATAGTTTCTTTAAAGAGAGTGTCTGGGGTTATTTAAAGGTATGAGAGTTTCTTAAAGGGACGGATTGATTGGATTTATTAATCATTACGATAAACCGGTAGTTTTATTTCAAGGGCGGGTGTGGTTTTATTTTACAGTCGCGATCATGCAATCAGCAGTAATTAATTATCAAAGATGGTAAGTGCTTTCTAATAGCCAAGTTCCGATGAAGTAGGCATGACCGTCTCTTACATGGTGGCTCGGGATTATTGATACATAACAGTGTACATGTAGTTAGGATAGATCGTCAATTTATTATAAATAGCGCGGGCTTTAAGAATTACGGTAAACCAAAAGTTAATCGAAAGTTACTGTAAAATGAACTGTAGTTTCTTCAAAGGGTTTGGCCCTGCCTTACTATAGCTCAGGGGCTGGTTTAATTAGGCCTGTCAATACGATGAACTGGTTAGTTTCTTTAAAGGGCGGGCCTAAAAGTTAAAATAAAACAGGAATTTATTGAAAAGGTTTGGCCTTGCTTTTTTACGATTGTGTGCTATTTCCATAATCATTTCGATAAATTGGTATTTTCTGTAAAAGGTGGGCCTTACTTTATGAATACCTCCTATTGACTGCCGTTTTAACGACAGGCCGGGTTTTAATGATACATATTATGGGAAAACGGTACATTTTATGTCAAGGACGGGTTAGGAAATAAGTAAAGAAAAAATTAATCACCAGTTCGTTTAGAATGGCGTGGATTTTATCAATAAAAACGACAGTTTCTATGTGATATACCGCTACGTGTACATGTATTTACGACAAATTAGCAGTTGCTTAAAGATGTCGCGTTTTTTTCAAAAGTAACGAAAAACCGGTAACTTATTCAAAGGTTGGGTCTGCCTTTTATGAAAAGCTCCGATTGATAGCCGGTTTCGAAAGACGAGCCCGGCATTATCAATAATTACGATAGACTTGTAGTCCCCGTGGAGAGCGTGTCGGTGTTTATTAGTTATAGCAGTTTCTCAATCAAAAGGACGGGTATTTGACTGTTAACCATCACGATAAACCGCGAGTTCATATCAAGGGCGGGTCGGAAATAATTAATAGTCATGAAAAATCGGTAGTTTAGTAGCGATAGAGCGGGCTTACGGTAAACTGCCGGTTTCGAAGATACGACGAATGAATAGTTTCTTAAAATGATATGGGCGGTCACTATCAATAGTTACGATTAACCGGGAGTTCCTGTCAAGGACGGGCGGGTCGGAAATTATTAATAGTCATGATGAATCGGCAGGTTATTAATCGAGCTTAGCCAATTTACGGAAAATTGCCGGTTTCTTTACATGAAATTACGATGAGTTGATATTTTCTTAGATATGGGGAGGGCTCTATCAATACTTGTAATTAACCGGTAGTTTATTCAAAGGGCGACTCGAGATTTATCAATAGCTTCAATGAAATCGGCAGGTTCCTTAAATCGCTTTAAAGTTGAACTTTCAGTATAGCAATCTAACCACACACCAAGCATGGACTTAATCGATGCTTGCTTGCACCTTCCAAATCCAAAACGACAATGGGAGCTGCTTACTTGAGTAAATCTATTGTCTACACCATGTCTTCGCAAATCATGCATTATGCATCAGTCTTGCCGCCGGAGGTGTCCAGAGTGACCAATTACATGACTGCACCTATTGTCGACTGACCTTTCGCAATACGCTGATCTCGCCAGCTTGATGAGTCCCCGAAGATTTCATTTCTACCCATCATTTCTAATACAAGAATGGACGGATCTATACTTTATTTCAAGAGATAAAACTCACACATTTTGCAAGAAGAAATATTGAAGATTCATATTCTTCAATTGAACAAAATCGAGCCGAAACAAACTCATGTACTTTCTTCGGTCTCTCACACAAAATATCTCCCCCGCGACCAGGTCTGGGCGTCTATCAATAGCCATGCAAAATCACGGAAAGCGGATATCGATCAGTGACGGTTCTATTATACGAACTACATTGTGATTGGTCAACTGTTTTCACGCACTTGGAAACGGTGAATTTAGCTGACATAGCACGATTGAGCGAGGGACAACATGAGTTCGGAAGCAAATCGTATCGTATTCTTTAACAGCGAATTTCTCCGTTTCTTTTTTTCACTGCCGTTTATATTTTCTACTTTATAATAGTTGTATCTCGGCGCCCAAGCCACCAAAATCTATGATTTAAGTATCAAAATAAAGCTTAGGGCACGGAGAATAAGGTGGTATACATAACTCAAACATGATAAATCCCGACTTGTCACTCATTTTGGCCTGCTCGGTCACATATTGACTAACTTCTAAGAGAAAATGTGATTGATTCGTCAAGTCATACATGAGCTGGCATTAAAGGCGAAAGTGTCACTCTTCAAATGTCACAGGAGTCATTTTTTATGCCCCCAAACAGTAAATAATAGTATTTGTTTGCTTTGTTTATGTAGCGTGAGCACGCAACAATGGCATTGTTATAACTTCTTATGTTTTTAGAAAATGTGAAGATATATTGTACTGCAAAAGAAATCAATTGGAATGTTTGAATAATCTTCATGCATTTCACCATTTAAAAAATTAGTTATGATAAAAAATGTTTGAATTGAGCTCATTCAACCCTAAAGACATTAAAAGTGTGAGGGGATGTGTCAAGCGATTGATGATTATCATAAATAGCACTTCATTATTCACAAAAGACAGAATTGGTCGAAATCCTGTAACACAATTCTCCTAAAACAACCCTCGTGAAGTTTGAAATGTGACATTTTTGCCATTGATATGTGCTCACTCATGCATGACTAGACGGATCAATCACATTTTCACACCAAAGTTAGTCAATGAGTATAGTACTCTCCTGCCAAATTATTTTGCTCATAACCATTTAAAGTTATGCTATTTTGAAAAAGGGGGGACCTACTTTTTTTGTTGTGTTTATATAGATCATCTAGTTTACAGCACTGAAATGGCTGCTTAGCTAATGCCAAGACAGAACATGCAATTATACCTCTAGTTATGTGATATGCACTATACAAAGGAGTTAAATCACCATACAGTCTTCAAATCAATTCTGCAGGTGATGCTACACAGACACTATACTACTCTTACTCCTACTTTTACTATCAGTACTATATTTATAATCATACTTCTACTTTCTACTGTACATTCCAACATCAAGTCTAGACAGACTAAACCTTTATAACACTAATAATAATAACTACAAATTAATGACACAACAATCAATTAAATTGAACAAGATGTTCATACCCCCTTCAGCAACGACAATGATGAAGAAGGAGCAGGTGGAGGTAAGGCCTGATGGGTCCCGGGCAGTGTAGGTGACCAGCGTGGTACCCTCAGCGAAGAATGATCCAGAAGTCCGGTCACTGGTGAGGCTCACAGAGTTGCTGTCATCCTGGGCAGTAGGAGAAGTCCAGGTCGCTACGACAGATGTGGCCCCCGTTGGGAGGTTCAGCACCTGGCTTTCTGGGCAGCCTGTTATCGTTGGAGGAGTGGTATCTCCTGGAATTCAAAAGACAGTGACTTGTTTTTTGTGGGTAGGCTAGCCTTAATCAGCAGTCACATTTTACTCATTCATAAACCATGTGTATGCTAGTTTATATCTTTTCCCTTTTCAAACATCATTCATATTTCCTTAAGAATATAGGCATTTCCACAACTGGTAACATGAACTTAACCATACTTCTTAGAATCAGCTTTCATTGGTAGGTAATCCTACCAGTATATAATCATTGGGACTCAGCTCATTTCACTTGAAAGAACAAATATGATTGAAACAATTACCTTGATTTGTGTGGTAACATATTTAAGAGCATTAGCCATTTATTCAAGGACATACATGTACGCTGTACAATAGTACCTGGTATGGGTTAATAATCTTTCAGCATGACAAACAAGAAGGAAAAGCTGAGGCCCCGTAGCACATGTCAATTTCATGACCTGCTGCTCAATATTGTTTTCTATTTGCAACAAAAATCTATGCTTTTGTAGGAATAGCACGAGGACCACATACCTTCCGCGGATACATAGACAATAAATGTGCATGTTGAACGTTGTCCAACGGCGTCTTCAGCAGTATAGACTACATTTGTCACACCCTCAGCAAACAAGGTCCCAGGCTGGAAGTTGGAGGTGAGTGTCACAAGCCCAGAGTTATCTGAAGCAGTCGGTGCGACCCATGATACTGTGACGGTAGTCCCTCCGCTAGGGATTGTGGCAAATTGGTCATCAGGGCAGTTACTGATCACTGGGTCCTCAGAGTCAGCTGCAAAGTTGATCCGGTAAATGACACACATTGAATAAATGCAGAAACAAGATCAATACAAACATGCTCATATGTGCGCATGAACCCGCATTATATTGATGGAATCTTGAAGGTTGTTATTCATGAATAATGAATTGTCAGCAAATTTTGGACACATGAATGGTTTATCTATCATTCATATCTCAATAAACTTCCATTGATATATTTTCAGTACCTGTATGACATTCAATGTGAAGGATTGGGTCACATATTTGCTTTTGCGCACATCACACAAAATGTAAGCGGAAAATAGTCAATTAACATGTTTATATAAGGTCCAATTTGGAAAATGTGGTATCCAAATATGCAGGAAAATGAGAGAAATGTATTGAATACTTTCTCTAATTGTTTTGAGCGATGATAGAAACAAATATATTTTATCACATAATCCAAAATACACCAAAAAGAGAAATAATATGATGCTAACTTTAAAGCCAATTATGTACAGATATTCCAAATACCACAGTAGTATTTTTCCCTAATCTAACAAAAGGAAGCATCTAACAAAAGAAACTTTTCTTGTAAATGAGCAAAATGTGTCTGTCACTTGCATTGGCATCAGTGCAACACCACATCATGTGAGATTGAATATCTCGCAGCCAGATGAATATTTCTTGTCCGGAGTTTGGCCATATGTAGGGAATGCTGGGTACAATTTAAGAATACCAATAACCCAGATTTCAGTGATTTGTCACTTGCTTCCTTTTGTCAGAGAAAGGGCAGTACTATTACCTTTCACACAAACAAACAATGAGGAATACTCCCATTTTCTTTGAGACAATAGTATTTGATCCATTAAATTGACTCACCTGTGATAGCTACTGTGACTGTAAATGAGCAGATGTCCGTCAAACCTGCAGTGTCAGTAGCCACGTAGCTCACCTGGGTCTCACCAGATGGGAACGAGTCACCAGAATTGTAGTTGCTGGTAACGGTAACTGCTCCAGCTGTATCAAATGCTACAGGGGTCGTCCATGCAACTGGAGTTGTGGTCTGGCCGATGGCCAATGTAACGGACATATCGCTGGGGCAAGATGCAAATGTTGGAGGGGTGTTGTCTACTGTGTCATCTATGCACATATTGGTAGTAGAAATAACAAACATGGTGTTATATACTTCTGGCCAACAGATCTTTTTCTTTTTTCAAGTCAGCAATATACATTACGTGCTCATACAATCTTTGATGAATACTACACACAAAAAAAAGTACTGGTTATGGAAATGCTTTAATTGCAAGGGCAGGTATCTATCAAAATCGAATTCATTTTTTTTTAACATCAAAATAACCGCATTACTTCTAAAATCACTACATGAAGTAAGGTAATACTATGAGGTAATTTTGCCTAACGTTGATTGTAAGGATAGATAGCATAATATACAGTCAACTCTCGATATAGCAAGCATGGATACAACAAGGTACTTTTACAGCGAGGCAATTATCTGGGTCCTAAATCAAAACATATGCAAACCTATGACGTGCTAACTCACATACACTGGTCACAGTAATAACATTGGCCTACTGACAAAGCAAAATTTAAGAAATGCTTCCTCTCAGAATGAGGAATAATGATGTTAAGAAAATGTCCGCTTTTTAGATGCCTGTTTTTTCATTGTGATTCACATATTTCTTTTGCATGAACAAGATATGCAGTGCACATAATAGTGTTATTGCTAAGAGTGCAAACCTGTGGTCTCACTGCTGTACAGCTACATACAAAAACTTGAAACTCCAAAAGGTAAAAGTGTTGCTTACAGCATGAAAACGTGTTTTTAAGATGTTGATCTCTATATGCCAAAACAAAACAGAACAGACTGGACACTTAATCACAAAGTTTTGTTATGTTTGTTATTGATTTCATTCTCCTTCTTACAAGGTTTTGTTATAAGAGGAAAAACTACTTGGTCTGACAACTTTGTTATAGCAGGAGTCGTGTAACTTGAAATTCCTGTCCATGGGTTACTATCCCAAGTGGTATACATCACTTTGTGCCTCAGAACACCACCACAAAAGTTATACTTTGAAAAATACTGCTCTTCTATCAGCCTTAACTATAACAGTCAACACTTTGTAACATACCAGTAATCGAGATGTAAAAGATGCAGGTCTGCCTGTTTTCTGAGGTGTCTTCAAAGGTGTATGTCACCTGCGTTGTGCCGATAGGGAAGAGGGAGTTTGGCGTGTGGGTCCGGTCAATTCTGGTCCCATCCACGGATGTTGGTTCTATCCAGGAGATAAGTACCATTGTCTGACCAAACTGGGCTACCGTTGAGATATCCTCGGGGCAGTTGTCAATCGTTGGAGGAGTGACATCAGCTGTTAGAAGAAGAATGTGGTTGGAAATGAAGAGCATGAATAAGTTCATCCATAGGACAACTAGTCACAGATATAGTCTATTGCAGCAGAATGTTCAATATATACGTACTTGAGCTTACACAATGGAGTTGCAATTGTAATTCATGACACATTACGAAAGGCCTTGCTAACTAGTCACTTATGATGAGAATTAAGTTACATGACTTGAGTAAATGTCATGCTTTTGTTTGGAATGGGCAGGTGGAATGTGATATGATGACAATGAACAAAATATCGACAGGTGTCTCTCATTCAAACATTTTGAAATAAGTCTAAGAGGGTTCATCATGTTCCAGAACTTGCATTCTCTGCAGAGAACATGGCAAGACTCTGCTAATGGCATGATTCTTTCGATCTGCAGCCACCTATAGGACAATTGTGCAGAAGTTTAACTAGCCAATTATATTTACCCTGTATCAATTTTATGTTCAGTTGGAATCTTAGGAGTTAATTAGCATGGGTACTGCTGCTTGAATATCAACAAGCAATAACACGAGTGCTGGTAACGTTTCATGATGATCAATTAGAGAAAAACTAAGCCAAGAAACAACAAAGGCCTTTCAGTAACTATGATGAATGCTGTATGTTTGTAAATGTACCCCCCCCCCCCCCCCCAATAAAAGAAATGGTAATAACCAATCAACTTACTTGAAAATTCGCAATTGTCACCAAAGAAGTTTGTTAGGCACTGGCATTCATAAGTAAGTTCAGAGGTGGACTGGCAGACACCACCGTTCAGGCAAGGTGAACTGTCACAAGGATCAGGACCTGTAGAATAAAATTTATCACAACGTGACATATCATTTAACTTTAGTACTCAAACAATAGTTTGGTGTAAACTGCCTACCATGAAACTGGTTCGGTATGAAATAAAATACTGGAAAATATAAAATGAAGTCAGTAGATTGCTATAACTATGACTTCTGAGATTTCCTTGCAAAATGTGTGGTAAATCATTCCCCTGAATCTGGTAAAATTAACAATGCATCAGTAAATTTGCCATGCCCAGTTAATTTTGTCCAGTAACTTTTTGCATGGTAAATCAACATCTTCATCTTCATCTTCATCAATATCAACATCAACATCTTCTGTACTTTAGTGATTTTTAAAACAAAAATATTTCTTGTTGTTGCCCATTTTATAAAATCAATGATACACATTTTTTTTAGTGGTTCAGTAGAATTATATGTATGCTGTTACTTTAGCACGGTCAAAAACACACTTGGCTCATGTGCTTACACCATGCAAAGTGACCATGTGCATTACGACACACTCAGACATGTGCATGATTTGTATACTGTTCATACTTACTAACTGTTTCACAATTGTGCCCTGTGAGGCCAATTGGACAGTCACAGTAGTAGTCAATGTCATTATTATAGCTCTGGAAAGAGTTGTAGCAGGGAGCACCATTCTGGCAATCTGGCCTGTCAGGATTTACGCTGTTACAAATGTCTTGGTCAGGAGACAGCACTGAAAGCAGAAGACAAGAAAATCACACATAATATATGACCTGTACATTCATATGTGAACTGCTATATTTTCTGATTTTTCATTTACACATTAGACAAGCTGTGCTGTCTCTTCTATAGTGGATTATTTCAACAACAATACACACAAATCCCATAGGATGACACTTTTCTAGCACACGAGTTACTTCCAATAACCGATTCTCTTGAAAATCAATGTCTTGTGCTTGACTGGTGGATGCACATATATATGATTTTTTTCTTTCCTCCTCGATAAACTTAATTCATCTTATATTTGTCTCCTCTAAATTTCAATGCTTTTGCCATCAACTTACCAGTTGTCTGTTGACAGTTAGTCCCTGTAAAGCCAGTGTTGCATATGCAATAATATTGCGTAAAAAGGTTAGCGCCAGCAGCGCTGTTGTAACTGTTCACACATGTAGCACCATTCTGGCAAGGGTTGTTGGCACACCCATCCAAGAAGCTTCCTGGGGCTGTATAGGACAAAAAAAACGGAAGTGCAAGAGATTAATGCTGTTCTGATAAGAGAAAAAAGTGAACCATTTACAGATGTGTCAGCTCATGATGTGCAGACCATATCATACCTATAAAATTGATATAACATACTACAGTGTGTACTTAATATCATCTATTCTCAAATACAGTCATGTAAAACATTACTACTGTCAAGATCACCATGTATCTAGTGACATGTAATGTAAACGCAGTGTAAAATGATCTTCTAAAAGAACTTTTATTTTTCCCTTATGTTAGTATTATTCAAGTAAGATAGAATAAATGAAAACTTATGGTTGTGTGCTAGCAAGTTTTTACAAATCATGCAGTCAAATACAGTATAAAAACACTACAAAAGGCAGAGCAATAATTCTGAAACAAATTTTCTGCAGTTTAATCTTTTATACCTACATTTCAAGGTAATTAGTTGCATGTAATACAAAAACAGTCTAGAATATTGTTCAATGTGTGTGTAAAGCCCGTGATATTGTCACTTACTGATAGGAGTACCGCAGTTAGATCCTGCAAAGCCATCTGCACAGAGACACGTGTAATACTGGCTATCCATTGTCAAGCATTGCCCGCTATTCAGACATGGGAAGCCATTACACGGGTTGTCATTAATGGTGACAACTAGGGAGTGAAAAGTGAAACACAAATTGAAATTAATACTGTACACTTGGACACACAGTACCATAACAATAAAAATACACAGTTTGTGTACATCAAAATAATATTTATCAGCTGGGGGAATGCTGAAACATCAGTTACAAACAAATTCTTCTTAACCCTAATGCTATGTAAAACATTACTGACTGATATGAAATTGCTTTTTAGCTCAACTTATCATCAGGGTTATAATCATGTATAACATAATGTAACCAAAACAGGTAGACACTAAAAAATGTTTCAGCTTGCTCTTTCCACGGAAATATAACCTTATGGAGTCCATCATAGTGACCTTTTGACCTAATGAATGATCAGCCTGTGCTTTCTGTGGTGATAAAACTTGGTGCAAATTTCTCTTTCAAATTAATCTTGTTGGACTGTCATTGGAGAAGAGCGATGTTCAAATTATTTGACATTTGACAATTGATCACTGTACGCCACACTGAGCATTTCATTTTTTCACAAATTTCACAATTACTGCAAATAACATAATTGGTTTCTAGCAACCTGGTCACATATTTTTATTGGATGTCACATGTTTTCAGAATATATCAGCTATGATCTCTGGCCTTTGACCTTTTGACCCCAGAATGTATATATGTTAGCCTTCCATTAATATACACATATACATTTGAGCCATATTTGCCATAGAACATTTGATAAAGCAACATTTCTATACAAACCTGTTTTTATTGTGTAACTTTTCAATTGATAACTACAGTGGAGTCTTACTAAAACTTGTCTGATCTAAATGAAAGCAAGATCATATACGCATTCATGCAATGCACAAGCTTGATATTGTCTGATCTCAATCAAAGCAATGCAATACATGTTCATGCCATGCACAAGCTATACCGTCTGATCTAGCGCAAAGCAAGACAATACGCATCCATGCAATGTACAAGCTACCAGTAGATATTTCACAAGTTTTTGTTGAGCTCCACTGCATATATACACTTTATAATAATAATAATATTCAATTCTAAGAGACACATGATACCACTCAAATAGTCTCAATGCGTGTGAAAGTAAAAATTGATTACGTGAGAATTTGAAAATAACTAAGAATTAACAAACAGATGCGTCTTTAGCGTTGATTTGAATTGATCAAAGTCTGTCAATGATCTAATGCCTTGGGGAAGGTCATTCCATAATTTGTGTGCCGTATTATTTGCAAAAGCTGTTAACACCGAATATCTTAGATTTTACACAAATTTCAGAGAGAAGATTTTTGGATTGAGAATGAAGATTCCCACTAGGCTGGTATCATTTCATGAGTTCAGTAAGATAGACAGGAGCACTTCCACATAGGCATTTGAATACAAGAGTGAGGATTTTAAGCTCAACACAAGCCCTTATCGGAATTAAGCCAGTGGAGACTATGTAGAATCCGAGTTATGCGCTCAATATTTCCTTTTCCGCGTCACAAGCCTTGCCGCTGAATTCATACAAAATGTCAACCAAGTGTTCAATCAAATATAGTTATCATGTGAACAGTTCCTTGTGGAAGGTTGTAATCTGAATGTAAATACTATCACAAGAGCCCCACAGAAATGTAGATACTGCACTCACGCAATTCACAGTTGACACCAGTATGGGTAGATGGGCACTGGCATTGGTAGGCTGCACACTGACCCTGAATATCAATGCACCCTCCTCCATTCTGGCAAGGATTTGCTAGACAGGGAGATGGGATTGCTGCAAGAGAAAGTTTCACAGGAAAGAAATGTAACATTACCAGTATGAACACATTAATAGAGATTTATCTTCTAGGGCAGGGCTGCCGCAGTACAACACTTTGAAACTTTAATCTTCAATTGACACACATGTAAACTGTTTTTTTTTTTTTTTTACGTGGTTGTGTTTGCTATTGTATTCAGACACTACTTGTACTGCACTCCTCCACACAAGCATGTGTATACATGTATAATGCATTCATGAAAATGCATTAATACAGGACATGCATTCACACCTATTTTGACATCTGTATAATTTGTATCTGAATTCCACTGAGGTCCAAAGGATTTTCTTTTTCAATGGAGGTGTACAATGAAAAGTTTATCACGTTGCCTGGGCTTCATATATGGGTTCATAAACATAGGAGTGTTATGTCCTTTTCTGAGATGCTTGATTTCAGCAAGAATTCCCATATTGTTCCTGGATGTTACAAAACAACATACACTAAGTAAAAATGAGAGGTTTGAGATTTTCTTTTCAACAACGCTTTTGTGTATACGTAAGTGCGTAACATGCCAGGGCTTTCAGTCAGGCTTGTGCCTGAGAATCACCATCCTTCACAAATATAATCTGCCCCTAAGCAATTTCAGTATAAATATAACATCAACAAAACATCATATTTTAGACTAGAGCCGGTAATGCTCTGAATAGCCGCATGGCACTATGGCTTACCGATTTCACAATTGTATCCAGTGAAACAGCCAGAACATTCACAGGTGAAAGCGAAGCAGTCAGTACCAGATGCAGTACACACCCCATTATTGGTACATGGATTGATGAAGCATGGATCACGTGCTGGAAGAGAGTGGGAAGAAGGCGCACATCAAAATTATACAATTCTACTAGATTAATGAACTCTTATATTCTACCACATTGAGGATAATCTTTTAACAATATGCAGTAAAGTTTGATATTTGGGCATAAAACATCCGTCTTCAATAACTCTTGCATATACACAAGTACTTCAATTTGTTTCACTGCGTGATTCAAAAAGATTGATTTCATTCTATTGCATGGAAGATACATCATTTTCATACTTGACCAATTAACCTCAAAGTTTCTTTTGATAATACTATTTTACATAAAGGACTCAATTCCTGCTTCTTATTTATTTCCACAACTTAATAGAAGTCAGAAAATTTTATACATGGCAGTGAATGTGAAAACCTTCATATGTGAATTACTCTAAAATATTAAGTTCAACTTTTTCCTAATGATATTCCACCTTCATTGTGAGCTTCCTCTTTCTTCCTTGAACATGTAGCTGTAGGCAGATAAGCCACTCAAATTGAGGGCAAATATCTAAATAGATCACTCTCCTTCGTAGAGGAAAGAATCGTGCCATACGAACAACTATAGCCTATTGCAAATAGTGACAATATATTTCATGAATTTGGTTATGGAGCAGTTTCAGACGGACCCCTGTTCAAAGCAGTATTTTACTTTCAAACTTCTCATCTATCTCCAATGTATGCTCTCTTTTGCAGCCAGAACAGCAACATTTATATGCAATGCAACAAAGGTTGTAGATGCTTAGAAAACCGCTTTACATACTAAATTTCATGAGATGTGCACGACTCATTACAAACTGTACAAATTTGTAGAGGTAGATTTATTGCTCAACAATATTGCAACAATTGCCTACTGTGCATTCAGCGGAATAGGTCAATCATAAAATGTTCTTTCTACTCACTTTGTTCACAGTACACTCCAGTGCTACAGCCAGAACAAACACATCTATAATCAGTGCACAGAGTTCCAACTCCTTCACAAGTGCTGGCGCCAACACATTGGTGGAACTGGCAAGCAGAGACCTCTGTGCAAGCAAAGAAAATAAATATGTTTCAGGAAAAAGGGTTTGTTTCAAACCACTACATCAGTCCACGTCATATAAAACTATGAATATTTCCTTCCAAAGGTTTGTGTACCTGGACCTTGAAAAACATATGGATGCATACATGTATCAAGTAAAGAACTCACCAATGGCTGTTAACACCAATGTATAAATCATTGAAATGAATCACACATTTTGATTATCTCTGTAAACATAATGGTAATTTGAACAAAATAAATCAATTGATGCGCTTACCTGTCTCACAGTACTGGCCAGAGAAACACAGTGGGCAGGAACAGGTGTAATCAAGGCAGTTTGATGGGTCAACAGTGCACACTCCACCATTTTGACATTGATGGTTTTCACATGAGTCAATAGCTGTTTTGGAAAGAAAAGTACATGTACCACCATGACAAACGTGCAGAATATTGGTCTTGGGTAGATAGCAAATTATAACCTGCGTAAAGAGACTTAGAATGTTTGGAGAATTAGATTTCATTTTGGCAACAACAACTTTAATTTGGCTAGGAAAATGCTTTGACAGAATTAGATTATTCACAGACCATACAGGGGGGATTGGAACCTGCAATGTGACATTATCCACAAAGCTCTCGTTTGGCTTACAATGATGACACAACACTTAGGAACTAACACCCATGGCTTATGATTTTTGACACAACACGTAGGAACCAATACCCAGGCTTATGATGGTGACACAACACTGAGGAACCAATACCCATGGCTTCAGATGGTGACACAACACTTAGGAACCATGCAATACCCATGGCTTATGATAATGACACAACACTTGGGAACCAATACCCATGGCTTATGATGGTGACACAACACTTAGGAACCAATACCCATGGCTTATGATAATGACACAACACTTGGGAACCAATACCCATGGCTTATGATAATGACACAACACTTAGAAACCAATACCCATGGCTTATGATAATGACACAACACTTAGGAACCAATACCCATGGCTTACGATGATGACACAACACTTAGGAACCAATACCCATGGCTTACGATGATGACACAACACTTAGGAACCAATACCCATGGCTTATGATGGTGACACAACACTTGGGAACCAATACCCATGGCTTATGATAATGACACAACACTTAGGAACCAATACCCATGGCTTATGATAATGACACAACACTTGGGAACCAATACCCATGGCTTATGATGATGACACAACACTTAGTAACCAATACCCATGGCTTACGATGATGACACAACACTTAGGAACCAATACCCATGGCTTATGATAATGACACAACACTTGGGAACCAATACCCATGGCTTATGATAATGACACAACACTTAGGAACCAATACCCATGGCTTATGATGGTGACATGACACTTAGGAACCAATACCCATGGCTTATGATGGTTACACAACACTTAGGAACCAATACCCATGGCTTATGATGATGACACAACACTTAGGAACCAATACCCATGGCTTATGATGATGACACAACATTTAGGAACCAATACCCATGGCTTCAGATGGTGACATGACACTTAGGAACCAATACCCATGGCTTATGATGATGACACAACACTTAGGAACCAATACCCAATAGCTTATGGTGGTGACACAACACTTAGGAACCAATACCTATGGCTTTCACTCCCTTGCTTATTTGTATTCATGATTCCCCAGTGAAACAGGAATTCATTTAAGATGTTTTCTGGACAGATGATAATATGATCTTTGTTTTGCTGTTACTCTCCATAGTAATAAGATTGACTGATCAATTTGTTTGTATGCTTATTTTTCTAACGGACTGATCAATCAATCTAGAGAGAAACATCAAATTAAAGGATATATCAGTGTGGGATTAGGTATCAATGTGACAATGTATATCAATTGAACAATGTAAAGAAGTATGATACTCCAAAATTGATACTGAAGTGCTTAAGTCTTCAAATTTTCTCATCAAACATTTAGGCCATCACTACACTGTTATAGCATGAGTTAAAAATAATTAACTTACTAGATGTTATGTAAACATTAATTCATTTTATAATTTACTTTTTTCGAGTTTGATAGCTTTTATGCAGAGCATTACATTTATTTTCATTTCCCTGTCCCTTTTATGCCAATGATATGCTGAATATCTGATAGTGAAACTTATTTGTTAAATCATATTTTTAAACAAAAATGGCATGGATGGCAGGGATGTAATCAATACATAACCAGTCAATTGGCAAAGAGGGCTTGTGACATTGGTATATTTTGTTTATCTAAAATATTGAAACAAAATAAGGAATAGTTAAATGATAGTTTGATTTAATGTTCACCATATTAAATTATATAATTGTTAAATGTGATTTAATATCATTTAATTGTGTGTTGATATGTCAACTTAGTGTCAAATTGTGTAAACCTGTGGAACACGTAATGTAATGTTCATGGATGCAATAAATTTCAATTTAATTCAATTCAATTTTACTACAAGAGAAAAAGAAACAAAATTCAAGTACAAGAAACTTGCTTTCCTGGAAGAAAATTCTTAAGCCGATAAATAAATTAGGCTCTGTCGCTTAACATCAAAAATGTACATGTACAGTCGACCACAAAATCACAAATTTTGATTGATAATAGCTCAAGGTTTACAACTAGAATCAAGCTGTCAATTTTAGGGATGACATCATCTTGGGATTCAATTTACACGAAAGTCATACATTCATAAAATTATGCTTGCGATAATCCTTTGAATAATTAATTAGGTCTGTATGTTTCCAGAGTGATATCGATTCCAACTCGTAAGATGTTTAAATTGCTTTACCTTAACATATTCAATACTCAGATGCACATATGCAGCGCATACATCAATGCACATGTTGGAGTAAGAAGACATGTGTGTTGAAAGCATCAGAAAGGTAATTTAACACACGAACGAGTCTATTTTGTTTTCTTTTACAGGATTTGTGACACACATATTTTACTGATTTTCAAAAACATGATAGGTGGTTAAGTATTTCATATACTTACGCAGGTTGCAGAACTCTCCGTTGAAGCAATTTGTGCACTGGCAAGTGTATTGAGTGCAAGAGCCAGACACAGGCAAGCACTGTGCTCCATTCTCACAACGGTCGTTATCACAAGCATTGATAGCTAAGGACAAAGACCGAAAAAGAAGAAAGAAAAAAGATATGTTTGAACTCTGGAGATTCCATTTACATGAGCAAATGTAACATATATTAAAGGCAATGCGTACCACATCATATATGTATAATCTATTTTAACCAACACACAAACATGCTGTAGTGGCTGTTTATAAACAAAAATGGCATGAAAGTGCTGATGTTCTATAACCTTTCTCCCTATGTATTGGTCGAAAGTCACAAAGGAGTTTAAGCCATCATTAGAACATTAGAAACATGTAATGTAAAAGAACAATCATGCAGTCAAGAAGCATGCCCTGGCAGAACAGTTTGCTATCAAATCTTTGTAGAACTGTGATTTTTTTTATGCCATGGTTCATTTGTGGCAAACCTCAAAGAGGTTTGAAGTCAAATCTCCTCCCTTCATCTCCGAATGGTGATTCCTCTTGGCATCAATTTGGTTAGAATTGTCTATTGAATTTACAGCTTTTACCTGGTTACCCCATGAAAGACAACTTATCATTCAATTCATGTATCATTAAAAACACATTTGATTGAATATTGACTGAGTATACCTTACACCTCACGAACCCTTAAAAGAAACATCATGTTTACTCTCATCATATGTCCATTTCCCCAGAGAAATCAAACTGATCAATGAGAGAAAGGGAGGTATTTACCAGTTTCGCAGGTGAGTCCAGTGTAACAGTCGGTGCATAAACACTTGTAATTTGTTGATAAACCTGGATCTGTGAGACCTACACAGAGGCCACCATTCAGACACGGGTCAGGGTTGCAAGGGTCATCTAAGGAAAATCATGTAAATAAAAGAAATGGACATCATGAAATACTGTACATCTAGAAGTGTGCACTCCATATTAGGATCTACAAACTTTTGAGATACATGTATGACGCAGCAATGAGTGTATGCACAATCCCACAATTGCAGAAACAAATATATCACAGAAAACATTGAATGTAAAATCAGAAGGCCGCGATAATCAAGGGTTTCGTCAAAGCAAAGCATGAATTAAGCAACTTGCCTCCAGTCACTGTGACAACAAAAGTGCATGAAGCCCTATTGCCAGAAGGATCCTCATAAGTGTAGGTCACCACCGTGCTTCCAATTGGGAACAAATCCCCTGGCTCGGATGTGGAGGACACAAGAACCACGGTTCCAGAGTTATCAGTCGCCTGGGGTGCGTTCCAGGTTACCGTGGCACCCGGTGATCCTGCCACCACTGTTTCTACTATGGAGCCTGGGCAGGTCACCACAGGCACAACGCGATCAACTGCAGAAACATCAAAACAAGCACTTCGGTTAAGATTATTGCACAACTGCACATAGCAAAGGAAATGTGGTTCTACTCTTTTTGCCTGCATATTTTACGGCATTATTGGTAATCTGTATGTTAGACTTATGTAACCTAACTGTAAAAACCCTAAAAATCTCAAGAGATTTTGCACGTAAAAAAGAAAGAAAGAAATTGTGTATTATACCACACAAAATATATGAAAGTACTCTTGAAAAAGTGCCTCATGATATTATAACTGGAAACGGACTTTAAGCAGAATCGTAGTGATCACTAGATTGTCGGGAGTTTCTGGATGGGTCATCAAGTTTATGATTTCACCTTGATCAGCAACTTTTTTTACTTATCTGACAGAAAATCTAATCAGTTAATTGTCCTGTCATATACATGTATCATCATTGCACCAAGGTTCATGGAATTTGGTCAATCACTTATTGAGTTATCACATAAACTAGATCCGGACGGACAAACAATCTGAATACATGATGCCATCGGCAACTTATTTGCTGAGGCATAATTATTCACAGTATATTCTGTGTCTTTCCAAAAAAATACTATAAGTGTGATGATTAAATAATGTAAAATACGAATTTTAGTATGATAAAAAATGTACCAAATGAATACACAATGCTTCAGGTATTCTTTTCTATTCACAGTATTTTCTTTTCTACAGTGCCATACTCTGTTCATGTTACAGACGGCTCCTTGATGATTTGGTGAAAAGTTTAAAAATGTCCTGGTAACTACCATGTCAACAGCAGTAAAGGTGAAAGCCCATTGGCCGCTACCGTGGTAGTTGCCATTTACAGTTACAACAATAGACAACACATATGCAACATGGTCAAGAGCAGAGTTACGATCAACGTCATCTTGATCGTGTAGCTGTCATAATATTCCTGGCATGCTCTTACCTTGTGTGACGGTAATGGTAAACCGACACTGATCAATGTTGCCTGACCCATCAGTGAAAGTGTAGATCACCGTCGTCTGGCCTGGAGCAAAGACATCGCCTGGCTGAAAGTTACTAGTGACATCAGGCGTAAAACCACTGTTGTCTGAAGCAACAGGTGGGTTCCAGAATACTTGTGCATTAGCTTCTTCCAGGGATATATCATTCGCTATATCAGCCGGGCATCCCACGATGTTCGGATCAGTCGAATCAGCTGCATGAAAAATGAATATTGTATGCATGAATACATAAATAGGCATTCATGCAGGATACCTTGAGGAGTACATTCTGAAAAAGCTTAGAATCCTATACTACATGTAATTGCATGAAAAGAATTGCACATATCTCATATTGGGTTGACTTCAACAAAGTATGTTATTTGTAATTACTAGGAGCCATGATATATGCATACAGAACATGGCTTAATGCAATAAAAATGGGACAGTAGGTTTTGCACTAGATTCTGAACTGGATTATGATTTTGAGAAATCCTAATATGATAGAGCATACAGCGGTAATACTTCAAAATCGCAATGTTTGAGGTTTGCCTCTTTTATTTTTTTATATTTCATATCATTTTGAGAGCAGCATATAGAGCTATTGCATAATAGCAATGACATTGTGTTTGGGGGTAGATTAATATGATCTAGCCATACCATTACCTAATGACATGTGAAAAGAATAATTTTCCCTCACAACTAGTTAAATTTCATAAGTGGAAAGAGTGAAGGAAGGTACTAACATTCAATGACCACAACCTCAAACACGCAGTATGCTTGGTTGCCTGTTGGGTCACTAAATGTGATGGTGACAGTGGTTGACCCTGTTGCAAAGTTACTGCCACTGGGGACAGTTGTAGAGACCAAAGTAGCAGTTCCTGAGTTGTCTGATGCCACAACCTCCTGCCACGTCACAGGGGCAAAGCCAGATCCCAAGTCCGTCACCACGGTGACAGGAGAGGGAGGGCAGTTTGCGATAACCGGTGGAACATCATCCACTGCAAAGAAATGAAATGAGAGCTGTCCAAAAAAACTCAATGCACATACAACATGTACAACATGCATGTATGATTCAACTACTGGGTAAGCGAAACAGAGCTCATGCTGGTATTTGTTCATTAAAACAAAAAATTTCCCAAATTTCGAACTCAATTCATCTTGTTGATATTCAGGACTTCAATTGTTTGGTGACAGTTCAAGATCATATTTGTGGAACTTCTTTAGAGATTAGAGTAATTTGACTGCAACACAATTGATAAACATGCCTCCACCTTTATGTTAGCTTCACCTAATCTGAATTGATATATGTACTCATCTATGCTCAGAAAACTTGTTTGTTTGATAGAAATTGGACCACAATTCCTAACTATTTATTAATCTTTAACCTCAAAAGAATTTGACCTCTTATCTCGCTAGTTCATCTCCATGTATTACACCTTTGTATCAAGTTTGGTAAATGGATAATTATATTTCTAGATATCTGGAAAAAGATCACATTTTTTGCTATTTTGGCAATTTTTGAATAGTCAAATGGCCTTGACCTTTGAGGGCTTTTTTCACCAAAATGTTCCATAAGTCTTATATAATCTATAAAAGATTTATAAATTACACAAACATAATGAGGTTTGAAGCAAATCCGTTAGGTGGATCTCAAGATATTGCATGAAAGGTTTCAGGACTTACATTGGGCAATTTTCAATTCATTAATTGATCTTTGACCTTTGAAATATGTCTGATTTGATCCCAATTTTACACAGATTGGTTTGATAAATTTCATACAGGTATCAAGTTTGAGGCATATCAGTTGAACGATCTCAAGATGTTGCATAAAAAGGTTTCGGGACGGACATTTTAGGCAATTTTGTACAAAGTTCATTGACATTTGATCTTTGACCTCAGACCCCCCCAGTCAGAATAAGGTTAAGAAATATTTATATACAGTAACAACCAAAGCGAGATTCAGCCAATATATGCAAACTACGAACAGTGACCACCTGCATGTTCATATCATATTTAAAGGTAAAGTATGTGTTATTCTGACCACCTAGCCCATCCAAGAAAACAGGAATTAATAAATAAATAAATGGCCACATTTCCACAAACATCTCAATTGAACAGTGTGGTATCACAGACCAAGAAATCTTGAGAATGTTATTAACAGATATCAAAAATTGTACCTTCAATAATGGTAATTCTGAATTGGCAGGTGCCAGAGTTGCCGCTAGGATCAGTGGCTGTGTAGGTGACAGTTGTCGTCCCAATTGGGAAGAATTGTCCTGACACAAAGTCCGATGAGATGGGGACACTCCCTGAATTGTCTGTTGCTGTTGCAGCCACCCAAGTGATGATTCGGCCAGAAGTGCCAAGAGGTGTTACATCATTGATGTCCACAGGGCAGCTCAACACAGGGGCTGTGGTGTCGGCTGCAGAAGATATACAATGTACACACACAATGTCATACAATATAAAAAAACATGAAAGTAATAACCATCTCTATAGACTTGTTCAAGTGACTGTTGATGTATCAAGCATTATAATCAACAATACTTCTTTGTCAAGAAAATATACAGTAAATTTTCAGAATTTGAATTTGACCTTGACCTTTTGATACATTTAAACCTTGTCCTATCTGACCCAAAATTTATCAATTTTTACCAAGGTCAGGACAACTTTATCAAAAATAAAAGGCTTTTCCTCGACTTTTGACCCCCAAATACACCCTGCTGCTCCTTTACAGATATACAAACTTAAAGAGTTATTTTGGGTGCAATACTAGAAATGTGTATGTGTGCATATGCTTGATGGTACACTTATAGGCATAAACTTGCAAAGTGTAAGAAGCTCATTGAGCTTTCAACCAATAAACACAACTTATCTTATAAGTGATATACACTCTTGAGTCAAATACACTTGAAGTTGTTTTTACTAGAAGTGGATAAATGCACACGGCAGACTTCTACAAGGAAAGACATTTTAGATATTAGACCCAAACATACATGTAGTTTTCCTTTTCAAAGACACACAGATGGACCAAATATGGTTGCAATTGCTGCACATACTGTATGTGCCAAACCTGTCATAACCACAGGCAAATTCAGTGTGCTTAAAAGCAATGGTTCATTCATGACTTGGAAGTCAGTGCATTAATGGGCACACTTTACATTCCTTAGTTTATTCAACCATTATAAAATACAGCACATATTTACAAATTAAGAGAATGAACAGACAAACAATACAAAGTAGCTATAATATATTATGCTTATAATCAAGGCCCTCCAGTATCGTGCATGTATATGGTAATAGTACATTTACAGTAAAAACAAATCAAAACAACAAAAAAACATGTCTCATACACATCAACACCTTACACACATGGAGGAAAGGATAGGAAGAAGGGGGAAAGAGTATTTGCTGGTGGACTCATTAGAAGACCACCTTTTTCAGTTCATTTGAGCCCTGAACTTTCAGTATTGGACCCCTAATAATAAGTGCAGCTTCCCCGAAACGTAACATACAAAGTCTGATAACAAAATACTTTGTGAGAATTGAGTACAAAAGTGATAAGTTTCATGACACAGGGCCCTAATTTATTTCATATTTTATGTGGCCACTCACTTGGCATCAGGCCCAAATTATATTTTTAATAATGAACTCTGTTTTACAATGAAAACTGTTTTACAAGAAATATGCAAATCAGGGCAACCGTATGCTTGCTGGAAGACGTATTGGCCAAACTATATTCTAATTTTCATCTTATTAATTCAAACCTCATGTTTATTTACTTAATAATGCAAAACCAACATATATATTGAGAAAACATGTAAATCTGTAACATGTAAATTTTCAAGACCATGATAGTCTTGACCATAAAGTGAAATACCAATTGATATGTATTCAGATAAGACACACCATCCATGGCCGATGAGCAGTTGTAGCATTCAGGTTTGCTCTACTTTACCTTCAACAACATTAACGATGAAACTACAAGTTCCAATGTTGCCACTCCCGTCTTGATAGGTGTATGTGACAGTTGTGACCCCGACATTAAAGACTGACCCTGAAGTAGGATTCACACTGACAAGGAAAACTGTGTCAGAATTATCAGTCGCTGAAGCACTATCAAAGCTGACAGATGTACTTGTAGTGCCAAGTTCTACCGTCACGGTTGTAGTTGATGGACAGATGACAACTGGATTTGTAGTATCAACTAGAATGTAAAACGAAACAATAAAGGAATGTATTTCAAATGCCCGATCATATTAGATGTTCTCACAACTTATTGAATATTTTATTCATACACTCCACATCCCACGACTTAAATACGCTTTTACAATAACACTTTGGCTCTGTAACTGAGTTTAACAGGAACACAAAAACATTCAGCAGAAAATTTTACATATTTTGAACTTAAGAAAGCTACCATCCAAAGGAAATCTTTGAAATAATTACCTCCTGTTAATAACATCTATTCACTCAATTGTTTCTTCAATTAAGGGAATAAACAGTGAAATTTCAGAATTTGAATTTGGCTTTGGCCTTGAACTTGTGCAAATCGACCTTTGACCTCCATCAAATTTAACTCCCATTTTACACAAGCCAAACACATTATACCTGCAGCCACAACAAAAATGATGATTTATCAAAAAGTTTGATTTGAAATAGGATAAATACATTTTCTTGTATGTTTACATTCATTCTAACATGTCTATTTGAAGAATGGCCATAAAACAGGGTGGTCCAAAATCAATAACATTTTTTCTTCTTGTTGTTATATTTCTCAACTTAATTCTGCCCTAAAGTGTAAATACGTTTGAAGCTATTTCTACATACCAAGTGTGACGCTTATTGTGAAAGTGCAGGAAGCTATATTGTTGCTGCTATCTGCATATGTAAATGTGACAGGTGTTGTGCCAGTAGGAAAGCTGGACCCAGATGCAAATGGACTGACAGATACTTGACTGGCCGTTCCAGACAAGTCAAAAACAGTTGGATCAGAGAAAGTAATGATTGCTGATGTTGCAGATCCAAGCTCTATGTTTTGTTGTATATCACTTGGACAAGTCAGTGTTGGAGCTGTAGTATCAACTGTATAGACACGAAGGAAGAAAACATTTCTTATTGTTACTTCAATTGTTAAGGTACATGTAATTTTAACATTTCAAACACTTCAACTGTACAAAACATATCTGCCTGTCTGAGTGTCTGTCTTCAATGATGTGTATATAGGATTGCAATCAAGTACAAAGTCAAATACAATTCATCATTATCTAAGTGACTAAGTACTTCTGTACCTTGAATCACACATTTCCATTGTTTAAGTCATTATCTGATTAAGCAATTGTGCCTCCACCCTTACATGTACATCACCTTGATGTGCTTTCAATTGATATTTTGTGTTCAGAGATTCAAACTTGTGTATTTGGTTTGAATTAAACAATCAAATTCAAAGTCATGGCAAAATATATAAATTGAGGTAAAAACAACATTTTGGCCACCTTTTAAAATGTGAATTCATCTTTGACCTCCATCGGATTTGATCCCAAGTTTACACAATTTACTGATTTCATGAATAACACACATGTACATGTACCATGTTTCATGCAAGTCTGTCGAGCGTTTTTCATGATATTGTGCAAATGGATTCCAGATGAATGGCCAAGAACATAAAGCTTAATTGGGCCACAAAAATATGTTGAAATCTTAAACTTCAATCTGTAAGAGAGCATACAAATATGTGGGTAAACATTAATTTTCACAAATCTGTCTGAAGAATGGTCATACAATAGGGTGGCCCGAATCAATCATTTTTCTTGGTGGTGTCAGCTTTTAAACAAATTTTCCAGTGAACGGGTTATATCTTTAAATCTTCCCTAAAGTGTAAATACGTTTGAAGCTATTTCTACATACCAATTGTGACGCTTATTGTGAAAGTGCAGGAAGCTATATTGTTGCTGCTATCTGCATATGTAAATGTGACAGGTGTTGTGCCAGTAGGAAAGCTGGACCCAGATGCAAATGGACTGACAGATACTTGACTGGCCGTTCCAGACAAGTCAAAAACAGTTGGATCAGAGAAAGTAATGATTGCTGATGTTGCAGATCCAAGCTCTATGTTTTGTTGTATATCACTTGGACAAGTCAGTGTTGGAGCTGTAGTATCAACTGTATAGACACGAAGGAAGAAAACATTTCTTATTGTTACTTCAATTGTTAAGGTACATGTAATTTTAACAATTCAAACACTGAATCAACTGTACAAAACATATCTGCCTGTCTGAGTGTCTGTCTTCAATGATGTGTATATAGGATTGCAATCAAGTACAAAGTCAAATACAATTCATCATTATCTAAGTGACTAAGTACTTCTGTACCTTGAATCACACATTTCCATTGTTTAAGTCATTATCTGATTAAGCAATTGTGCCTCCACCCTTACATGTACATCACCTTGATGTGCTTTCAATTGATATTTTATGTTCAGAGATTCAAACTTGTGTATTTGGTTTGAATTAAACAATCAAATTCAAAGTCATGGCAAAATATATAAATTGAGGTAAAAACAACATTTTGGCCACCTTTTAAAATGTGAACTCATCTTTGACCTCCATCGGATTTGATCAAATTTTCCAGTGAACGGGTTATATCTTTAAATCTTCCCTAAAGTGTAAATACGTTTGAAGCTATTTCTACATACCAAGTGTGACGCTTATTGTGAAAGTGCAGGAAGCTATATTGTTGCTGCTATCTGCATATGTAAATGTGACAGGTGTTGTGCCAGTCGGAAAGCTGGACCCAGATGCAAATGGACTGACAGATACTTGACTGGCCGTTCCAGACAAGTCAAAAACAGTTGGATCAGAGAAAGTAATGATTGCTGATGTTGCAGATCCAAGCTCTATGTTTTGTTGTATATCACTTGGACAAGTCAGTGTTGGAGCTGTAGTATCAACTGTATGGACATGAAGGAAATAAAGAGCATGTGTTTATTAAACCATCAATAGTAAAGGTTATCTCAACAATGCAAACCTCAGCTTGATTTAACTCTGTTTAAGTACTTTTTATAATATTTAATGTTGTTGGTAAGTGCAATCAGTAGTTCAATTATTTAGCTACAGTTCCATATCATATTGTAGGAACATCTTTGCAGAAAATTTGTGTAAGAGCAATATTGGTTGCTTCAGCAGGGCTAACCATTATCATGACTGCACATTCTATGGACCAAATCTAGTCAGAACATATCTTGATCTCAATGACAGTAGACAAATTTATGAATCAGAGCAAAGTAAGTTTCAGTGAAATTAGTTTAATATGTTATCATGTTTAAAAGACTCCAAAATCACTCTTTTGAAAACCAATCATCTTGAATCTTTCAATATACACAATGTCCTATTTTCCAAAAATATAAATACTTGTTCTCCAAAGATGCCTTTATGCCATAGCATATGTTACCATGAATAACAATTGTACAAATACATCAAAAGATCATGTTTCTCAGAGAAAATGTGGGATATTTTAAGACAAACTGTCAATGGCTGATGAGCAGTTGTAGCATTTCAGGTTTGTTCTATTTTACCTTCAACAACATTAATATTAAAACTGCAAGTTCCAATGTTGCCACTCGGGTCTTGATAGGTGTATATGACAGGTGTTGTCCCAACATTGAAGTCCGACCCTGAGGTGGGAATCACACTGACAAATAACGCTGAACCAGAGTTATCAGTCGCTGTAGCACTATCAAAGGTGACAGATGTTCTTGTAGTGCCAAGTTCTACTGTCACAGTTCTATCTGATGGACAGGTGACAACTGGCTCTGTAGTATCCACTACAAAGTAATAAGAAAATATAAATTAATTTATTACACATGCCCATTTATATCAAATGTCCTCACCCTTCATTGAATATCATATCATTACACTTCTTACCCAACAACTTCAATATGCTTCATTTTCAAAGTCATTTTTTTAAATCAACCAACGGGTACCACTTTTCTTCTGCAACTGAGTTCAACAGAAGAACAAAAACATGTAGCGCAGAATTACATATTTGTAACTTAAGAAAGATACCACCCAAAGAAAATCTTAGAAACAATTCTCACTTCTTTTCTCTCTTTAACAAAATCCCTCTTTATTAATCCAATACAATGATTTGGACCTGTGGCTTCTCTCTTATCTGCAAAATGTTGTTGCACTGTCTACATCTTACTCTCTTACTGTCTTACTTAACAGTTCAAGGACAAAGTATAATGCAAAGTTACACAAAGATTTCCCACATAATAACACAACATTAAATGTTTATTGCAGAACTAAACGAAAAAGAAAACCAGTCTAATTTAACTTAGTTATTCATCTTTGTGTCATGTTTGGTTATCAATGTGATTCCTAGTTATTTGGAGAAAACATATTTGGTAATATTGTGACAATCCTTCAGTGTTTTTACTCCAGTCTACCTCCATTCATCTTTGGACCATGCTTAGATGGTATTCCAACATTGGATTTGTATTTGAGAAAAAGGTCAACTTCTTACATTTGCACAAATGTCATTGATCTTTGACCTCTGTCAGATTTGCCACAATTTTACACTCCCGTGCCCTCGCCACGCCCCCCCCCCCCCCCCTTGATAGATTTCTTCACTCTGATCATTGTTATATCAATATTTAAATAATGCTACCTGACTTTTATTTGAAACAAAACATTGATATTGCATATCACAAAAAAACATTAAACCTTGACACGTCCGTCATGTCTGCATTTTTGCACAAATAATGCACACATATCCCATAGAGCAGTACTTTGTCAGGCACATGAAGGGTTAATCTTCAGTACAGTTCCACTTACCTTCAACAACATTCACTGCAAAGGTACAGCCTGCTTCGTTACCACTGAGATCTTGAAACACGTAAGTCACTTGAGTTGTACCAATCACGAAACTTTGTCCAGTAGTATGAGTTTGATCTACAAGTACAGCTATACCACTGTTGTCTGTTGCAGAAGGTTCATCATAAAAGACTGCAGTGGAGCCTATACCAGCCTCAAGCGTTTGTGTAAATTGATCTGGACAGTCCACATCTGGTGGAGTGGTGTCAACTGAAAACATGACAAAAGTAAAAAAAAAAAAAAGAAGGTTGATGCAAAAGTATAACCACTCTGTACAGAACTATGACAGCTCAAAACTATACCCTTTGGCACCATAAATTACAGGTCTATCACTGAATCACATCTGACTAAAACTCACACATTAAATATCACAATAAAAATAGTCCTTCCTGTCAATTTCAAGAAAGATCAGTGGACTGCGACATTTGACCTCAAAACTAATATGTTTATATTCTCCTCCTACGCTAATGAGATTAAAAGTTGTGAAGTGAAAAGTGAGAGAGATAGAGCTGCAAAAAAATGTCTTGCAAATGGCCACTCTGATTATGCCTACCAAATTCATTAAGGGTAGTACCAGGCATAGATTTAGCTCTCTTACATCAAAGAACGATCTCAAATGAAAATACAAAACAAATTTGAGATCGATGAGTTTATTTCTACATTGCTAGGGAATAATTTATAATATCACATTTCAATAGTTCTGTCAGCGCAATTCCATTTACGATACCTCCGAACGATACTCGTATCAATCGCAATTGCCATATATTGCAGCCAGCAAAGAAAATCTCAAAATTGTTAGGTACAATAATAATGTACGCATATTGATCTAGCCGACTTGCAACCAAAATGGCACGTGGAATACCATATTAATTAGTTGCATTGTTCTAATTTTACAGAAACATATCAGACCCAACAACAGCTAGTATGACTGATATCGAATTCCAGTACCAAAACAACAAAACATTGGTTTTGTAATGCCTGGTAGTCCCAGCATTACGAGAGAGGCAAAAATGATCAAAAAAAGGTGTCTACAATATTGACAGAAAAATATTGCTTAACTGTAATAACATTTGCGTGATTTGAGAAACAAACAAAAATATTGAGTGCTAAAACAAGTTAATTGAAATTTTCAACAAGCGTGACCTTTATACTTCATGGTATCATATAAAACGAGACTTCATTGCAATCAATCTGTCATCCTCCACCTTGCTGTGACTTGTAATCGGGTGATGTGATAGCGAATAATGCAATACATAGTGAATTTCAGTTTTTACGTTAACGATGAATAGCACAACCACAAAGTTCATTGACCTCAATCAGATTTGACCCCAATTTTACACACTTGATTGGTTTTATGCAATACACATGTACTACGTTGGAAGCATATCTGATTAACAATCTGGTTAACGGCTCTCAAGATATTGCCTCAAGAGATTCGGTTCTCAAGATATACAGATTCGGGACGGATGTACGGATGGACGGTCAGACTAAATAGTCAGTGCTGACAATTTTAGTAAAATCCTCTGTTTTAATTGGCTGAGAGGCACTAGCCTCTGCCTGTTACTATATTTACTGTCGGAGAAAGACAAACTTGTCAGTGCTGACAACTTTCATGAAACGGTCCCCAGAATACGGTCAGCATGAAATTCATCCGAAAATTTAACCATACAATACAAGTCAGAATGAATGTAGGAAGTAAATAAAAAATGTTGTTACGGTGTCCTCTAGTCGTCCGATAGCTACAAACAAAAGCGTTAACATAAACCCATTTTTTTTCTTCTGTGGTCTCTAAACAACGCCATACAGTACCCGGTCATCGCACGCAGTCGGTCATCTGACGCAGTGACACCGGCCGTATTAATTAGTTACATTGTTCTAAAATTACAGACACATTTCAGACACAGTGCTGCCACAGCCACGATTTAGGCACCAGATTGCGCTACTTACTTCCGAGCCGCGACTTGCAAAGACTTACAGCTACTTCACTACTTTTTTTGCAAATAATGACTAGCTAATATCTCCATTGCCGATCATACATTTTCACCTAGTATCTGTATAGCCTTGAAATTGCGATATTATGGTTTTGGCTACTTTTTGCTCAATTTTCCATTTTAATTCATTCAATTCGTGGTCAAAATCATGAAATCTTAAAGACCAAGACTTAAACTTTGCAACCTGAGAAATTGCGTTGATAACATATAATATCACATTGAAGACATCTTTTGTGTGAACCCATTTTTCATCCTCATTAAAGTTTTTCATTCTCATTCAAGTTATAGCACAACTTCTCATTTACATTCCTAGAATTGTACTCAATATGGTAGCTGACGTGTCTTCAAATCTCATTACCTAGCACTTCATTTGATAAACTGTTTCGGAGGTTAAGATCAATGTGTTAATTGTTCAACTCACCTCTTACCACAGTAACTGAATATGTGCACTGCACACCATTTCCGCTACCGTCAGTAGCAGTGACTAACACAGTCGTTGTACCAACTGCGAAATCAGTATTTGATGCTGGACTGTACGTTATAGTAGGAGCAACCCCAGAGTTATCAGTTGCAGAGGCTCCTTGAAGTGTGACTTGCACAGAGTTGCTTTCCAGTGGTATTTGGATAGTCACGTCAGCTGGGCAGGTCAGAGCTGGTGGTGTTGAATCAACTAAAAGAAACAAGAGGAAAAAAAACAATTAAACAGCAGCATGCAATACACAGCCGAAACCACAGGGGTACGGAGGGTGCGAACGCAATTTAGTTGTTTTTTTTAGAAGGGGGTGAGTTAGTTTTGTTGTGGATTTTTTTTGGGGGGCGGCCATATCGCGTTAAGCCACTTAGGACCTCTTCAAACACCTATATGTACCAATATTAGCATGCTGATTCAATAAAATGATGGCTGCAATGATTTTCAAAAGAAATCTTTTGTTCTCGATGCGAAACTTCCACACAGACGAACCAAAGATAGTGACCTATTGCTTTAACACATAATATCTCATTGATACAATATCTAAGTAGGACATGATTTCATTCGACAAATTCTGTGGTTTATTTTGTTTTTTCAACAGGTGGGTTAGATGTTATCTACTATGGGCTCTATTTATTTGTCTCCCTCAGGGCCACTACTGCGTATCAATCCAGGGGCGTAGACAACGGAGGGATGAGGGGGATGCATCCCACCACCTCACAAGGTGGGGGGTGGGATGGCATGTACGTACTATCATGCCCCAACCCCCCCCCCCCCCCACCCCCAACCCCCAGGTTTTCAGGAATGATATTTGCTTACTTTATAAGTCATAACGATGATAATAATAGTAATTATATTGCTAACAATTATAAGATTATTAAAAATAATACTAATAATTATGATGCCAGTAGCTGTCTGTAACAGCAACCACCTCCTGTTTGCCAGCATATCCCCACCGCGTCTTGTCAAGGAGTTTGCGGGCAGGAACGAAATGAGGCACAAGATATTTGGTTTATAAGACACAAATTTGCAAGACTTCAAAAGTCAAACTGACTAAGAGACCGATATGTTTCTTTGTTGAGCCATGAATGCTCCTTTAGTCAGTTTACCAACTTACCACATGTCGCTATATAATTGAACCCTTGGATTTAGATTCATTTTGGGGAAATTTTTCACAAAGTTCATTGACATTTGACCTCTGACCATCCAGCAATTTCACCGAAAATGTCACCAGTAATGATCCATCTTTTCATTATGTTTGGTTGGAAATGCCCAATTGGATTTGGATTTATTGTGAAATATATCAAGTTGAGGGCAGTTTTTAGCCAATTTTGACAAAGTTCACAGACCTTTGACCTTTCAGGAATTTTATCAAAAATGTCACCAGTCTATCCCCAAGTGGTGATCCATCTGTGTGCGATGTTTAATGAGAATTGCATCCTTGGATTTGGATCTATTATGAAAAAAGACATTTTTTGCAATTTTCCACAAAATTCATTGACTTTTGACCTCTGATCTTTCAGAAGTTTTGCCAAAAATTTCACCAGTCTACCCCCAAGTAGTGATCTAGCTATTTATTGTTTTAATGAGAAGTCCATCTTTGGATTTGGATCGAATGTGAAAAAGGTCAATTTGGGGCAATTTCAATTCACAAAGTTCATTGACCTCAATCAGATTTGACCCCAATTTTACACACTTGATTGGTTTTATGCAATACACATGTACTACGTTGGAAGCATATCTGATTAACAATCTGGTTAACGGCTCTCAAGATATTGCCTCAAGAGATTCGGTTCTCAAGATATACAGATTCGGGACGGATGGACGGATGGATGGTCAGACTAAATAGTCAGTGCTGACAATTTTAGTGAAATCCTCTGTTTTGATTGGCTGAGAGGCACTAGCCTCTGCCTGTTACTATATTTTCTGTCAGAGAAAGACAAACTTGTCAGTGCTGACATTTTTCATGAAACGGTCCCCAGAATACGGTCAGCATGAAATTCATCCGAAAATTTAACCATACAATACAAGTCAGAATGAATGTAGGAAGTAAATAAAAAATGTTGTTACGGTGTCCTCTAGTCGTCCGATAGCTACAAACAAAAGCGTTAACATAAACCCATTTTTTTTCTTCTGTGGTCTCTAACCAACGCCATACAGTACCCGGTCATCGCACGCAGTCGTTCATCTGACGCAGTGACACCGGCCGTATTAATTAGTTACATTGTTCTAAAATTACAGAAACATTTCAGACACAGTGCTGCCACAGCCACGATTTAGGCACCAAATTGCGCTACTTACTTCCGAGCCACGACTTGCAAAGACTTACAGCTACTTCACTACTTTTTTTGCAAATTCTGACTTGCTAATATCTCCATTGCCGATCATACATTTTCACCTAGTATCTGTATAGCCTTGAAATTGCGATATTATGGTTTTGGCTACTTTTTGCTCAATTTACCATTTTAATTCATTTAATTCGTGGTCCTAATCATGAAATCTTAAAGACCAAGACTTAAACTTTGCAACCTGAGAAATTGCGTTGATAACATATAATATCACATTGAAGACATCTTTTGTGTGAACCCTTTTTTCATCCTCATTAAAGTTTTTCATTCTCATTCAAGTTATAGCACAACTTCTCATTTACATTCCTAGAATTGTACTCAATATGGTAGCTGACGTGTCTTCAAATCTCATTACCTAGCACTTCATTTGATAAACTGTTTCGGAGGTTAAGATCAATGTGTTAATTGTTCAACTCACCTCTTACCACAGTAACTGAATATGTGCACTGCACACCATTTCCGCTACCGTCAGTAGCAGTGACCAACACAGTCGTTGTACCAACTGCGAAATCAGTATTTGATGCTGGACTGTACGTTATAGTAGGAGCAACCCCAGAGTTATCAGTTGCAGAGGCTCCTTGAAGTGTGACTTGCACAGAGTTGCTTTCCAGTGGTATTTGGATAGTCACGTCAGCTGGGCAGGTCAGAGCTGGTGGTGTTGAATCAACTAAAAGAAACGAGAGGAAAAAAAACAATTAAACAGCAGCATGCAATACACAGCCGAAACCACAGGGGTACGGAGGGTGCGAACGCAATTTAGTTGTTTTTTTTAGAAGGGGTGAGTTAGTTTTGTTGTGGATTTTTTTTGGGGGGGCGGCCATATCGCATTAAGCCACTTAGGACCTCTTCAAACACCTACATGTACCAATATTAGCATGCTGATTCAATAAAATGATGGCTGCAATGATTTTCAAAAGAAATCTTTTGTTCTCCATGCGAAACTTCCACACAGACGAACCAAAGATAGTGACCTATTGCTTTGACACGTAATATCCCATTTATACAATATCTAAGTAGGACGTGATTTCATTCGACAAATTCTGTGGTTTATTTTGTTTTTTCAACAGGTGGCTTAGATGTTATCTACTATGGGCTCTATTTATTTGTCTCCCTCAGGGCCACTACTGCGTATCAATCCAGGGGCGTAGACAACGGAGGGATGAGGGGGATGCATCCGACCACCTCACAAGGTGGGGGGTGGGATGGTATGTACGTACTATCATGCCCCACCCCCCCCCCCACCCCCAACCCCCAGGTTTTCAGGAATGATATTTGCTTACTTTATAAGTCATAACGATGATAATAATAGTAATTATATTGCTAACAATTATAAGATTATTAAAAATAATACTAATAATTATGATGCCAGTAGCTGTCTGTAACAGCAACCACCTCCTGTTTGCCAGCATATCCCCACCGCGTCTTGTCAAGGAGTTTGCGGGCAGGAACGAAAAGAGGCACAAGATATTTGGTTTATAAGACGCAAATTTGCAAGACTTCAAAAGTCAAACTGACTAAGAGACCGATATGTTTGTTTGTTGAGCCATGAATGCTCCTTTAGTCAGTTTACCAACTTACCACATGTCGCTATATAATTGAACCCTTGGATTTAGATTCATTTTGGGGAAATTTTTCACAAAGTTCATTGACATTTGACCTCTGACCATCCAGCAATTTCACCAAAAATGTCACCAGTAATGATCCATCTTTTCATTATGTTTGGTTGGAAATGCCCAATTGGATTTGGATTTATTGTGAAATATATCAAGTTGAGGGCAGTTTTTAGCCAATTTTGACAAAGTTCACAGACCTTTGACCTTTCAGGAATTTTACCAAAAATGTCACCAGTCTATCCCCAAGTAGTGATCTAGCTATTTATTGTTTTAATGAGAAGTCCATCTTTGGATTTGGATCGAATGTGAAAAAGGTCAATTTGGGGCAATTTCAATTCACAAAGTTCATTGACCTCAATCAGATTTGACCCCAATTTTACACACTTGATTGGTTTTATGCAATACACATGTACTACGTTGGAAGCATATCTGATTAACAATCTGGTTAACGGCTCTCAAGATATTGCCTCAAGAGATTCGGTTCTCAAGATGTACAGATTCGGGACGGATGCACGGATGGACGGTCAGACTAAATAGTCAGTGCTGACAATTTTAGTGAAATCCTCTGTTTTGATTGGCTGAGAGGCACTAGCCTCTGCCTGTTACTATATTTACTGTCGGAGAAAGACAAACTTGTCAGTCCTGACAACTTTCATGAAACGGTCCCCAGAAATACGGTCAGCATGAAATTCATCCGAAAATTTAACCATACAATACAAGTCAGAATGAATGTAGGAAGTAAATAAAAAATGTTGTTACGGTGTCCTCTAGTCGTCCGATAGCTACAAACAAAAGCGTTAACATAAACCCATTTTTTTTCTTCTGTGGTCTCTAAACAACGCCATACAGTACCCGGTCATCGCACGCAGTCGGTCATCTGACGCAGTGACACCGGCCGTATTAATTAGTTACATTGTTCTAAAATTACAGAAACATTTCAGACACAGTGCTGCCACAGCCACGATTTAGGCACCAGATTGCGCTACTTACTTCCGAGCCGCGACTTGCAAAGACTTACAGCTACTTCACTACTTTTTTTGCAAATAATGACTAGCTAATATCTCCATTGCCGATCATACATTTTCACCTAGTATCTGTATAGCCTTGAAATTGCGATATTATGGTTTTGGCTACTTTTTGCTCAATTTTCCATTTTAATTCATTCAATTTGTGGTCAAAATCATGAAATCTTAAAGACCAAGACTTAAACTTTGCAACCTGAGAAATTGCGTTGATAACATATAATATCACATTGAAGACATCTTTTTTGTGAACCCTTTTTTCATCCTCATTAAAGTTTTTCATTCTCATTCAAGTTTTAGCACAACTTCTCATTTACATTCCTAGAATTGTACTCAATATGGTAGCTGACGTGTCTTCAAATCTCATTACCTAGCACTTCATTTGATAAACTGTTTCGGAGGTTAAGATCAATGTGTTAATTGTTCAACTCACCTCTTACCACAGTAACTGAATATGTGCACTGCACACCATTTCCGCTACCGTCAGTAGCAGTGACCAACACAGTCGTTGTACCAACTGCGAAATCAGTATTTGATGCTGGACTGTACGTTATAGTAGGAGTAACCCCAGAGTTATCAGTTGCAGAGGCTCCTTGAAGTGCGACTTGCACAGAGTTGCTTTCTAGTGGTATTTGGATAGTCACGTCAGCTGGGCAGGTCAGGACTGGTGGTGTTGAATCAACTAAAAGAAACAAGAGGAAAAAAAACAATTAAACAGCAGCATGCAATACACAGCCGAAACCACAGGGGTACGGAGGGTGCGAACGCAATTTAGTTGTTTTTTTTAGAAGGGGGTGAGTTAGTTTTGTTGTGGATTTTTTTTTTGGGGGGGCGGCCATATTGCGTTAAGCCACTTAGGACCTCTTCAAACACCTACATGTACCAATATTAGCATGCTGATTCAATAAAATGATGGCTGCAATGATTTTCAAAAGAAATCTTTTGTTCTCCATGCGAAACTTCCACACAGACGAACCAAAGATAGTGACCTATTGCTTTAACACGTAATATCCCATTTATACAATATCTAAGTAGGACATGATTTCATTCGACAAATTCTGTGGTTTATTTTGTTTTTTCAACAGGTGGGTTAGATGTTATCTACTATGGGCTCTATTTATTTGTCTCCCTCAGGGCCACTACTGCGTATCAATCCAGGGGCGTAGACAACGGAGGGATGAGGGGGATGCATCCCACCACCTCACAAGGTGGGGGGTGGGATGGCATGTACGTACTATCATGCCCCAACCCCCCCCCCCCCCACCCCCAACCCCCAGGTTTTCAGGAATGATATTTGCTTACTTTATAAGTCATAACGATGATAATAATAGTAATTATATTGCTAACAATTATAAGATTATTAAAAATAATACTAATAATTATGATGCCAGTAGCTGTCTGTAACAGCAACCACCTCCTGTTTGCCAGCATATCCCCACCGCGTCTTGTCAAGGAGTTTGCGGGCAGGAACGAAATGAGGCACAAGATATTTGGTTTATAAGACACAAATTTGCAAGACTTCAAAAGTCAAACTGACTAAGAGACCGATATGTTTCTTTGTTGAGCCATGAATGCTCCTTTAGTCAGTTTACCAACTTACCACATGTCGCTATATAATTGAACCCTTGGATTTAGATTCATTTTGGGGAAATTTTTCACAAAGTTCATTGACATTTGACCTCTGACCATCCAGCAATTTCACCGAAAATGTCACCAGTAATGATCCATCTTTTCATTATGTTTGGTTGGAAATGCCCAATTGGATTTGGATTTATTGTGAAATATATCA
This sequence comes from Arbacia lixula, assembly GCA_963669155.1. Taxonomy (NCBI): domain Eukaryota; kingdom Metazoa; phylum Echinodermata; class Echinoidea; order Arbacioida; family Arbaciidae; genus Arbacia; species Arbacia lixula. Next base: position 14,873 of record OZ022581.1, on the reverse strand, counting down.
AGTTGAGGGCAGTTTTTAGCCAATTTTGACAAAGTTCACAGACCTTTGACCTTTCAGGAATTTTATCAAAAATGTCACCAGTCTATCCCCAAGTGGTGATCCATCTGTGTGCGATGTTTAATGAGAATTGCATCCTTGGATTTGGATCTATTATGAAAAAAGACATTTTTTGCAATTTTCCACAAAATTCATTGACTTTTGACCTCTGATCTTTCAGAAGTTTTGCCAAAAATTTCACCAGTCTACCCCCAAGTAGTGATCTAGCTATTTATTGTTTTAATGAGAAGTCCATCTTTGGATTTGGATCGAATGTGAAAAAGGTCAATTTGGGGCAATTTCAATTCACAAAGTTCATTGACCTCAATCAGATTTGACCCCAATTTTACACACTTGATTGGTTTTATGCAATACACATGTACTACGTTGGAAGCATATCTGATTAACAATCTGGTTAACGGCTCTCAAGATATTGCCTCAAGAGATTCGGTTCTCAAGATATACAGATTCGGGACGGATGGACGGATGGATGGTCAGACTAAATAGTCAGTGCTGACAATTTTAGTGAAATCCTCTGTTTTGATTGGCTGAGAGGCACTAGCCTCTGCCTGTTACTATATTTTCTGTCAGAGAAAGACAAACTTGTCAGTGCTGACATTTTTCATGAAACGGTCCCCAGAATACGGTCAGCATGAAATTCATCCGAAAATTTAACCATACAATACAAGTCAGAATGAATGTAGGAAGTAAATAAAAAATGTTGTTACGGTGTCCTCTAGTCGTCCGATAGCTACAAACAAAAGCGTTAACATAAACCCATTTTTTTTCTTCTGTGGTCTCTAACCAACGCCATACAGTACCCGGTCATCGCACGCAGTCGTTCATCTGACGCAGTGACACCGGCCGTATTAATTAGTTACATTGTTCTAAAATTACAGAAACATTTCAGACACAGTGCTGCCACAGCCACGATTTAGGCACCAAATTGCGCTACTTACTTCCGAGCCACGACTTGCAAAGACTTACAGCTACTTCACTACTTTTTTTGCAAATTCTGACTTGCTAATATCTCCATTGCCGATCATACATTTTCACCTAGTATCTGTATAGCCTTGAAATTGCGATATTATGGTTTTGGCTACTTTTTGCTCAATTTACCATTTTAATTCATTTAATTCGTGGTCCTAATCATGAAATCTTAAAGACCAAGACTTAAACTTTGCAACCTGAGAAATTGCGTTGATAACATATAATATCACATTGAAGACATCTTTTGTGTGAACCCTTTTTTCATCCTCATTAAAGTTTTTCATTCTCATTCAAGTTATAGCACAACTTCTCATTTACATTCCTAGAATTGTACTCAATATGGTAGCTGACGTGTCTTCAAATCTCATTACCTAGCACTTCATTTGATAAACTGTTTCGGAGGTTAAGATCAATGTGTTAATTGTTCAACTCACCTCTTACCACAGTAACTGAATATGTGCACTGCACACCATTTCCGCTACCGTCAGTAGCAGTGACCAACACAGTCGTTGTACCAACTGCGAAATCAGTATTTGATGCTGGACTGTACGTTATAGTAGGAGCAACCCCAGAGTTATCAGTTGCAGAGGCTCCTTGAAGTGTGACTTGCACAGAGTTGCTTTCCAGTGGTATTTGGATAGTCACGTCAGCTGGGCAGGTCAGAGCTGGTGGTGTTGAATCAACTAAAAGAAACGAGAGGAAAAAAAACAATTAAACAGCAGCATGCAATACACAGCCGAAACCACAGGGGTACGGAGGGTGCGAACGCAATTTAGTTGTTTTTTTTAGAAGGGGTGAGTTAGTTTTGTTGTGGATTTTTTTTGGGGGGGCGGCCATATCGCATTAAGCCACTTAGGACCTCTTCAAACACCTACATGTACCAATATTAGCATGCTGATTCAATAAAATGATGGCTGCAATGATTTTCAAAAGAAATCTTTTGTTCTCCATGCGAAACTTCCACACAGACGAACCAAAGATAGTGACCTATTGCTTTGACACGTAATATCCCATTTATACAATATCTAAGTAGGACGTGATTTCATTCGACAAATTCTGTGGTTTATTTTGTTTTTTCAACAGGTGGCTTAGATGTTATCTACTATGGGCTCTATTTATTTGTCTCCCTCAGGGCCACTACTGCGTATCAATCCAGGGGCGTAGACAACGGAGGGATGAGGGGGATGCATCCGACCACCTCACAAGGTGGGGGGTGGGATGGTATGTACGTACTATCATGCCCCACCCCCCCCCCCACCCCCAACCCCCAGGTTTTCAGGAATGATATTTGCTTACTTTATAAGTCATAACGATGATAATAATAGTAATTATATTGCTAACAATTATAAGATTATTAAAAATAATACTAATAATTATGATGCCAGTAGCTGTCTGTAACAGCAACCACCTCCTGTTTGCCAGCATATCCCCACCGCGTCTTGTCAAGGAGTTTGCGGGCAGGAACGAAAAGAGGCACAAGATATTTGGTTTATAAGACGCAAATTTGCAAGACTTCAAAAGTCAAACTGACTAAGAGACCGATATGTTTGTTTGTTGAGCCATGAATGCTCCTTTAGTCAGTTTACCAACTTACCACATGTCGCTATATAATTGAACCCTTGGATTTAGATTCATTTTGGGGAAATTTTTCACAAAGTTCATTGACATTTGACCTCTGACCATCCAGCAATTTCACCAAAAATGTCACCAGTAATGATCCATCTTTTCATTATGTTTGGTTGGAAATGCCCAATTGGATTTGGATTTATTGTGAAATATATCAAGTTGAGGGCAGTTTTTAGCCAATTTTGACAAAGTTCACAGACCTTTGACCTTTCAGGAATTTTACCAAAAATGTCACCAGTCTATCCCAAAGTAGTGATCTAGCTATTTATTGTTTTAATGAGAAGTCCATCTTTGGATTTGGATCGAATGTGAAAAAGGTCAATTTGGGGCAATTTCAATTCACAAAGTTCATTGACCTCAATCAGATTTGACCCCAATTTTACACACTTGATTGGTTTTATGCAATACACATGTACTACGTTGGAAGCATATCTGATTAACAATCTGGTTAACGGCTCTCAAGATATTGCCTCAAGAGATTCGGTTCTCAAGATATACAGATTCGGGACGGATGCACGGATGGACGGTCAGACTAAATAGTCAGTGCTGACAATTTTAGTGAAATCCTCTGTTTTGATTGGCTGAGAGGCACTAGCCTCTGCCTGTTACTATATTTACTGTCGGAGAAAGACAAACTTGTCAGTGCTGACAACTTTCATGAAACGGTCCCCAGAAATACGGTCAGCATGAAATTCATCCGAAAATTTAACCATACAATACAAGTCAGAATGAATGTAGGAAGTAAATAAAAAATGTTGTTACGGTGTCCTCTAGTCGTCCGATAGCTACAAACAAAAGCATTAACATAAACCCATTTTTTTTCTTCTGTGGTCTCTAAACAACGCCATACAGTACCCGGTCATCGCACGCAGTCGGTCATCTGACGCAGTGACACCGGCCGTATTAATTAGTTACATTGTTCTAAAATTACAGAAACATTTCAGACACAGTGCTGCCACAGCCACGATTTAGGCACCAGATTGCGCTACTTACTTCCGAGCCGCGACTTGCAAAGACTTACAGCTACTTCACTACTTTTTTTTGCAAATAATGACTAGCTAATATCTCCATTGCCGATCATACATTTTCACCTAGTATCTGTATAGCCTTGAAATTGCGATATTATGGTTTTGGCTACTTTTTGCTCAATTTTCCATTTTAATTCATTTAATTCGTGGTCAAAATCATGAAATCTTAAAGACCAAGACTTAAACTTTGCAACCTGAGAAATTGCGTTGATAACATATAATATCACATTGAAGACATCTTTTGTGTGAACCCTTTTTTCATCCTCATTAAAGTTTTTCATTCTCATTCAAGTTATAGCACAACTTCTCATTTACATTCCTAGAATTGTACTCAATATGGTAGCTGACGTGTCTTCAAATCTCATTACCTAGTACTTCATTTGACAAACTGTTTCGGAGGTTAAGATCAATGTGTTAATTGTTCAACTCACCTCTTACTACAGTAACTGAATATGTGCACTGCACACCATTTCCGCTAGCGTCAGTAGCAGTGACCGACACAGTCGTTGTACCGACTGCGAAAACAGTATTTGATGCTGGACTGTACGTTATAGTAGGAGTAACCCCAGAGTTATCAGTTGCAGAGGCTCCTTGAAGTGCGACTTGCACAGAGTTGCTTTCCAGTGGTATTTGGATAGTCACGTCAGCTGGGCAGGTCAGGACTGGTGGTGTTGAATCGACTAAAAGAAACAAGAGGAAAAAAAAAAATTAAACAGCAGCATGCAATACACAGCCGAAACCACAGGGGTACGGAGGGTGCGAACGCAATTTAGTTGTTTTTTTCAGAAGGGGGTGAGTTAGTTTTGTTGTGGATTTTTTTTTTTGGGGGGGCGGCCATATTGCGTTAAGCCACTTAGGACCTCTTCAAACACCTACATGTACCAATATTAGCATGCTGATTCAATAAAATGATGGCTGCAATGATTTTCAAAAGAAATCTTTTGTTCTCGATGCGAAACTTCCACACAGACGAACCAAAGATAGTGACCTATTGCTTTAACACGTAATATCCCATTGATACAATATCTAAGTAGGACGTGATTTCATTCGACAAATTCTGTGGTTTATTTGTTTTTTCAACAGGTGGCTTAGATGTTATCTACTATTGGCTCTATTTATTTGTCTCCCTCAGGGCCACTGCTGCGTATCAATCCAGGGGCGTAGACAACGGAGGGATGAGGGGGATGCATCCCACCACCTCACAAGGTGGGGGGTGGGATGGCATGTACGTACTATCATGCCCCACCCCCCCGCCCCCCACCCCCAACCCCCAGGTTTTCAGGAATGATATTTGCTTACTTTATAAGTCATAACGATGATAATAATAATAATTATATTGCTAACAATTACAAGATTATTAAAAATAATACTAATAATTATGATGCCAGTCGCTGTCTGTAACAGCAACCACCTCCTGTTTGCCAGCATATCCCCACCGCGTCTTGTCAACGAGTTTGTGGGCAGGAACGAAAAGAGGCACAAGATATTTGGTTTATAAGACACAAATTTGCAAGACTTCAAAAGTCAAACTGACTAAGAGACCGATATGTTTCTTTGTTGAGCCATGAATGCTCCTTTAGTCAGTTTACCAACTTACCACATGTCGCTATATAATTGAACTCTTGGATTTAGATTCATTTTGGGGAAATTTTTCACAAAGTTCATTGACATTTGACCTCTGACCATCCAGCAATTTCACCAAAAATGTCACCAGTAATGATCCATCTTTTCATTATGTTTGGTTGGAAATGCCCAATTGGATTTGGATTTATTGTGAAATATATCAAGTTGAGGGCAGTTTTTAGCCAATTTTGACAAAGTTCACAGACCTTTGACCTTTCAGGAATTTTACCAAAAATGTCACCAGTCTATCCCAAAGTAGTGATCTAGCTATTTATTGTTTTAATGAGAAGTCCATCTTTGGATTTGGATCGAATGTGAAAAAGGTCAATTTGGGGCAATTTCAATTCACAAAGTTCATTGACCTCAATCAGATTTGACCCCAATTTTACACACTTGATTGGTTTTATGCAATACACATGTACTACGTTGGAAGCATATCTGATTAACAATCTGGTTAACGGCTCTCAAGATATTGCCTCAAGAGATTCGGTTCTCAAGATATACAGATTCGGGACGGATGCACGGATGGACGGTCAGACTAAATAGTCAGTGCTGACAATTTTAGTGAAATCCTCTGTTTTGATTGGCTGAGAGGCACTAGCCTCTGCCTGTTACTATATTTACTGTCGGAGAAAGACAAACTTGTCAGTGCTGACAACTTTCATGAAACGGTCCCCAGAAATACGGTCAGCATGAAATTCATCCGAAAATTTAACCATACAATACAAGTCAGAATGAATGTAGGAAGTAAATAAAAAATGTTGTTACGGTGTCCTCTAGTCGTCCGATAGCTACAAACAAAAGCATTAACATAAACCCATTTTTTTTCTTCTGTGGTCTCTAAACAACGCCATACAGTACCCGGTCATCGCACGCAGTCGGTCATCTGACGCAGTGACACCGGCCGTATTAATTAGTTACATTGTTCTAAAATTACAGAAACATTTCAGACACAGTGCTGCCACAGCCACGATTTAGGCACCAGATTGCGCTACTTACTTCCGAGCCGCGACTTGCAAAGACTTACAGCTACTTCACTACTTTTTTTTGCAAATAATGACTAGCTAATATCTCCATTGCCGATCATACATTTTCACCTAGTATCTGTATAGCCTTGAAATTGCGATATTATGGTTTTGGCTACTTTTTGCTCAATTTTCCATTTTAATTCATTTAATTCGTGGTCAAAATCATGAAATCTTAAAGACCAAGACTTAAACTTTGCAACCTGAGAAATTGCGTTGATAACATATAATATCACATTGAAGACATCTTTTGTGTGAACCCTTTTTTCATCCTCATTAAAGTTTTTCATTCTCATTCAAGTTATAGCACAACTTCTCATTTACATTCCTAGAATTGTACTCAATATGGTAGCTGACGTGTCTTCAAATCTCATTACCTAGTACTTCATTTGACAAACTGTTTCGGAGGTTAAGATCAATGTGTTAATTGTTCAACTCACCTCTTACTACAGTAACTGAATATGTGCACTGCACACCATTTCCGCTAGCGTCAGTAGCAGTAACCGACACAGTCGTTGTACCGACTGCGAAAACAGTATTTGATGCTGGACTGTACGTTATAGTAGGAGTAACCCCAGAGTTATCAGTTGCAGAGGCTCCTTGAAGTGCGACTTGCACAGAGTTGCTTTCCAGTGGTATTTGGATAGTCACGTCAGCTGGGCAGGTCAGGACTGGTGGTGTTGAATCGACTAAAAGAAACAAGAGGAAAAAAAAAAATTAAACAGCAGCATGCAATACACAGCCGAAACCACAGGGGTACGGAGGGTGCGAACGCAATTTAGTTGTTGTTTTTAGAAGGGGGCGAGTTAGTTTTGTTGTGGATTTTTTTTTGGGGGGGGCGGCCATATTGCGTTAAGCCACTTAGGACCTCTTCAAACACCTACATGTACCAATATTAGCATGCTGATTCAATAAAATGATGGCTGCAATGATTTTCAAAAGAAATCTTTTGTTCTCGATGCGAAACTTCCACACAGACGAACCAAAGATAGTGACCTATTGCTTTAACACGTAATATCCCATTGATACAATATCTAAGTAGGACGTGATTTCATTCGACAAATTCTGTGGTTTATTTTGTTTTTTCAACAGGTGGCTTAGATGTTATCTACTATTGGCTCTATTTATTTGTCTCCCTCAGGGCCACTACTGCGTATCAATCCAGGGGCGTAGACAACGGAGGGATGAGGGGGATACGTCCCACCACCTCACAAGGTAGGGGGTGGGATGGCATGTACGTACTATCATGCCCCATCCCCCCGCCCCCCACCCCCAACCCCCAGGTTTTCAGGAATGATATTTGCTTACTTTATAAGTCATAACGATGATAATAATAATAATTATATTGCTAACAATTATAAGATTATTAAAAATAATACTAATAATCATGATGCCAGTCGCTGTCTGTAACAGCAACCACCTCCTGTTTGCCAGCATATCCCCACCGCGTCTTGTCAACGAGTTTGTGGGCAGGAACGAAAAGAGGCACAAGATATTTGGTTTATAAGACACAAATTTGCAAGACTTCAAAAGTCAAACTGACTAAGAGACCGATATGTTTCTTTGTTGAGCCATGAATGCTCCTTTAGTCAGTTTACCAACTTACCACATGTCACTATATAATTGAACCCTTGGATTTAGATTCATTTTGGGGAAATTTTTCACAAAGTTCATTGACATTTGACCTCTGACCATCCAGCAATTTCACCAAAAATGTCACCAGTAATGATCCATCTTTTCATTATGTTTGGTTGGAAATGCCCAATCGGATTTGGATTTATTGTGAAATATATCAAGTTGAGGGCAGTTTTTAGCCAATTTTGACAAAGTTCACAGACCTTTGACCTTTCAGGAATTTTACCAAAAATGTCACCAGTCTATCCCCAAGTAGTGATCTAGCTATTTATTGTTTTAATGAGAAGTCCATCTTTGGATTTGGATCGAATGTGAAAAAGGTCAATTTGGGGCAATTTCAATTCACAAAGTTCATTGACCTCAATCAGATTTGACCCCAATTTTACACACTTGATTGGTTTTATGCAATACACATGTACTACGTTGGAAGCATATCTGATTAACAATCTGGTTAACGGCTCTCAAGATATTGCCTCAAGAGATTCGGTTCTCAAGATATACAGATTCGGGACGGATGCACGGATGGACGGTCAGACTAAATAGTCAGTGCTGACAATTTTAGTGAAATCCTCTCTTTTGATTGGCTGAGAGGCACTAGCCTCTGCCTGTTACTATATTTACTGTCGGAGAAAGACAAACTTGTCAGTGCTGACAACTTTCATGAAACGGTCCCCAGAAATACGGTCAGCATGAAATTCATCCAAAAATTTAACCATACAATACAAGTCAGAATGAATGTAGGAAGTAAATAAAAAATGTTGTTACGGTGTCCTCTAGTCATCCGATAGCTACAAACAAAAGCGTTAACATAAACCCATTTTTTTTCTTCTGTGGTCTCTAAACAACGCCATACAGTACCCGGTCATCGCACGCAGTCGGTCATCTGACGCAGTGACACCGGCCGTATTAATTAGTTACATTGTTCTAAAATTACAGAAACATTTCAGACACAGTGCTGCCACAGCCACGATTTAGGCACCAGATTGCGCTACTTACTTCCGAGCCGCGACTTGCAAAGACTTACAGCTACTTCACTACTTTTTTTGCAAATAATGACTAGCTAATATCTCCATTGCCGATCATACATTTTCACCTAGTATCTGTATAGCCTTGAAATTGCGATATTATGGTTTGGGCTACTTTTTGCTCAATTTTCCATTTTAATTCATTTAATTCGTGGTCAAAATCATGAAATCTTAAAGACCAAGACTTAAACTTTGCAACCTGAGAAATTGCGTTGATAACATATAATATCACATTGAAGACATCTTTTGTGTGAACCCTTTTTTCATCCTCACTAAAGTTTTTCATTCTCATTCAAGTTATAGCACAACTTCTCGTTTACATTCCTAGAATTGTACTCAATATGGTAGCTGACGTGTCTTCAAATCTCATTACCTAGTACTTCATTTGACAAACTGTTTCGGAGGTTAAGATCAATGTGTTAATTGTTCAACTCACCTCTTACTACAGTAACTGAATATGTGCACTGCACATTATTTCCGCTAGCGTCAGTAGCAGTGACAAACACAGTCGTTGTACCAACTGCGAAATCAGTATTTGATGCTGGACTGTACGTTATAGTAGGAGCAACCCCAGAGTTATCAGTTGCAGAGGCTCCTTGAAGTGTGACTCGCACAGAGTTGCTTTCCAGTGGTATTTGGATAGTCACGTCAGCTGGGCAGGTCAGGACTGGTGGTGTTGAATCAACTAAAAGAAACAAGAGGAAAAAAAACAATTAAACAGCAGCATGCAATACACAGCCGAAACCACAGGGGTACGGAGGGTGCGAACGCAATTTAGTTGTTTTTTTTAGAAGGGGGTGAGTTAGTTTTGTTGTGGATTTTTTTTGGGGGGGGGGCGGCCATATTGCGTTAAGCCACTTAGGACCTCTTCAAACACCTACATGTACCAATATTAGCATGCTGATTCAATAAAATGATGGCTGCAATGATTTTCAAAAGAAATCTTTTGTTTTCGATGCGAAACTTCCACACAGACGAACCAAAGATAGTGACCTATTGCTTTAACACGTAATATCCCATTGATACAATATCTAAGTAGGACGTGATTTCATTCGACAAATTCTGTGGTTTATTTTGTTTTTTCAACAGGTGGCTTAGATGTTATCTACTATTGGCTCTATTTATTTGTCTCCCTCAGGGCCACTACTGCGTATCAATCCAGGGGCGTAGACAACGGAGGGATGAGGGGGATGCATCCCACCACCTCACAAGGTGGGGGGTGGGATGGCATGTACGTACTATCATGCCCCCCCCCCCCCCACCACCCCCAACCCCCAGGTTTTCAGGAATGATATTTGCTTACTTTATAAGTCATAACGATGATAATAATAATAATTATATTGCTAACAATTATAAGATTATTAAAAATAATACTAATAATTATGATGCCAGTAGCTGTCTGTAACAGCAACCACCTCCTGTTTGCCAGCATATCCCCACCGCGTCTTGTCAAGGAGTTTGTGGGCAGAAAACGAAAAGAGGCACAAGATATTTGGTTTATAAGACACAAATTTGAAAGACTTCAAAAGTCAAACTGACTAAGAGACCGATATGTTTGTTTGTTGAGCCATGAATGCTCCTTTAGTCAGTTTACCAACTTACCACATGTCGCTATATAATTGAACCCTTGGATTTAGATTCATTTGGGGGAAATTTTTCACAAAGTTCATTGACATTTGACCTCTGACCATCCAGCAATTTCACCAAAAATGTCACCAGTAATGATCCATCTTTTCATTATGTTTGGTTGGAAATGCCCAATTGGATTTGGATTTATTGTGAAATATATCAAGTTGAGGGCAGTTTTTAGCCAATTTTGACAAAGTTCACAGACCTTTGACCTTTCAGGAATTTTACCAAAAATGTCACCAGTCTATCCCCAAGTAGTGATACATCTGTGTGCGATGTTTAATGAGAATTGCATCCTTGGATTTGGATCTATTATGAAAAAAGTCATTTTTTGCAATTTTCCACAAAATTCATTGACTTTTGACCTCTGATCTTTCAGAAATTTTGCCAAAAATTTCACCAGTCTACCCCCAAGTAGTGATCTAGCTATTTATTGTTTTAATGAGAAGTCCATCTTTGGATTTGGATCGAATGTGAAAAAGGTCAATTTGGGGCAATTTCAATTCACAAAGTTCATTGACCTCAATCAGATTTGACCCCAATTTTACACACTTGATTGGTTTTATGCAATACACATGTACTACGTTGGAAGCATATCTGATTAACAATCTGGTTAACGGCTCTCAAGATATTGCCTCAAGAGATTCGGTTCTCAAGATATACAGATTCGGGACGGATGCACGGATGGACGGTCAGACTAAATAGTCAGTGCTGACAATTTTAGTGAAATCCTCTGTTTTGATTGGCTGAGAGGCACTAGCCTCTGCCTGTTACTATATTTACTGTCGGAGAAAGACAAACTTGTCAGTGCTGACAACTTTCATGAAATGGTCCCCAGAAATACGGTCAGCATGAAATTCATCCGAAAATTTAACCATACAATACAAGTCAGAATGAATGTAGGAAGTAAATAAAAAATGTTGTTACGGTGTCCTCTAGTCGTCCGATAGCTACAAACAAAAGCGTTAACATAAACCCATTTTTTTTCTTCTGTGGTCTCTAAACAACGCCATACAGTACCCGGTCATCGCACGCAGTCGGTCATCTGACGCAGTGACACCGGCCGTATTAATTAGTTACATTGTTCTAAAATTACAGAAACATTTCAGACACAGTGCTGCCACAGCCACGATTTAGGCACCAGATTGCGCTACTTTCTTCCGAGCCGCGACTTGCAAAGACTTACAGCTACTTCACTACTTTTTTTGCAAATAATGACTAGCTAATATCTCCATTGCCGATCATACATTTTCACCTAGTATCTGTATAGCCTTGAAATTGCGATATTATGGTTTGGGCTACTTTTTGCTCAATTTTCCATTTTAATTCATTTAATTCGTGGTCAAAATCATGAAATCTTAAAGACCAAGACTTAAACTTTGCAACCTGAGAAATTGCGTTGATAACATATAATATCACATTGAAGACATCTTTTGTGTGAACCCTTTTTTCATCCTCACTAAAGTTTTTCATTCTCATTCAAGTTATAGCACAACTTCTCGTTTACATTCCTAGAATTGTACTCAATATGGTAGCTGACGTGTCTTTAAATCTCATTACCTAGTACTTCATTTGACAAACTGTTTCGGAGGTTAAGATCAATGTGTTAATTGTTCAACTCACCTCTTACTACAGTAACTGAATATGTGCACTGCACATTATTTCCGCTAGCGTCAGTAGCAGTGACAAACACAGTCGTTGTACCAACTGCGAAATCAGTATTTGATGCTGGACTGTACGTTATAGTAGGAGCAACCCCAGAGTTATCAGTTGCAGAGGCTCCTTGAAGTGTGACTCGCACAGAGTTGCTTTCCAGTGGTATTTGGATAGTCACGTCAGCTGGGCAGGTCAGGACTGGTGGTGTTGAATCAACTAAAAGAAACAAGAGGAAAAAAAACAATTAAACAGCAGCATGCAATACACAGCCGAAACCACAGGGGTACGGAGGGTGCGAACGCAATTTAGTTGTTTTTTTTAGAAGGGGGTGAGTTAGTTTTGTTGTGGATTTTTTTTTGGGGGGGGGCGGCCATATTGCGTTAAGCCACTTAGGACCTCTTCAAACACCTACATGTACCAATATTAGCATGCTGATTCAATAAAATAATGGCTGCAATGATTTTCAAAAGAAATCTTTTGTTTTCGATGCGAAACTTCCACACAGACGAACCAAAGATAGTGACCTATTGCTTTAACACGTAATATCCCATTGATACAATATCTAAGTAGGACGTGATTTCATTCGACAAATTCTGTGGTTTATTTTGTTTTTTCAACAGGTGGCTTAGATGTTATCTACTATTGGCTCTATTTATTTGTCTCCCTCAGGGCCACTACTGCGTATCAATCCAGGGGCGTAGACAACGGAGGGATGAGGGGGATGCATCCCACCACCTCACAAGGTGGGGGTGGGATGGCATGTACGTACTATCATGCCCCACCCCCCCCCCCCCCCACCCCCAACCCCCAGGTTTTCAGGAATGATATTTGCTTACTTTATAAGTCATAACGATGATAATAATAATAATTATATTGCTAACAATTATAAGATTATTAAAAATAATACTAATAATTATGATGCCAGTCGCTGTCTGTAACAGCAACCACCTCCTGTTTGCCAGCATATCCCCACCGCGTCTTGTCAAGGAGTTTGTGGGCAGGAACGAAAAGAGGCACAAGATATTTGGTTTATAAGACACAAATTTGCAAGACTTCAAAAGTCAAACTGACTAAGAGACCGATATGTTTGTTTGTTGAGCCATGAATGCTCCTTTAGTCAGTTTACCAACTTACCACATGTCGCTATATAATTGAACCCTTGGATTTAGATTCATTTGGGGGAAATTTTTCACAAAGTTCATTGACATTTGACCTCTGACCATCCAGCAATTTCACCAAAAATGTCACCAGTAATGATCCATCTTTTCATTATGTTTGGTTGGAAATGCCCAATTGGATTTGGATTTATTGTGAAATATATCAAGTTGAGGGCAGTTTTTAGCCAATTTTGACAAAGTTCACAGACCTTTGACCTTTCAGGAATTTTACCAAAAATGTCACCAGTCTATCCCCAAGTAGTGATACATCTGTGTGCGATGTTTAATGAGAATTGCATCCTTGGATTTGGATCTATTATGAAAAAAGTCATTTTTTGCAATTTTCCACAAAATTCATTGACTTTTGACCTCTGATCTTTCAGAAATTTTGCCAAAAATTTCACCAGTCTACCCCCAAGTAGTGATCTAGCTATTTATTGTTTTAATGAGAAGTCCATCTTTGGATTTGGATCGAATGTGAAAAAGGTCAATTTGGGGCAATTTCAATTCACAAAGTTCATTGACCTCAATCAGATTTGACCCCAATTTTACACACTTGATTGGTTTTATGCAATACACATGTACTACGTTGGAAGCATATCTGATTAACAATCTGGTTAACGGCTCTCAAGATATTGCCTCAAGAGATTCGGTTCTCAAGATATACAGATTCGGGACGGATGCACGGATGGACGGTCAGACTAAATAGTCAGTGCTGACAATTTTAGTGAAATCCTCTGTTTTGATTGGCTGAGAGGCACTAGCCTCTGCCTGTTACTATATTTACTGTCGGAGAAAGACAAACTTGTCAGTGCTGACAACTTTCATGAAATGGTCCCCAGAAATACGGTCAGCATGAAATTCATCCGAAAATTTAACCATACAATACAAGTCAGAATGAATGTAGGAAGTAAATAAAAAATGTTGTTACGGTGTCCTCTAGTCGTCCGATAGCTACAAACAAAAGCGTTAACATAAACCCATTTTTTTTCTTCTGTGGTCTCTAAACAACGCCATACAGTACCCGGTCATCGCACGCAGTCGGTCATCTGACGCAGTGACACCGGCCGTATTAATTAGTTACATTGTTCTAAAATTACAGAAACATTTCAGACACAGTGCTGCCACAGCCACGATTTAGGCACCAGATTGCGCTACTTTCTTCCGAGCCGCGACTTGCAAAGACTTACAGCTACTTCACTACTTTTTTTGCAAATAATGACTAGCTAATATCTCCATTGCCGATCATACATTTTCACCTAGTATCTGTATAGCCTTGAAATTGCGATATTATGGTTTGGGCTTCCTGTTTCGTGAGATGCTGAGTACCATTTTGTAGCCAAAAATGTCTTAAACCCACCCACAGGGAAATAATTACGCCTCTTTAGTATGCAAAATCAACTTCTGTAAAAGCATTATATGGACCCAAAGTACAACGTGAAA